>JADKLZ010000130.1:11342186-11356998 GCA_021533235.1 Biomphalaria straminea
CAAACACAACAAGAAGGAGAAGGATACATTACAGTGGCAACATTACAACTGGCCAAAAAAAAAAAAAACAACAGTGGGGTTGTCTACGAAGATCTGATTTATGAATTTCTGTAAACATGTACTATTTAAATTTTTACCAAATTAATAAATTTTTACTACCTTTACTATTTAAACTGTGAATAGACCTTGATTTTAATGATTTAACTGCATGTGCATAGAATTCAGCTCTTGTTATGTAGAGGGAGAGTAGTCCTTAAGGGACTTCGCGCATGACATGGCCTAAACTGTGCTGATGCCGTGCCCGCAAAATCAAATCGAATCAAAACAACACCACCAAATTTTTTTTCTTTTAGTTAAAAACCACCATAATTCTTAACTTTAAAAAAAACACAACAACTTTAGTTTGATTTTCCTTTTTCAGAATCAAAATGGTGTTCTTGAAAGTCCTACAGGCACTGGTAAGACCTTATCACTTCTTTGTGCTTCACTTGCCTGGCAAGAGAGTCACAAAGCACAGGTTGAATTAAATAAACAAACTGGCTTGGCAGCTGCATTACCCTCTAGCACGCTTCAAAGTGTCGACCTTAATAAAATTAGCCAAAGCCTTCAGACAGCCACTGGTTCCAGCTGGGGGAGTAGTGAATTTCGTAAGTGATATAAATATATGTAGCATGTTTGAACATTTAAATGAGATGATCATGATTGAAAAGACATTTACTAATTGTTTTACTTTATTATGAAATAAGGTCAGTAAACAAACACTAAGGGAGGACAATCCAAACAAGCAAATTCACAACACTAATGTATAACATTCATTTTTGTTTTTAAATCTAGTTGTGCCAAGAATAATTTATGCATCCAGAACTCACTCCCAGCTCTCACAGGCAGTCCAGGAACTTAAAAGAACGTCTTATAGCCAGTAAGTGTGGTACAAAATAATTACCGGTCATACTTAGAATACTATCTGTAGAGGCTCTTATAAATAATATATTTTAGTCATGAGTCATGGTTGGGAATGTGATAAAACAGTTTATTGCCAAGTAAATGGTTCCGTGTTTGAGTTTTGATGTAGATCAGTATTATTAGTTGAGATTTAAAGATGTACCTCTGCCTTGGTATCTGACAAATTAGTTACTCTGGCAAAAGTCAAAATACTTAGAGATGATTTAAATTTTAAAAAATATGTGATCCCCATATGGATGAAATAATTTTTTTTTAAAGTAAACAAAGCATTAAGGTTTATTCAAAACATTTGTACAAATGTAATAAGAACAAAAAACTATCATGTTATTGAACCTTAGACAGACCAATATTATATTATATAATAAATGCACCCTCTGTTTTGGATCTTAACTTTAAGAAAAGCTAGAAACTAGAACAAACACACGAAAAGAACCACTTGCTTTAAATATGGTTTATTACAAATGAATACTTTGACTAAACAAGAATAATACTTTGGTACATTCACTAAGCATAAGGATACTCTTGGACAGAAACTTAGAAAGTAGAGTAAAACACCAAAGGTTACAAATACAAAATATAGTCTGATAAAATACTAAGACATGAGTTTTTGTCTCCCCATTTCCTGGTGCTAATTCTTTCTTTCCAAGTGCCATTCCAGTTTGGTATCTTGACAAAAAGAAACTAGTGACTTAGTAAAGTTTACATCTCTGATTAACAGACTGACTATATTTCTAATGGATAAGCATAGGACTAAAAATTCTTGTTGAATGAGTATCTCTAACTTATAATCGTATGTATGAACTCTGCAAAAATCTGACCTCACACACAGTTCCAAAAGAAAAAAACTCTGTCAATGAGCAGCAATTTTTCCCCCAGCAATTTTGAATGTGTTTCTTAAGAGAATGTTCTCATTTTGTTTTCTCTATTCCCAGTGTCAAATCTTCAGTTATTGGTTCCAGGGAGCAGCTGTGCATACATCAGCAAGTCCAGAAATTGACAAACAATACTGCTAAAGTGTGTGGGCTAAGTATATTAGCACGTATTTTGGAGGATATGTCTATATCTCCACAGCATCTTAGTGCTAGTCTGGATATATCTACATCTCTCAGAATTTTAGTACTAGTCTTCAATAATATGTCTATATTTCTCAGTATATTACTACCTGTCTAGAATGTCTTTATCTGTCAGTATGCAGTATCTTAGTACTAGTCTTGATTGATATATCTATATTTTCAGTATGTTAGTACTAGTTTTGAATGAAATGTCAATCTCTTAATATGTTAGTACTAGTCTTAAATGATATGTTTACATCTTTATTAGTACTAGTCTTGAATATGTCTTTTTTCTCACATTTGAAAGACAATGAACCAATTTACTTGATCATGTTCTGTAGGTACATATGTGTAGAGCTAAAGTCACTGCCAGAAATTGTCACTTTTATAACAATATTGAAGGTAAGTTGACTACACTGATGGTCTCAGCTTTTCTGGCTCCTTCATTTGTTGTATCCTTTACTTCTAAATCTAATACCATCCTGTTAAACTTAGCCATCATATTTCAAACCAGTCAAATAAATAAATCATACTTAAATTGCTTCATTCTTGTACTGTGGGATGAGATGGACGAAGTAAAAAGAGTAAAAGTAAACTTTCCCTTTCAGAATAATTGGTCTATAGGGCAGATGATGTACAGGTCATCTGTTCCTATGGCCCACTGTTAACAGGTTGTCATGTGTCCAGCACAACGACCAACAGCCTTTACTTTTCCCCTACTAATGTCAGGTACCCATTACAGCTGGGGGAACCTAGAGGTGCCCTAAAGATCCAGAAAGTAGAATTCCAATCTTTACAAGGATTGTACCCGGGACCTCCAGTTCATAAGCCAAGTGCTATACCACCACACCCCATGAGATTAATGAAAGTTGGGATTATAATTTACTCCATACTCTAGTCTGAAACTTTTATTTTTAGAAAAGTTAAAAACACTTAGTTGGTCATTGTGCTGGTCGCATATTGTGATTTTTCAAAATGAAAACTTATGACTGAACTTGTTATTTTTTAAAAGCTTAATTTTTGACTCATTTCTTTTCTATTAAAAAAAACAAAACAACAGAATTCAAAAAGAAAAGTGATGTGCGTAAAGTATTGGGCAGTGTAGTGGACATTGAGGATTTGGTTAAAACTGGACACAAGACCAAGTGAGTGGAGCACATACAATTTGTTCAAGTAACTCTTATCTTTTTAAAATTAGTATTTCTATGTTTCAATGCCATTTATTGCTTTAATTTTTATCCTACAGAACTTGTCCTTATTACATGGCTCGTGAGCTGAAGTCAGACTCTGATATAGTCTTTATGCCCTATAACTATTTACTGGACCAAAAGGTTTGATTTGTTTAAAATTAGGTGCTGAACCTCATGACTGAGAACATTATAACACTTTATATTTTAAGCTACAATAGTACAAAATACTGAAATCTTATCTTATATCATTTTACCTGACAGCTGATAGGTATTTCTTATCATTGAGATCACTTGAAGTTAACATGTTGTATTATGTTACTGAAACTAATAAAATGTTCTAGAACCTCTATCTATGCTTTTGATTAGTATTTTGATGGCAATACATCACTCAAAGAGAAAAAGGGTAAATTTAGGGATATACATAATTTGAGTTGTTAGATACAAAATGTATAAAAAGTTGCATTAAGAGGGATAGATGTAGTTATGTTTTAATAATAAAATATTCTTAATTGCCCCCACCCCTTCTGTCTCAGACTTCAATAGGACATGAGCAATAATTTATGTTTTACTTATCCACCACAGGAGAGTAGATGGTAGTATTATTTTAGTTACATAACTAATAGGTATGCTTTATATAAGTGATAGACTTGTACTTGCTTTAGGAAACTATTCAGTCTTATGATCCAAAGAAGTGCTTCATACAATGAATACTTGCAATTTGGCCATTTATATTTTGCTTACAAGTTTTCAAATCTCTTTCTTTATTTATAGCAGTGTGCCCAATAATTGTTTTGAAAGCTGTAATTATCAGTGACCAGGTTTACACTATTCTTTACATTTCAGTCTAGAAAAGCACATGGTGTAGAACTCCAAGGAAGTATTATCATTTTTGATGAGGCTCACAATTTGGTAATGGCTACTGAAGTTGATCTTTTTTTAATACTATTGTTTAGTAAAGATTTTTTCTTTTTTTTTTTTTTTAATTTTCATTCATCTTTCATTACAGCATTTGAATCGCATGAGTGGTTAAAAAATAAAATCTTTTTTCTTCCTTTCTTGTAGGAGAAAATTTGTGAGGAGTCGGCTTCATTTGACTTGAGTTCACTTGATATTGCTACAGCCATTGAGGAAACAACAAAGCTGGCAGAAAAAATTGCACAGCTTAGTGGGACTGAAGCTGAGTTTTCCCAGGTAGAGGCTTCAGCTATATGTAAGTATATGTCCAACATTGGCAGTCAAAATTTAACTTGCATGGTTGTCACATTTTAGGCTACACGTCTTGTTGATGCCGATTGGAAATGGGGAACTCTTCTTTTTTGTTGTTTCCTAGAAAAAGAAAAAAAGGATTTAGAAAGTCTCAAGCAAAGTTTCATATTTCTTTCACATTCATTGCATACACATTGCTTGCACATTCTGATAAATTATTGCTTGTAATCTAATTATTGCAATATCACCTGGTAGGGACAGATTCCCACTGTGTACCAGAAATAATCTTACATCTACACTAAATCTTATAATAACAGTACCATGCTTCATCATCCATCCCAGTGGTACTGCAGCCCATGGAGGGCTCTGGCCTGTTTCAACACATCCTTCCATTCAGATCTCTCCTGGGCATTTCGTCTCCACACCCTAACCCCAAGCTGTTGTAGATCTGCTTCCACATCATAGCATGCTTACAAAAAGAAAATAAAAGATTAATATCCAACTGTGTACTAGCCAGTTTTTCTCATATTCTCAAAGAGCTGATGAGGACCAAGAGTTTTTACAGAACTTCACCCTCATATTTAAGAGTAAAGAGTGAATTCATTGGCTGTAAAGAGTGAATACATTGGCTATAAAGAGTGAAGACATTTTTTATAAAGAGTGAATACATTGGCTATAAAGAGTAAAGACATTTTTTATAAAGAGTGAAGACATTGGCTATAAAGAGTGAAGACATTGGCTATAAAGAGTGAATACATTGGCTATAAAGAGTAAAGGCATTTTTTTTATAAAGAGTGAATACATTGGCTATAAAGAGTGAAGACATTTTTTATAAAGAGTGAATACATTGGATATGTCTATTAACTATTTCCTTTTATAACATTAGTTTCTTTTACAATTTTAGTGCCTGACTTTAACTTGGAAGATATCATCCGTTTAAAGAGTAAGTTGTTTTATTGAGTTGATACTTTGTTATTACTTAGTTTCTATGAAATCATATTTCATATTAAGAATAGGAAAAGTCTACTGTGCTTGTGTTATGAGACCTGGCCTTATGGCAATAAAAGTCGGATAATACACATGTATCGATAGCATAGATTAAACAGTTATTAAGGACTGTTTTGTGGATCTCTTTAGTCTGTGCACATCTCTCAAGCCCTACAAATATTTATGTAGAACTTGAGTGTAGCACAAGCATTTTTTGTTCCAAATGGATAGTGATGTATGAATCTTTCTTTACAGAGACTCTTCTGGAGATTGAAGAGAAGTTGGACAGCATACAGGTTACTACATCAGGGAAAACATTAGCTGGCAGGTAGGCATTGTCTTCTAAATGAAACCTTTAGTTTCTCATCTCAGGATTACAAAATTTTATGTAATAGTATTATAGCTTTTATATAGCGCTACTTTCATGCTTATAGCATGCTCAGAGCACTTACATAATATAACATTATCTGCCATGTGTCAGGCCTCACAGAGTATTGTGACTTTTATTTAGTGGTGGGATTTGACATTTTGTATGATAGGAATTCACCTAAAGGACTTTGCATGAAGGGATAGAGTTAATAAATGGGAGAAGAGAGAAAGAGGTTAAAGAGTAGGCTGGACATGGAAGCCCAGTTGGGTCAGTGAAAGTAAAGGCAGTTGGTCATTGTGTGGGTTACATAACATAAGTAAACTGAAGGTCATAGAAAATAAGTAAACTCTGTTCATGACTTTCTTGTAGAAAATTTTAATGTGATGGTCATACTTACTCACAAATAAAATTTTGTATGTACTTACATTCAAAAATTGACTTTATTTCTGTTTCAGCTTCATTTTTGAATTTCTGTCCCAAGTAAATATAACTTGGTCAACTAAGAATGCTTTGATAGATGTTTTAGATCAGATGACGTCTTTCCTGTCAAATGATGGTAAGAAATAGTTAAACTTAGGCTGCACATAATCTGTCGAAAACTATTGAAAACAATGCTGAACAATTGTTCAAAGCTTCCACTTGGGTGTGGGTGAAAGAACATGTTCAAACTTTTTACCATACAGACAGATTAGGTTGATATAAGCTTTGTACAAAATATAATTCTGAGCAACGCTGATTTAATTTTATATTCTTTTTCAATGTTATTGATTTTTTTTATTCTCCCATGAAGATCTACTTAATTTTTATTACCAATGTAAATGTGTGTTTTCCTCCCAGAGGGCAATGCTTTGCTACATACAAAAGGTTCAGGGCTGTCAAAAATATCTGATTGTTTAAAGGTAAGATTATTTCATGGTTTCACTATTTGGGATATACATGCAAAGTGTGAACCTAGGCTTAGTTTCAATATTTGTACACATTTTCTTATGTTTAACTTATTTATATCAGGCTTAGTGTCATCCTTTTAAAAAAAAAATAGTTTCAAAGAAACCATTACATGTGACATTTCTGTGTCAGAAGAAAATACATTTCTTTCATAACAGAGCAATGTTTTTTGTTACATTTTGGGTACATTAGATCAATATTGAAGTTTGGGATTACAAACTTGTTTACCAATGTTCTACTTTTAATTTCAGATTGTATTCAATCAAGAACCAAATGAGTCTATGTCTGTGTCTAGTCACCAAACAATTTTATCACAACATTTCAGAGTAAGTGAACATGGAGAAGCACTACTTTTTAATTTTTATAGTATTCCAGGGAATGAGGGAGAAATAGTTATAAAATTGATATACTGGTAGACTTATAGTATGTTATTAAAGATTGGTGGCCAAGGGGTAAAATGCTTCTCTTTGAAACTAAGGGGTCATTAGTTATACAGTACAGTTATACATATAATTAATGAATCAACAAGTCTATCAGTGAAATATTTAGAAAAAAAAGTAGAGTATTTAATCAATTGATGAAATATAATTATTCCTGCAACAAAATCAAGCATAGATATTACTGAATTTAAAAAAACAAACTGCATAGCAAACATTTGGATATTATGTAATGCCGAAAATCAACTTTTTTACCCCTCCCCCTCTCTTGTAACTAATAACAAAACTCAACGCCCCTCCCGAGTAATATAACAAGTAAATCCCCCCTCCCCCTAAAAGTGGTAACCTACTAATAGCCAAACTAATATAAATTCTCATATCTAAATAACTAACAACACTGGCCCAAGGGCAGTAACTCCACTCTCTACCAAAAACAAACAGCCACCTTCTATTCTTTCTATTTTCAAACCTTCTGCCAATCAACTCTAAAACTATTACAATCATCACATAGAATGGCAGCATTAGGTACAATATTTTTAATGAGTAATTGGACTGTCCATTATTTCTCTATATAAAATATCATTAGCTCATTGAAAATACTTTCCCAAGTGCTGCATGCACTATAAATTGTTACAGAACTTTGTTTTACATTTGTAACTTTGATTTTGTTAATGTGTCAATGACTCTGTTCTCAGGTTTTTATTCAAAAGAAGGAGCCAAACAATAATTTCAAGAAAAAAATTGACTCCTGGGTTACAACCAATGATGAACAAGATAAAAAAGGTATTTTTAAAAGTCTAAGTCTTTCTTTTTTGCTAATGCTTGATTGTAAAATGCTTTTTCAAAACAGAATAAAGTAAAAGGGAGAAGGGGAGATTAATCTAATATATATGAACTGAAACATCTAGTTGCATATTACAAAAATTGTTGAGGATAGAGACTTGTATCTTGGTCACAATGGAGTTTCACATGCATGAGTCGGACAAAGGTCAGTTTTTTTGGAGTGCAGATAAACATTGAACTGGACAGTGGTTCAATAGACTCACATTTAGATGGACTCACATTCTTGTATCTAGAAACTTTAATTTGTCTTTTTGCCGTACTTAGTTTTAGAAAGCATTTTAAATTTTTCTTGAAGAGATTTTGAGGATAAATGTTGCATTCTCTGTGCACCATTCTCTTGAAAAACAAATTTGGCATTGCTTATAATTTTGAGAAAATTGGACTAATGCTAGGATAAGAATCATCATCAAGCAATAGAAGAAAAGATTACTTAAAAAAAAAACAACTAAATTTATCTAAGGGAAAGAAACGCTAATTATTGCCATTTATCTGAAAATGGCAGAGATCGGCTCCAATTCTGTTATATAATTATAACACTAAGTTAAAAAAAATAGTAAAAATTGATTAACTAATTGGTTTAATTTTTGGATTGATTTGTGCATTCTCATTGACTATGAATAATTATGCAAAATGTCAACTTGATCTGAGAATGGGAAGTGGAAAAAAACAAAACATGTTCCAACTTTTTACCTCACAAACAGATAGAGTTGATATAAGCTTTGTAAAAATAGATTCAAATTCAATAGGTGTCAAAATAATCCTAAAATTCTATTCTGACCAAATGACTGGCTTTGTAAGACACTATGGCAATTATCAACCCTTTAATTACAGTTTAATTAAAATAGCACCACCAATAAAACAATATTTTTATTTCTTATGTTCAGCAGAGCGTGTTCTGAGTTACTGGTGCTTTAGCCCTGGTCACACAATGAAAGATCTCTTAGCACATGGAGTGAAGGTCATTATCTTAACCAGTGGCACATTGTCACCGCTTGAGTCTTTTACAATGGAGATGCAGATGTGAGTAGTTTTGAAAAAAAAAATTATTAAATTAAAATTGTTTGGATTTATGTGTGTATTATTTGTTGTCCTTTTGCTACTAAAGACAAACATTTGATTAAGTTTTTTTTTTTAGTTTAGACCCATATGCATACAAATTAACTTTGTTTTTTTACATTGGAAAGGAGAATCTAGTACTGTTAGATTTTCATCTGTAAGTTAAAACACATCACTTTATCTCACTAATGCCAGTCAGTTGAACACAAGATCTGTAAACTGTTTTTCTCCATTCCTCTTTAGATAGAATTTCTCCCAATGACAGGCTTGTCCATTCTTTTATGTTGTCTTCCCATCATTTTTCTTCTTTCTGGTACTGTTTCCCAAAGGAAGGTCTTTGCAAGCCATGAGGACCTTGTGATTTGACCATAGTACATTACACTTCTTCATATTTGTTAAATCTAAGAATCAAGAAATGTCTTTTTCTCTTTAACAAAAAATATTTTTGTATTTATAACTTCGGATTTAAACTTCAATGCATTATTATTCTTTTATTGATTTAGCTATTGATGTTTCTTATGCTAGATCAGTAACCAGCTTTTTGTTTGGTTCTAGTCTTCTTCCTCATTCTCCAATTTTGGAGGGTTCAAATTAGTCCAATATCTGAGGCATCTCTTCATACAGTTTGTTTTTGGTACTAGCATATTGACCAAGCCTCTTGACAGAGTTTTGTAGGAATGAAGGACTTGAATGGTTTATTGGTTCCACCTTTTGGCCTGCCCTGAAACAAAACATTATGTCTAAATAGCTTATAGTAACTAACTGTAATCAATGGTTTTCTTGTACTTTGGTTGATAACTGGGCCATCTTAGGTTTATGTTCTCCATTTCCAGAGAGAGGGGAATTTTTTTTTACTTTTCACTCATCTTACCACATATAGCCATTTAGGCAGTTTCCTTCAGTTTGTATGTGGATCTGTTGAGAAACAGTTTCCTAGCTATTATTGTTGAGGTTGAGAAGTGGTGTTCAATTGTGTTTGAGGGTAGGGAATTTTACTAGTATGTCAAGTATCGTTTTCTTTCTTTTAATTACCAACCATTCCTTTCTTTTAATTACCAACCATTCCTTAGCTTACTTCTTTAGATGTCATTAACACCCTCCCCCCACCCCAATCTTCTAGTCTGACACTGTAATTGATATTTTATAACCATCCAGTATCAAATAAATACTTTGCTGTAATTATGTTCTGTCTGGTGTTATTTGTCACAAAGTGTGGCTTCCCATTGTTTCAGTCCTTTCCCAGTTCAATTAGAAAATCCTCATGTCATAGACACAAATCAAGTTTGGCTGGGAGCACTTTGTAAAGGACCTGATGGAGCAGTTCTCAACTCAGAGTATAAAAACAGGTAGGACCACTCTTGTACCTTTGAAATAGTTTAGATGTATCACTAAATGAAGAGACCTTAATTGTACATATAGACAAGGAAGTCTTTAATAACTAATCAAGTTAAGCTTCTCTTTTATGAAACATGTTTACAGTTTTGCTGGAAACCAAGAATTAGCTAAAAAAAATACTTAATTAATCATAATAATCTTAATTATTTTTCAACCCATACAAATTCAGCTTGAATAAAAAAATAACTCTGACAGTATTGAGCTGAACTTTATCTTCAAAGGTTTGCTTGTAGACATAATTATGATAAAGTAGAAGGTTCCTCTTTCACACTTTCTTTCCCCTATCTGTAGGGCAGGTGATGTTAAGGTCATCTGTTTCTTTGGCCAACAGTTAATGAGCAGGGTGTCATGTGGCCAGCACAACAACCATTTGTCTTTACTTTCCCTAACTAAAACCAGGTAGCCATTAGAGTTGGGTAGACCCAGGGGCACCCTAAAAATCCTGAAATTCTAAATACAGTTTTCACTGAGATTCAAACCCAGGTCCCTAGGTTCAGAACCCAAGAGCTTAACCTCTTAGCCACCATGCCTCCTGCTTGTAGTCATGTTGCTAAAAAAAAAGTTTTCTAAAAGTTTGATCATTTTGTTATTTTTTGTTTTTTCTCATGATTATTAATTGTATTATCCTGGATGAATCACTTTTCTATTGTTCATGTTCATTAATATTGCATTCTAATATCATCTTTTTTTTTAAAATTAGTGTCTGTTAAATAATATTAATCTACTAAAAAAAATCAAACTTTTTTAAATAGGTCAACTGATGAGTACCAGAATTCTCTAGGAAATTCTATCGGTATGCATTTGACATAATATCTATATTGATTAAGCTGTAAATAATTATAGTGCTATCTCTTAAGCAAAAAATGTAAAGGTGTTTCTATTTCATTGTTAAATATAAATTGATCTACTGAATGTCATTCAGATAAATATAAAAGCTTTTGTCCTACACCCTAAGTTAATAAACACAAAGACTGATTGTTTTTATCTTAGCCAGTGATAATTATTTTATTTTGCAGTAAATTTTGCAAGGGTTGTTCCTAATGGACTTTTAATATTTTTCCCATCTTACCCTTTGATGGATCAGTGTGTTGAGAAATGGAAAGTGAGTGATCTATCTAAATGCTATTAATGTAATATCTTGATTGTTATTTTACTTTTCCTTTAGTCTCTTTTGTGAATGTTTAGTTTTATGTTTTTTTTGATTTGTTGAAAACTATTCCCAGAGGTCCAATGTGTGGAACAATATCTCCCAGTACAAACCTGTTGTTGTTGAACCCAAAGGAAAATTTGCTTTTACAGAAGTGAGTGAAACAAAATGACTTGACCACAACTTTTATCTAATTTATTGATAATTGTTTTAGAAAATTTGTAACCTCTGACCCATAATTAGTTTTAATGTGTTGGATCCTAGCCTTCTTCCATATAAACAAAACAGAATTTCTACATGAATTAACTCTTTCTCTCTTAACTGACGATACCAACGTTGATTCCACTAGAATGTGGTAAATAATTACGGAGATAAAGAGTTAATGTTTTATTCCTATTGAGTTTTTTTTCACGACTTGTTTGAATGATGCCAGCATAGCAACAGTTATCTTTTATTTCATGTTTATCTTATATGATGAAATATAGATGTTACTTCAAATAAATTTGTTCCCAGGTAATCTAGTCATGCATGCTAATCAAAGACTTCATTTCTGCCAAGTCATTGGTTTACCTGGCTGATTCAGGCAACCCATTCCATGTTCTAATACCACTAGGAAAGAAAGCGTATTTGTGCAAATGTGTCCTAGCATATGGAGCAAGGAATGTGCCTTGTTTGTAGTATAATCAGCATTTAAAAACAAATCATAAAATACGAGCAAATAAAACATTTTTCTTATGTTTAAAGGTGATGGATGAATTTTACAGCAAGGTGAATGATCCAAGTTTAAATGGTGCAATATTCATGGCAGTTTGTCGAGGTAAAGTAAGTAAAACACTCTTTTATTTTTTATTTCCCAACAAAGCACACACTTGAACATTTCTTTCTTGAGGAACAGCTGACATTCAACTATTTATACTGTGTTTCACAATCTTTGATGCATTTATGATGTGGTGTATGGTTAAAGAGAAACGGTTAAGAACATTTTTGTCCTAATTTAAGAACATGGCGACGAAGTGTACTAGAGAAAGCCAAGAGGACCGGAAAGAGCTGGGAAACCATAAAAAAAAAACTAGCAAGAGACCGTGGAGAGTGGCGTGTTTTGGTTGAGGCCCAATGTTCCATGTGGAATTATGATGATGAAGTTGTAACATATGGAATGAGATGCACTGTCCTAACTGGCAACTTTTCCTTCATCCCTGGATCTGGGTTTTTGTGGAAGTTGTGTCATGCAACCTACTAGTTCAGCCAGTACAGATGCTTAAAGTAAATAGTCTTATTAAGAGTCAACATATATAAAGTCTTACAAATTTTGTAATTGTTCTCTTGGTAGGTGAGTGAAGGTCTTGACTTTGCGGACCATAATGGCCGAGCTGTTATGATCACTGGACTGCCTTTTCCTCCCATGTTTGATCCAAGAGTGAAACTCAAAATGGAGTTCTTGAGAGACAACGCAAGCAAGTTCAATGTAAAAATTTTGTTTTATTTCTTAAAATACTAAAAGTATATGAGATATGATCCAGGGACTATTTAAAGTCTGATAATTTAGGCTTAGGTGAAGTTTTTTTTTAAGAAGAGGTTTAAACTTTTACTTTGTTAAAAATTAATTTTTGAATGTAAATTGGCTCTGATGTTATGCGAAACTACATAAGGCAGCTGTTCTTATTGAAAAATTGTAATGAAACAAAAATCAAAGTTGCAGTCCTAAAGATACTTTTTATGCAGTTTATATCAGTTTAATTTGTTAACTTTATTGATACCAGAAATGATTTGGTCTGCTCTAGTTTGAGGAAACAGTAACATTTATTAAATGAATGATAGTGAGACAGTTTGTTAAATTTGTTTTATTGTTGTAGAAGGTTATTGTTTAAAATGGAAAAGAAAAGTTACAAATTTATTTATGCCTTTTGTATGCCGATTTTCTCATTGATCAGGGATTAAGCGGTCAGCTGTGGTACCGCCAGCAAGCCACACGAGCAGTCAATCAAGCCATTGGTCGTGTCATACGTCATAATAAAGATTATGGAGCCATCATACTATGTGACAAGAGGTGAGATAACATGAACAGTTTATATAGGATGTGCGTACAAAGTCAAATGTCTTTGGCACCAGTATACACTATAGACATTGAAAATGAGTGAATTCTACTTTACTTTCTACATCGAGGTCTTGAAGGGAGATAAAGTATTTCTTTTAGAACAGACAAAATAGGAACTCATTGCCCCATATTTCTAGGTGTGCTCTGATTACATTGGTCTCACATCAAATAAAAGTTATGATAAACATTTCTCATTCTGAACATATACAAACACATATGCTAGTACAGGATGTAGAAAACAGGCATGTGGCTTTTTTGTAAATGCTTGTCAGTTGTGGTAATAAAGGCAATTATGTATACATAAAGAATGAATGGGTTTTTGTGTAGTGAATTCCGTATTGGGCTTTGAATGGGAGATAAATAGTAAGTGCTGAATACAGACAACATGGTTTTACATGAGAAATTTGAAAGTTTTAATAAATAGAAAATAAGATATCCATGACACTAAAATATTGTGTCTTCTTTACTGATGTAAGTAATTTTACTGACTCATTGTTGATCAAAAGACACTAAGGTGATTTGATCTGTATTGCATCATTTTGCTTCATTTTTTTCTTTTTTTTATAGATTTTCAAGTTTAGAGAGTAGAAATGCCTTACCTCTCTGGGTTTTTTTCTTTTTTTTTTTAATAGATTTTCAAGTTTAGAGAGTAGAAATGCCTTACCTCTCTGGGTTTTTTTCTTTTTTTTTTTTTTATTGATTTTCAGGTTTAGAGAGTAGAAATACCTTACCTCTCTTTTTAGATTTTCAAGTTTAGAGAGTAGAAATGCCTTACCTCTCTTTTTAGATTTTCAAGTTTAGAGAGTAGAAATGCCTTACCTCTCTTTTTAGATTTTCAAGTTTAGAGAGTAAAAATGCCTTACCTCTCTTTTTAGATTTTCAAGCTTAGAGAGTAGAAATACCTTACCTCTCTTTTTATATTTTCAAGTTTAGAGAGTAGAAAAGCCTTACCTCTCTTTTTATATTTTCAAGTTTAGAGAGTAGAAATGCCTTACCTCTCTTTATAGATTTTCAAGTTTAGAGAGTAGAAATGCTTTACCTCTCTTTTTAGATTTTCAAGTTTAGAGAGTAGAAATGCCTACCTCTCTTTTTAGATTTTCAAGTTTAGAGAGTAGAAATGCCTTAC
>JADKLZ010000130.1:11373828-11385604 GCA_021533235.1 Biomphalaria straminea
AATCATCTAAAAATATGTAGAAATATAAAATAATTAGTATATATTATTCACATAAGTAACAAATTCATGTACCAATAGTGTGAATTCTATACTAAAATTCGTCCGCCCCCCCTTCGGGGGGGGGGGGGGGTTCGGCCGAGTGGGGGGGGGGGCGATCGCCCCTACCGCCCCCCCCCCTGGATCCGCCAGTGGGTCAAATTAAAAGTCTTAGCCTTTATAGTACTTTTTACTAAATATTTTTTCTGTAAGTATAAATGAGACTACGGCAAGGCAGACGGTGCAGCATCACAAGTTGGCCTCCAGGAACTAAATCAATTAAAAAACTTTTTAAAAATATGCGTACTAATTTGAATAAAGAAGGTAAATTAAATGAGCTGTACAAGTAGGCTATTCTAATGTGCCATTACTCAAGTATGGATTAATTTCATTTTTATCAATAAGAGTGTGTGATAATTGTGGGTTCTTAAACTTCTCTCTTACATTTTAGTATTAACTCTTTGTCTCCTAACTGACGATACCAACGTTGATTCCACCAGAATGTGTTAAATAATTACGGAGAGAAAGAGTTAAAAAGCAACTATTTTCCTACTAGACACATTTGTGTGCTCCCTCTTCCAGTATCATTCATTTTCGTAACTTCAGCATACAACGTTGAGGTGGTGCCCTCGACGCTTACTAGAGCAACTCCCCTCTTACATGAAAATTAGGCGCCGCCTTTGAAACATACAACAGCACCGGTCACGTAATTTGACAGCTCTCTCTCTCTTTCTCTCTCTGCCAACCCTCTTTCTCTCTGCCCACCCTCTCTCTCTTTTCTCTCTCTCTGAGAGTAACCTTGAACTTGTAAGAAAGTGAAAGCTTTCATCTCTTATCCCCCCCCCCCCCCCCCCCCCCCCGCACGTGCGATCCATTTCAGTTAGCATTTCTTGAGTGCAAGTCTATACCATCATCTCCAGGAAGAAGTAGTCGAGCAGTGTTTATCATGTTTTTACGAAATGATCTGATAATAGGCCTACAACATTCTATTGGGCAGACGTGAGAACTGCCACCCGAATGAAATGGGAACAAAATGGCTGAATTATAAAATGAGCGCGAGGCGTGATATTAACTCTTTATCTCCGTAATTATTTGTCCACGTTCTGACAGAAGTGTTCATTTTTCAAATGTGAAATCGTCATAATCTGAAGTCTGTAGGAATAAGCTCCCTAATTATATTGACCTACGTAAAAAATTAATTACCACTAATGGGCCTCATTCACCAATTGTAAATAAACACATTAAGCCACGTCATAAGATTGATAATATAATGAAAATTACGTTTCACGTGACAACCCTACATATTGCGTAATTTGTATAGGACATATAGAGAAAATGTTGTTTGTTTACGTTTGGTGAATGAGGTCCATTGATTTTTTTTTCATTGATTCGTCGATTGGAAGAAAAAAAAAACAAATAAGAAAACTTAATAAGGGGAATAACTTTATATTATGCTGCCATATCTCAAAAAGTAACATTTATTCCCTTATTCGATATTTAAAAAAAAGTAATTTCCAATAATTAATTAATTAATATATTTTTTTTAATTGATTCTTGTTTAGTGAGGTAGCCTACTAAAAATGACTGTGTAAATTTTTAAATTTATCCATGAATGCAGACAGTAGGGGAAGCAACATACGAAAACTTTTTACATGATAATAATAATAATAATAATTTTAATAATAATTTAATCGACACTGCGTCGTTAACAAACAAAATATAGGCTCAAGGCGCTGTAAAAACATTACAAACACAAACATGAGAAATGACAAACTAATCTAAAAGTGAGTTGGTATAAGCTTTGTGATTGCAATATGCAATAAACACATAGATCAATATTAAGCTCACTCTAAGTTCATTGAATATGGTCTAGATCTTCTTCTTTTTTGAAGTAACGTCTGTATTATATAAGATAAGATAAGATCTAGCAAATCGAAACTCAACCATCACGTCTGTAGCCCATTACGCCAATCTCAAACAATACACGTGTGTAGGTCACGTGATTATGTTAATGGAACCCGTTGCTCTTTATAAGACCTGGCAGACCGAGCGATGCTTACATGTTTCTGTACCTAATGGTGAACGCGTAGATCTCGACTAATACTTGTCGGACAACTGGTCCAACGACTATTCTTTTCCAAGTGGTTTCAGAAGACAATTGGTTCACGGTATAGTCACACATCCGTCTTTCTCAATTCATGTTATTTGCCTTGAAAATGAAAGTAGATCTACTTTAGTGGTTTTGTATGTTCAAACTTTTTTAAAATTGGGCTATATTATCGAAAATAAGGGCGCGGTGGCTGAGCGGTAAAGCGGTAAAGGTCCCGGGTTCGAATCCTGGTGAAGGATGGGATTTTGAATTTCTGGATTTTTAGGGCGCCACTGAGACCACCCAACTCTAATGGGTACCTGACTTTAGTTGGGGAAAGTAAAGGCGGTTGGTCGTTGTGCTGGCCACATAACACCCTGCTCGTTAACCGTTGGCCAAAGAAACAGATGATCTTAACATCATCTGCCCTATAGATCGCAAGGTCTGAAGGGGATACTTTTTTTTTTTACTTAAGTTGTCTGTGAACATTTTCTCTTGGAACCATTTGTCTGATGAACCGATCGTCGTCGGCTGAACCATTTGTCTGATGAACCGATCTTCGTCGGCTGAACCATTTGTCTGATGAACCGATCTTCGTCGGCTGAACCATTTGTCTGACGAACCGATCTTCGTCGGGTGAACCATTTGTCTGATGAACCGATCTTCGTCGGCTGAACCATTTGTCTGATGAACCGATCGTCGTCGGGTGAACCATTTGTTAACCGTGCCGCCAACGAGTGTTTCTTCCAGGCATCTCTTCCGTTGATTGGGAATTCAAGTTGACAAGTGCTTCAGGTGGATGGCTGTCAGTCGTGCGGTATGCGCTCTGGACTGTCGTTAGGTCGTCTCGATGGTCTCATGTTCAAATCCTGCCAGATGCCATTCCCCATCATCCTGAGGGAGCTCTGGACTAGGATGTAGATTATCTTCAACTCTGAAGGAACATGAAAAAAAATGTAAAACATTTTACAAACATCGTTTCTAAGGGACAAAAGGGGGGAGGGATTTAAACTAGATTATTTTGATTGTCTGGGTTAATCAGGTCATTAATCAGAATTCACAGCTTAACAGTGAGCATTTAACTTGAGCGGACTTTGGACTAGTGAGCCCCTACGCAAATTGTCAATGGAGGCTTCTTATTAAGTCCTACATCATTTTACTGTATGTCTTAGTAAAAATCTTTTTTATAAATATATAAAAAAAATGTATCATTGCTACTTTACTTTTTTAAACTTAGCTGTTACTCCACGCAACTGTTATTATTTTCTAGAACTAAATCTAGTCTATTTTTCACAATGTTAACAACGCAGTGAGCTGTTTGGTCAAAGAGATTTAAACTTTTTCAATTTAGAGTTCATAGATCTAACAGCACCGGGCTAATTGTACAAATCTATTAAAATATAGGTACATATAATCAAGATCTATATTTTTAAATATCCTCTGCTACCTTGTAAGTAATCAGTTCCTATCAAACAGCTCAGATTACTCCACAGTCGGTGCCCAGACTGAAGACGTTGCGTAATCCTAGAGGTGCGGCACGGTCTGCGGTATGGGTTTACCTACTGGCTCAGCCGGTAGCGCGAACAAAGAAGTCGTCTGCTCCGATAGTCAAGTTGTTTTGCTGCGTAGGGAAAGTTTTCTCCCTTTTTTTTTTTACCCCGTTCTTTCATTCAGTGCTGTGGAAAGAGCAGAGAATCTAGTCCCAGGTCTTGTCATGACTGGAGAGTTGCTCCCCTTGTCGTAGCAGCGAAACATGGAGTATAAACAGTATATCTTTATTTCTTTATGGCTGGGGTGCACACTGCTCCAATTTATCGGTGCGTGCCCGGAGCGGTGCTTTTGTTCTAGGAACCATGTGCGCTGCATGTTTATCAACTCGGAGACTATACCACAGAATATACCAGGAGATACGACCCTGCTGTAAGTAGAAATATATCTAGTTATCTATGAATGCCTTATAACAAAGGCCCAGAACTGTGTTTACTAAAGAACAGACAACTTGTTGAGATAGTCAGCTGTTTTTACGTTACATATAGATCTGCGTAGATCTAGAACAGTAGAACTTCTTGACAATGTTTCTGAATGTAGAGTTATTAGATTCTAGCACAATAGCTCAAGTGCACAGGTGGGAGTGTCAGTATTAGTTCTTATTATTTTAAAAAAAAAATAATATTGGTATTCACATTGAGTAAGACACTTTTGACATATGATTCATTCCTCACATTTGTAGGGGTATATCTAATTATAAACACTGCAAACACAATAACACAGCTAGGATTTTACCATTAGGGGGCCCCTGCATTTTGCGTAATATTTAATATAATATTTTCAAATTCTCCCCCTCTTCCCCCCACCCTAGCTACGCCACTGGTTATAGCCTGAATAGTCTCAATCAAAAAAATTTTAACTAATAACTAATAGGTCTAGATATAGTCGACTGACCCATCAAGATTTTAACTAGGAGCCAAGGTCTAATCTAGTCGTTTGATGAATGGTTTATTATAAATAAATAAAAGGACAGAGTCAATAGAAAAAAAACAACAACATCCAAACACTGGAACCTTTATCCTACATTCTTATATGTAGCCCCTGCATGTTAACTTCCACGCGTTTATAGCAATTGTAGCTCCACTATTTGCACCAAGCATCAACTCTTCTAGCATGATTACCTTAACCCTCAGCAATTTTACTTTTTATTTACTTTTACTCCCAAATCGTATATACCCAACACTTTGTTCTCCCAATCTTTTATACTCTTTAAATTCCAAAAAAAAAAGTATCTTATTTTTTGATTAGCCTTAGTTGTCAACACTTTCATTTCATAGATAGGGAATAGGCCGAGCCAATTTTATTTGTCTTCGCAATACATTCTATCAGTGATATAGCTTTGCTTAAATGTGTTTTCGAGTTTTCAGAAAGAATTGAAAAAAAAAATGAATTCATTGTTCAACTTTGACAAATTATGCGCTACTGAATTGCATTAGTCTTATAAAATCTCATAATAAATATACGATTCAAACACAAATGGGGGGGGGGATATATAGGTGATCTTCGTTTTTTTGTGGGCATGGACTTTAATATAGTTTAAAAAATTAAACTACACAGAAAGACACAAAGATAAATGCACATTCCTCGGCCCATATGCTAGGACAAAATTTGTACAAAAGCTCATTCTTCCCTAGCGCTATTAGAGCATGGAATGAGTTTCCTGGGCTAGCAAGGAAAACCAGTGACTTGGCAGAGTTTAGGTTATTGGTTAATATGCATGACTACATGCATGACGCGTAGGACGTAATCATCTTCTTTTTTTTTGAAGTAACGTATGTAACATATAAGATAAGACGAGATATATAGGTGAGTGTGATCTTGGTATTTTGTGGACATGAAATTTAATATAGTTTATAAGTCTGTAACTCAATTGAAAAACATCCACTGTGTAATACTAAACTTTTGTTGTTTTTTTTACGATGGTGATATCCATTTCACAAAATGCAATATGAGAATATTTTGACAGTTAGATTTGGATAAACTGGCAATCCCCTGACAAGACAATAAGTCCAAACTTCTATTGGCTCCATTGTATTAATATGATTATCTACATTTAATGAAATCTGGGCTATAATCATAGACATATATAAGTATAGACTGGAAAAAGGAAGTAACTTCATGTAACTTGAAAACATGTATATCTATTGAATTCGGAATTCCGAATTATGGAGAAATTAAAAATTACATGATCTTCAGTCTTAGAGATTAAACAAAATTTATAGACATAAAATAAAATACACACAAATGCAATTCACAAATTTTCGTTTCATAAAACTCTCTTATTGGCCAGTCTATATTTATTCATGTCTAAGGCTATAATCTACACCCACGTGACCGGACAAACACACTTTCCCATGTCTCTTATTGTTTACGTCCACTCGCTGTAAACTTACTTTAATGCAGATCAAGAAATGTCACTGGCCTATATTAGTAATAAAAATACACCATTGTCTGGTAGGATGGGTCTGCTTCAACTTTCTTGTAAGGAAATAACATTTATGAAAAGCTTTGCGCTGAGTGGTCATTGACCTCTGACCTTTAAAATTACTCTTTCTTTACAATTGTCGGCCAACCCAGAGCCGCCTTTTCGTAAAAATCGTTTCTAGCGCCCCGTCTAACCCCATTATTATCTTGTAGCCTACGCCATAATGCTATTAATAACATCGCGCGAGGTGTCGGCGCGTCATGTGACGAGGAATGGGCGTTCCAGCTCACACAAATTGTTATAAACCTTTTCTTTTATCTTAAGAGTAAATCTTATACTACTTTAGATCGTAACCTGCCCTTGCAGCTTTGTTTCCTTCTTCCGAATCTATCAATGGCGCTTCAGTACCACTACATTTAGAAGCTTCCCTTCAGTGGTTTCACTTGAGGAATTTCACAGGTTTACTCTTTAAGAGATCCTGTTAATACTACAGCAAAGCAGAGGAGTCGCTAATGTTGGTGTCAGTCGGTGCGGCAAGCTACTGGTGTCACCACCTGCAAAACCTTCTCAAAAAGAATCCCCCCATTTCCTTTTAAATGTCTGCTTTTGGGAAAAAGAACAAAAAAAGTTGTTATGTTTTCCAACTTTGGTCTTATGATGGGTATCACCTGGTGCAATTTCATGCTTTTAGTGTTCTCACTACGCTATGATCCTATCACTTGTCAGGACCAGTTGGAAAGGGGTAGGGGGAGAATGAGCGGGATATTTAGGTGATCGCTTTTTAAATGTATTTAAAAAAAAAGGTGGAAATGGGAGGGACCTGAGTTCAAAATTGTGGGCTAAAACCTTCTCAGGCTTCTCAAGCCGATGTGGTAAACACTCATCTATCGAAGTTATGAACATGGAAGGTTGTAGTTATCTATTGTTTATATTTCATGTTTTTGTTCACTAAGCCTAATATAAATGGGAGTAATTCAGATGATACTACCACTTCAGTCAAGTACATTTTCTTTCACTTGTTTGAGATAGCCTACAAAAAAAAATGATATTACCAATAGTTAATTAACTAATTGGTTAAGGTAAAAGAAATAATTGTGCCAAATTTCAGCTTGATCCTAGATTGGGTGTGGTAGAAATAACGTGTACAAACCTCTGGCCTGACAGACAGACAGACAAACACATAGAAAGACAGGGTCAGTGGATATATGCTTTGTAAAAAATAGATCACTATGAATTTTCCGGTTTTACTTTTTATGAATGGCTGTTTTATGAGAAACAACTTCCGGAATGCAAAGGAAGGCGGAGTCAGTAGACATTGAAGTGTGAGCTAGTTTTATATGGGACAGTAGAATAACATTCGTATCGGTTTTCACAGGACGAAACACGTCTTTGAGCTGTAGCAGACGTCTGACCCAGACACTTATTAGCACAATAGCAAGGGCAAGTCTCTCTTTAAATTACAGACATTCCTCGTTGCGTTGTCACCTTCAACAAACCTCGGCACTGGGGGGAGATCACCTGATCCACCCAAGAAGTGCTTGACCCCATTTGAAGTAACAATTCAAAGTAAAAATGTACCCAAGCGGTCTAGTCTGAAGAAATAGATTTGGAAATGAGGTGGGAAAGTAGTTGTCCAAGGGGGGGGGGAAACAATTGCTGGTGACTTTGAAGACTTTGGCTGCTGCTGTTCAAATGGCTAAACCATTGCTGGGGACGTTAGCTGCAACTGTCCAAACAGCTAAACCGTCGCTGGTGGCGTTGGCTGCTTCTGTCCAATTGCTGGTGACTTTGAAGACTTTGGCTGCTGCTATGGCTAAACCATTGCTGGGGACGTTAGCTGCAACTGTCCAAACAGCTAAACCGTCGCTGGTGGCGTTGGCTGCTTCCGTCAAATGGCTAAACCATTGCTGGGGATTTTGGCTGCTACTGTCCAAATGTTTAAACCATTGCTGGTGATTTTGGCTGTTACTATCCAAATGTATGATTTTATTAATAGTCGAAAATTGGCCTTGTGACTCTGTTTCTAGTTCCCCTTTCTTGCAATGTATAGGGCAAATGATGGTAAGGTCATCTGTTTCTTTGGCCAACGGTTAACGAGCAGGATGTGATGTGGCCAGCACTGCAACCAACTGCCTTTTTACTTTCCCCAACTAAAGTCATTAGAGTTTGATGGACTCAAGGGCACCCTAATAAATCAGGAAATTCAAAATGTCTGCCTTCACAGAGATTTGAACCCAGGACCTCAGTTTAGGAAAAACGAAATTATCATAACTCATACGCAAGTTATCAGAAAAAAATTCATTTAAAGATAACGAAGAAGTATCATTTTCTGTCAGAAAAAAAATATTCTCAGCCATTTCTCTTTACCACTAAGTAAATTGAAATGTCATATTTAATGTTTCTGGCAACATTATCCTTTCTTCAGAGGCATCCAAATGTCACGCTGACATCAATCAAACAGACGCTATCTAAGGGAAGTAAACATATTTCACATCGACATCGCCAACTAGCGCATCAAAAAGTGTTCCCAGTTGTCTCCCTCTTTCTTTCTGAAGATCCTACCAAAACAAAGGGCATATCGTAGGTAGATCATATGCAGTCTGAGTGAGTCGGTGTGGCTTGTTAATGTGTTTATATCACACGCTCGGCTACAATATTGCATTGATCTATCGTCTGGTGCTGAGCCAGACTTCCCAGAATGCAGGGGTGTAAAGTCCGCGAACACTTTGAACTGGAAAAAAAGTTCACGATAAATTTGTGAAGCAGGAATGTGTAATTTTCGTAGTCACGTGACTTAACGTTAAACCAATAAACTATTTTATTTCATTGAGCACTACCTGGATTCACTGAACTATCTAAGTGTTTCTCAAACTGTTTCCTTAACGGAACACTTCGCACATTCTGAGTACTTAGCAGAACTTTTTTTTTTTTTTGATAGTTTAATTCACGTGGTGGCCTTCTAGTTAATTATTCCAGTAGTTCGTGGGAACACCCATTCAGGCCTTGTGGAACACTAGGGCTCTGCGTAACACAGTCTAAGAAACACTGGTCTAGAGATAAGAATTAGAGATTCATCTATGACAAGTCTATAGTAATGTTTTCTCCTAGCCCCGAAAAAACAACAACAACTAAACATGCCAACTCTGGAATCAAAGTCATCCTAATGTTAGCAAATCTCAGCAAATTACAAAAGAACGATACTATCTATTGTGTGAACTAATTATCATCTAGTGAGTTATAGTGTCTTTTTCAGTGTCACGACGTGTGTGTGTTTTTATGTGTGTGTGTGTGCGTGTGTCTGGTGTGTCTGGTGCACATTTGGAGTAGGATTATCTCAGATGAATGATTACAAAGGTCTGGAACCCAAAGTGTGACATGAAGAGAGAATCACGTGTGTCTATTGTATGGCGAAAGTTTTTTTGTTTTGGGAAAGACTTGAAGTTGATCTGTTACTTGTTACCTATCCCTTAGTCTTTGAACCGTTGGGGCACCAAGCAAGACATGTAGACCGCATTTTTCCATTCCTCTCTGTCCTTTGCCCTGTTTAGAACCTCTTTCAGTGGCAGGCCCGTCCATTCTTTTATGTTGTCCTCCCACAGCGTTCTCTGTCTGCCTCTTCTTCTTTTCCTGGTACTGTTCCCTGTAGGAAGGTCTTTGCGAGCCCCGAAGATCTTGTAATCACTTGATATCATGTTATTTAATTTGACTTTCATATTTGTCTACATTGAAATTTACAATTGTAAATAACCTATCTTTTAGATATAGGCAAGTTTAATTTGTTTGCAAATAGTTTCTGAACTTAAGTTTTTTGTTGTAAGTTGATGAATACGCTTGCAAACTTACTATCTTTGTCTAAAACCCTATTCAAACCCATATCAACAATGGAATGTGAGCCACCATTGTATTTGACAATGTATTGCAACATTGATTATGTTTTATTATGATACCAGCGCATCTGTTAATAAAGAACACTTTTTAATTATTACAATTCCTCTTATAAGCTTGCAAACTCATTAGGTAACTAAGAGGACAAAGATTTAAAAAAATGAACGAAGAGATTTTCTTGGCAATTTGACAGTTAATGTATATCTTTGGGAGATATGTATCTATCTATTGGTATATCTTTAGCAAACTGACCACACAATGACCGTTATAATTATTAAAATATAATCTGTGTGCACGCGGTCTTATGTAGAAATTAGCTGGAATGTAGGCCTTGTGTTTGGTCTTATGTAGAAATTAGCTGGAATGTTGGCCTTGCGTTCGGTCTTATGTGGAAATTAGTTGGAATGTTGGCCTTGCGTTCGGTCTTATGTAGAAATTAGCTGGAATGTTGGCCTTGCGTTCGGTCTTATGTAGAAATTAGCTGGAATATAGGCCTGCTAAAAAGAATTTGTTTGTGTAATCTCTCTGGAAAGACTCTCTGCAATATTAAAGAATTACAAGAAATAAAATATAATGAAAAATTATAGACCACCATCAGCGTCACGGAGAGAGAATTAGTAAAAAAATTTTTATGTTAATTAATTTTTCAATCTAGCCAAATAAAAAAAAATTTGGTAGGCCTACTTAAAAAAAGGGAAGTAACGACACGTAAGCAGACTAGACGGAATTCTGAGTTGAGTGTCTCACTAATTATTTAAATCGTGTTCCACCTTTCAAAAACACGGGTTTACGTTCCTCATTAGTTTTTTAAAGTTGCATTCGTTTTGAGATATGCAATGTGCAATGAAATGTTTACCTAACAAGGCCTAATTTTGATTTTAAAAAATTTGATTATTTAGCTTATTTTAGTTAATCCTTTACGGTCCAGTAAACGAGCAGTGCTATATCTAGGGTATGGGTACAGACCTTCATGCTGACTCATAAAGAAAGATTTATTGATGCATAATAGGTAAAGACCTTCTAACCAACCTCCACTGGGTGTGTAATAACAGTTAGCGAGTGTAAGCCTACACAGTAAATAAAGGAGCAAGCTATGTTTTTTTAAACATAGAATGTCTGATATCTAGGTTGAAACCATGATCTTGGTCATAGGTTTATAAGGTCATATTGTGTAGGCTTAGTTCATAGTTCGTTATTGCCTTTTATCTTCAAATAACCCAGAATAAGAGTTCACACCAAGGGGGAGCAACACTTTCAAATTGAACACTAAGCTGGTGTAAAAAGTGATAAAGTAAAAAAAAAAAAAAATAAAAAAAATAGAGTACCTTCCCCTTTCAGACATTGCGATCTATGTTTACTCTCCCCAACTAAAGTCAGGTAGACCATTAGAGTTGGGTGGACGCAGGGGCGTCCTAAATATCATTTATATCAAATATCAAAATCCCAGTCTTTACTGAGGTTCGAACCCGAGACCCCGCGATCCATAAGCTAAGCAGTTTAACACTCGGCCACCACTCCCCCAACATTGGTGTGTGGTAGCTGTTCAAACTTTTCCCTCAACAAGGTCACAGGGTATGGTATGGAACAGCGTTAATTATAACTTGCCGTAATTAGCGATTATATTATGTCTTTAATTATTTGCATGCAATATAAAGGCAGGCAATAGTGAGCACATCACAAACTAAGCGATAATTTTTGTTATTTTTGTTAAAATGATGTCTGAGACTGTCTTAGTCTCAGTCTTAATCTTAGTCTCAGACTCATTCTTAGTCTTAGTCTCATTCTTAGTCTTA
>JADKLZ010000130.1:11385614-11398458 GCA_021533235.1 Biomphalaria straminea
TAGTCTTAGTCTCATTCTTAGTCTTAGTCTCATTCTTAGTCTTAGTCACGTTCTTAGTCTAAGTCTCGGACTTATTCTTAGTCTTAATTGCGCATGTCTGCTGTCGTTAAGTGCGAGCAGCTTTTAAAACAAACCTGAACCTCTAGAGTCTAGCCGGACATTCCATGTACCGATGGTGGTGGTGGTCCTGGTAGGGTTAGGGTCTTCAGCCTGTCAGCTTCCAGAAGACTCTGGCTTTCACTGGCACGCGTCATAAACCTTCCAGCTGGAGGTCCATCCTCTCCCAGTTCCGTGACTTCTGTTGATTTGCTGTTTGGTGTTTCTGTAGCTTGTGTTTTTTTTCTACAGGGTAGGGTAGCTAGCCCTACGCCCAACCCTCCTCCTTTCTCAGACGGGGTTGGGACCGTCAAATGGCATCGTTTCGGCTTCTTGGACATGTTATCCACCACTCTTTTCTCCAATCACTAGAACGAAATTCTCGTTTATTTAAACCGTAACCTTCTGGGGCGGGGGGAGATAAGTATAACACTTTCACCTTCACGACGTATCCATGGCAACAGACGCTTAGAGACGCACCGTAGGATGTAATCATCTTTTTTGAAGTAACATGTATTTTAGAAGATAAGATAAGGTCGGCTGAGGATGAACGAATGTAGGATTCGAACTTAGAGCCATCGTAATGACAGTCCGAATCGCATACGGTATACCATAATAGTATTTATGGTACCTTCACCTTTACATATCCCTTAATCTGTCGAATCGTTGGAGCACCACCTAAGATCTGTCGGCGTCTTTCTCCATTTCTCTCTGTCTTTTGTCTTGAATATAATCTCTTTCAATGACAGGCCTGTCCATTCTATGATCTTGTCTCCCCATCACGTTCTCTGTCTCCTCTTCTTCCTGGTACTGTTCCATGCAGGAAGGTCTTAGCGAGTCAAAAACATTTGCTGTTCCTTACCGTTCTTCCAACTGTACATATATAGGCCACTAATGATTGAAACAGAAACACGCCCATTCAATAGATCTCAAATATACAGAGGAGGAAGTTCTGGAGAAAAGATCCAACTTTCAGACCGAGCATCATAAGTCAACTAGCGCATGGCGAGAGAGTTAATCATCTTGTTTATGTGGAGGACCGATGGGTGGCAATGTAGCTTAGTTTAGTTCCATGCCTGAATAACATTATTACTTAGAGACGTGAAACTTATTGTTGTAATTGTTTTGCGCATCGCTATTTACAATACACTTCGTTTGCTGAAACCATGGAACTATAGTATAGTTCCATGGCTGAAACACATTGTTGTTTAAACTAGAGACACAGACCTATATATATGTTACGATCCCCCCTCCTTTCATTCGCAGTTTTCGTCTTCTGTAGCCGGCACATGCCCAAAGTATTACACCAGTCAATGCAACGCATTCAATAAGAAATATTTTATTAAAAATATTTTTAGCGATAACTAGTTAGATCTATTTAAAAAAAATATTTTTTTGGCCAAGGTTAAAAATTCAAATGTTTCTTATATGCAAAATTAAAATCCAAACCTCTTCCAGGGTTCAAACTCGATGTTCTTAGTAGCCTTTTATAAAAAATGTAGACACCACACCTTACGCATGGTAGGCCTAACTTGCAAATAAATCTCGAAAATTTTTTTTTCAAAAGAGCTAAAAAAAATAAAAATTTTTTTTTTTGCTAAAAAAAAATTTTTTTTTGGTTGGGGGGGGGGGGGAGCTATCAAGATGACTTCAGGTTGTGTGAAATCATGTTGACTTCAGAACGTGTGAAATCTTGAAAATCTAGAGCCACTTTAGCAGAAGCAACCTGTAAAAAAAAGATTCCAATCTAATATTTTGGTAGCCGCGACAGTCTGACCTTTAACCCCCCGACTATAACGGCAGCTATCTCCAGACACCTGTCTATCATAGTGTACTCTGGGTAAACAACATTTCCTTCAGGGAAAAAAAATATTCGTCTGCAGTAGTTTTTTTTTTTTAATCCTAGCAATTTCATGTTGTATTTTTTTTCCTTCTTCCAATGGCTGATAAAGGTTATAATCATTTTATTTATTTCACTGCAGCGTGAGGGGTGTACACAAAGGGCTTAGTGGAAAATCATTTGAGAATTAACATTATTCTCTCTTCTTTCCCTATTTCCCTAAGAAGTCCTACGTTTTATAAAACGATTTTAAAAACCTTCTTTTTGATTACATTTTCACATTTTAATACTGTGATATGTGTGGGCACTGTATGCTATTTAGACTAGTATATAAGTATATACAATTTATATTAATTATTAGCTTAATCTATTCATTTTTTCGCCATCCCCCTTCACCACCACCCCCCCCAAACGTGCAATTTAAGATTCGACACTCTTTATTCTGATAATCAACTTTTATCTAACAAATTAATTTCAATTTCTTGTCTAAGACACGTTCAGAGCGTCAGAAAAACCAAACGTATAACTTTATTATAGCCCAGAGATAGCAAGGACTTTTAATAAACCCAAAGTCTGTTTATTATTAGCCATAGTAACGAAAACTACATTCTATTTAGGGGTATGGTGGTTGAGAGGTTAAGCTCTTCCAAACCGAGATGACTTGGATTTTGAATTTCTTGATTTTTAGGACGTCCCAGAGTTCACCCAACTCTAATGGGTACCTGACATTAGGATGGGAAATTAAAGTCGGTTGGTCCTTGTACTAGCGACATGACACCCTCGTTAACCGGCAGCCCTAAAAAAAATGAATTTTACATCATTGGCCTAATAGACCACAATGTCTCAAAAGGATACTTCTTTAATTTACACCATATTTTGATTACTGATAATATAAACATATTACATTAAAAGATGATATTTTTCACTGACTTACATTAAAGATTCGTATCATACAAACATTTACAAAATATAAATAGTCAAGTAAGTTCAAGTTGCTAACTAGATGTAGGCAGATTTGGCGAGTGTAAATAGAATTTAGCCTCACGGAGAAAAAGACCCGCTGAATTGGAGACTGTTATCAGTGGCGTAGCTAGGGGGGAGGGGAGGAGGGGGAGAATTTGAAAATCCCCCATTATGAGTGTTTTTTACTTTAAAATTAAGTATTACGCAAAATGTAGGGGAAAGGGGCCCCCAAGAGGTCAGTACCCCCGTGCCCCCAAACGATGGAAAATTTCTATTTACGCCCCTGAGTCTGTTACTTACAAGGAGTCTCAAATTGTATTTGTGTATGTCGTTAATGCACATATGATTCAATGTCTCTTGTTTCCCTTGTGGACCCAAATGCACACACAATTAATGGTCCATTGTCCATCGTCTTACAACAGCTAAATAAGATAAGAACTTCAGTTGATAATTTGTTTATTCTTGGTTGTCTGCTTATCTTATAAATCACAGACGTTAGTTATCCTACACTCTGCTAAGTCGTTTGTTTTCCTGGCTGATGTCACTATTACACAGAGAGGCACTTGTGGAAATATTAAATACAGTTAAACTTAGAATGAGGGCGCGGTGGCTGAGCGGTAAAGCGCTTGGCTTCCGTACTGGAGGTCCCGGGTTCGAATCCTGGTGAAGACTGGGATTTTTATTTCGGGATTTTCGGGCGCCCTTGAGTCCACCCAGCTCTAATGGGTACCTGACATTAGTTGGGGAAAAGTAAAGGCGGTTGGTCGTTGTGCTGGCCACATGACACCCTCGTTAACCGTAGGCCACAGAATCAGATGACCTTTACATCATCTGCCCTATAGACCACAATGTCTGAAAGGGGAACTTTTTTAAACTTAGAATAATTCGTCTTTTTTATTATTACTTACGAGATGGTTAGGTGTACACTATATCTTGAGATCTCTTCGGAACATGTCTGCATATTGACATAATATCAACGCCATATTTAAATAGTTAAAACTCTGCGTTAGATCCCAGTCTAAATGAATCCAAGAGAGTTGGTTATTTTGGGATCTTCTTCTGCAGCTAAAATAAGGTGTTAGTAATAGGAGTCTAACCCATTCGTGTTTTTGTATGTAGCCTACAACCAGTTAGTAATACGTGAGTCAACATGCGTTTCTTTTAGTAGGCGGGTAAATCTTGATTGTTGATTAGATGAGTTGTAAGTAGGCCTGCATTTCCTTTTGACTTCACCAACATACTTAGATGCAACACCGACACACGCCCACTTTCAAAACACACAGAGGCTCATCCTATTCTCCATTTTTCACTCACACACGCACACATTTATGCTGTAATTCACATGAAAGTGCATCTATATAATCTAAATTTCATAAAATATATTAGTGTTTACATTCGCCCATGCCTAACTAGATTCTAGATGATGATACTCATTCATAGTTAAAATGCGATTTTATTTTTCGAAATTAATAATTGATAGAATTTTTGTGATAGTTAAAAGACATCGTCTGCTGATATGTATTTCCTTTTTTTTTTTTTTGAAGCTACAGGTATGTTTTGTTTTAACTTTGCAACCACCAAAGCCTCCATTAATTTTTCTTACTTAAAGCTGCAGATACAGTTGAGCAAAATAGATCTAGTTGAGAAATTAATGTCTGCTACACTTAGCCCCAACACCGTGACACGATGGGGTAGTTAGGTTTTCGCTAATCTCTTAACTAAACAGAATAGCTCTGCACTCGAGAACAGCGGCTCTCAACCTTTGTAGCTTCGCGACCCCTAACAGAATTTACCACAACCATGAACTGTTTTTCATTCATTGGCTAAGGTAAATGTTATTTAGCTAGTGTTATAAAATCGTCATCAAAATGTATATCTGTATATATCTAATATCCATTGTTAGAAACAGACAATGACAAATGCTTTATTTACTGTAAAATATATTTGCGCTTAACTTTAAAAAAATGTGTATCTTTTTATTAATTTTATGACTATCATTTATTTACCTTTCTATTCATTTTGCATAGATAATTCACAATTTACAAAGTAGGCATATTGCAATAATAAGCACGGAAAACGCACAGTCTTCTTCGATACAGTAAACTACATTGCTAAAAAATGGTTGCAGCAGTACTTTCAAACACGCCAAAGTTAGAACGAAGGTTGAGCTTGTTTTTACTATACTAGAATAGATTAGCCTAGGAATTCACATCTTCAACATCAAGTTTATTTCTGTATTTAGACTTGATAGCTAATAGGCAGAAAAACTATGTTTTCTTATCTTATATAATACAGACGTTACTTCAAAAAAGAAGATGATTACGTCCTACGCGTCATGCATTCAGTCATGCATATTTACCAGTGACTTAAATTCTGCCAAGTCACTGGTTTTCCTGGCTAGCTCAGGCAAACCATTCCATGCTCTAATGCAAAGATATGTTGTTGGAAATGGAAGAAGAAGTCGTGAAAAAATCTCAAATAGAATAGAATGACTGCAAAAAATTGTCTGACTGACAATGAAGAGAAATCATATAAGAGCACGATCTGTGGAGACACCACAAATATTTTTCAATGAGCTCTTTTACTTTTCCAAAAATTAATCAACTTTGTCAATTACTGGCACCTCACGTTTTGTTGAGGTCGTTGCAAGAGGTTCGCATAGAAACTATTTAACTCGTCATTATGTATTGTTGTGGGCTAATACGTTGTTCAACATCACTGCTATTTCATTAACTACTACACATTTGACAATGAACATTACAGTTAATAATATGCACTTGATAAAGACTTTGCATTACTATAAATGATACATTCATTCATAATTGGGAAGTCTGTCTAGTCTTCTTAAGCGTCACTATTTATCTATCTATAAAACTAAACAACCTTCCTTTACGCTATCGCCATATTGTTCTTCTTGTTCGCCCATTCTGCTACGTCATTCGTCTGTCGTACTACGTCACTACTTTTACCGTCGCTAAAACAATACACAATATATTGGTCTACCGAAACTAACATACTCTCTAAACTAGTACATAGCAGTATATATCTCAAGTAAGCTAGTAATTGTGAACGTTTAAAACGTCTGTGGATTCACCAAGCTGAAAGCCAAAAATTTCTAAAGGAGGTGACATCATTTCCTGAATTAGGTCCTACCTGATTGATAAGTTCAAAAGACATTGTCAACTATCATCCAGTGAACAGTGTCAATACTTATGGAAACTGCACTAAATTTATAAACGAATTCGGCTCCAATCATAACTCATGCAATGTACATGGCCGCTGACAATAGTTTCTTAGAAAGTGTGTGAGGTTTCATAGCTTTGGTAATTCTGAAAGCCACCAAATAAGAACTTCAAGGTCTGCTATGTTTTAATTATAGTACTTGCAACCTGAGTCAATTTTTGAATTTCTAGACTCTATCAGCCTTCAAAACTAAAATACTGAATGTCCTTAAAGACAAAGCTCGGACGTTTGTTTGGCTACATGCATTGGGCAGAGAGAACTACGTCACAGCATTACAAATGTAAATGTAAATCGACTTAAGTACAAATAAATGAATGAAAAAAAATAATTAAAAACTTCCGATGAAAAACAGCACACAACCCCCCCTCCCCCCCAAAAAAACAACAATTTTTCCGATTTTTTAATATAGGCGACCCCTAGAAAATGGTAATTCGACCCTCATGAGGGGTCGTAATCCACAGGTTGAGAATCCCTGCTCTAGAATCTAGATTGGACTAGTACCGGATGAACCCGTTGGGTTGTCGCCACGGGAGTGTGCAGGGGCCGGAGCATGTAGGCAGGCTAAGGAAATGGAAGTGAGCAATACATTCTATACAGAGTCCGGAAATGAATGAAATTTGTTTACATGTTCAAGGTTTTGAAACTGTTCTCTGCTTGTTCTTATGAAAATATTGTAAGACATTTTAGAATTAGTAGAAAATTTCACGTTAGACAACTCAGCTTTTCTTGTAGGCCTACTAAAAAGCTTTGTAGATCTCTAATAATAATTAATTAATTTTTTTTTTATAATATTTGAACAAATTCAAATATTTAAATGAATACAAAATAAATTTTAAAAAATGCAATGCTCGCTTTGACAGTTTCGTTTAACAAGAAACCTCGGAAAAGGAGTCATTTTACAGATGTCACCCAATAGAATCTACTCCCCCCCTCCCATAAGCGCCATAAAGATTAAATCAGGCACCATTTTGCTCTCTCTCTCTCTCTCTCTCTCTCTCTCTCTCTCTCTCAAGCATAGTGGAAAGTAGCTGGCAACATATGACTAAAAACCAAAACCAGACTAATGCGCTCCCTGGTCATGACCAGTTTTATATGCTTGTGAGTCTTGGACGCTGACTGCAGAGAGGAGGATCCTAGCAATGGAATTGAGATGCTAAAGAAAGAACTTCAAAGACCGCATCACAAACCAAGAGATTAGTGATGGGACCCAACGATGACCTGCTATCTATCATAAAAACAAAAAAAAAGCAAGCTATGGCCATGCTTATGCCATTGCTAAATTTAAGACACAAGATTTGTTCAGCCTTGTTTTGGTAATCAGAGGCTAATGACTGTTTCCAAACAAAAGCATTGACATATTAAAAAAAAAAAACCTTTTTTTTCTCTCTAAGTTTTAGACCTTTTATTTTTATTTCTTTTGGTGCAACATCAAATAATAAATAATTTACTTTTTTTCTGTTTTCAGAGATTTTAGATTTAACAAAATAAAAAGAATTCCAAGAGGCAGTTTCCCAACACTACCTAACCTAAATACATTGTAAGTAGGACTACATTTCCCCTTACAAAATTTTTCTTTTTGTTATCTAAACATAGAGCTATGAAAAGGTATCAGGTTTTTGTGGGTCCAGTGTATGAAGTATGTTTGATTAAACAGATTTTAAAGAGTGTTTTCACACCTGGTTCTTATCTTGGTAACACATCTGCTTCTAATAGGTAATATTAAGATGAGTTGCCTTTTCTTCCCTTTCTTTGATCATCATCATCAAACTCCATTTGAGTGAGGGGTCGAGAAACTTAAACCCACTCTTGCAAAAGCCCTGGACAGAAACCCTGCTGTCTTGCATAGTGCAAACTTGTCACCGTACAGGTTGAGAATTTTTGGTTTCCCAGACCTGTCCAGACAGAGATCAGCTAGTCTGGGGCACTGCTATGTAGATATATCACTATTATTTACAGGCTCTCATTTAAAGAATATAGTAATAAGAGTGCTACATTTCTACCATTTCTAATATACTTTTGTTTTTCTATTTCAGACTTTTAAATAATAACGAGCTAGAAGAGATTGAAGAAGATGCCTTTCAAGGTTTGCCAGAACTACGATTCCTGTAAGAAGTTGTCGATATTTGTAAATTGAAACAAATATAATAAAACTTTGATAGGTCATTTTTCTGGTAGGCATGTCTTATTAAACATTAAAGTATTTAGGAAGTGTGCTACATTCTAAAAATAACCTAATGTCAGAAATAAAGAAACAACAAATCTTTCTATAACAAACAAGACATACTTTAAAAGCAAAAGTATATCAAGGAAAATCAACGAAAACTATTTACAAAACCACCATAAGACCAGTGACTATATATGCAAATGAGACCTGGACACTGAGAAAAACAAAAGAAATATACTAAATACTTGGGAATAGAAAATCCTAAAAGAAAATTATGGTGAGATACTAATTGAAACTGGAAGGGAATTTGACACTAAGAGATAGACAAATAATATGAAGACTCCCCTCCATACTCATGGAAGTAAAAAGGAACAGATTACATTGGTCAGGTCACCTCCAAAGAATGTCAGAGAAAGCAGGAGCAAAGATTGTTCACCAGAAAAATCCAAAAGGCAGGCACCCCAAAAACAGACCATGAGTATGGTGGCTTGATGATGTACAACTGCTAAGAGTTTGGACATGGAAACAAAAAGCACAGATTAGATCTGAATGCAAAGATATGTTGAAGTAGGTTGGGATGGATAGGACTCATTAATCCCTACTTATGGTGGTCCAACTTCAGTGTCTGCCAAAGTTGTCCCAGAAAGAAAAGAAAAAAAAAATTAAACAATTTAGACTGTTTTAAGGCAAGAGACCTACTCACATTTAAAGTTAAACCTTGTCTTGTCACGGTTTGTGATTATGATAGATTGTTTGATGTACCGGTATTCACGCTATTCACTTAAGCAAAAAACAAAATGAAACTATGTAATTTACTTCTCATCACAGATACCTTTACAAAAACAAGATTTCAAAAATTCATCCAAATGCTTTCCGTAGCCTTACTCATTTGGAGCAACTGTAAGTACATTAAATATTTTGTTCACTATGTAAATCATACAGGCCTATATAAATTATTGATGTAGGATGGTGGTGTAAGGAAAAGGAATAGTAAAAAAAAAAGATTAGTAGGAAATAAAACAAAACAAATTAAAATGAGATTAAAAATGTGTCTCAGTATGTTACAACAGCATTCACTGCACTATGATAAAGTGAAAATGTTTTTGTCCTCCTTTTTTTTCTATTGTATAGAAATATCCAAAATTATTAAAATGGGGGATGACCAGATGCAGGAATATAGATCTAAATAATGTTGCAAACACACACAATTTAGAAGATAAAAAGTTCTTTTACAGATATCAAGTGTTACTTGGCTATGAGTTTAGTTGTTGAGGGTAATATGTAGGCTAATTATTATGATTCCAATCATATTAACCTAATAACCTTTTCACAAAGTTTAAGATAGGTACCAAGAAGATGTACCTGAAAATAGTTTAATTATGTTATTACATTTGATGAGATTTCACCTTAGAAATGCACAATCATATGTTTTATGCCTTAGCTAAGATACAAATAATAAAATTGCATAAATATTAAAAACCTTTGAGAAAAAAACTAACCTATGAAGATAAAGATGTTTGTTCTACTATGTAGTAAGGCAAAGTTAGGATGCACTAATCTATAAAATTTTTTACTTGTCCACAGTTCTCTGCACAACAATCTCCTCACCAAGTTTCCTGAACACTTATTTGACAACAATCCCAACCTTAAAAGGCTGTAAGATAATTAATTACTGTTACTAGTAATTACAATTACAACTAATCTTGTCTTTTTGTGCATGTTGCATTTGTTTTCTTAATTTTTTTCTTTAAATTACTGTCCGAAATATTTTTTTTTCAAATGCTAAATTGGACACAAAAATAAAAACAACTTTGAAACAACTATAATTGCAGGATTTAAACAAAAAAAAACAGCTCTGAATTTCTTTTTCTTTGCATGTCCAACTTAAAAGGAGATCTATTACTTGAGCTACCAATTTAGCATTTTCTCCTGTACTTAGTGTTGCCCAGTTACTGTAATTTTTGTTGATTCAGCCCACAGCTTGTATTTGTAAAGTTATGGAAGAGGGAAACACAAATTTGATAATCTTGTCTACACACACTACACACTTTGAATGTGCTATCACTGGAATGGTATTGCAAATAAATTAAAACATAAATAAATATATAACATTTATGAGACAGTAAGAGCAATGTCTTAAATATCCTACTAGCTGACTATACACAAAAACAATAACATAGTGGAAATTAACATTTCATTATCCATCATAGATGAGTCAGATTAGCATTTATCTTGCACCAGGTTTCTGTCATGTCCATTCCCAAAAATCTTGTCCTCAATGTCTTATAGACCAGCAGTAAGGATCAAATAGAAATGAGTCAGGTAGTAGCATGCTTGTAAGTGGGCCAGAATGACCTGTTCTTCTCTCTTTAAGACATTGTAGAAATGTATATGACAATAGGAAAATTATTTCCCAGACGGTTAGACTCCAACTCTCTCATGTGTGACTGTGACATGATGTGGCTGGTAGACATGTTAAAGGAGAAACAAGGCTTCACTCAGGCTGCAGTCATATGTAAATATCCCAGCAAATTCCAGGGGAGGTCACTTATGGCTATTTCCAAAGAGGACTTTCACTGTGGTAGGTATTTTTAAATTGTCACCACCCCTCCCGTTAATCACATTCCGTCTTTACTAAAACTATATAAATAGGTTACATATTATTGCAACAAATAATGTTTTTATTTTTAAATCATGTAAATTGTTGTCTATTTTTTTTTAGCAAAAAATAAAGTATTGAAATGGTTATTAATGAAAGAAATTTAATGCAATGCACATTTCTTTTGTAATTAAAAAGCTACTACAAAGTCTCTCTTAATTTACCTTATATGTTTGGATTTTACAAAATCCCTTTAAAATCTTAAATATTACTTACATTTCAATCATTTTATTCCAAAGATTGTATAATACATTTTTTTAAGGCAAAATTATTATTTAGAAAGTAATGCATTAAGGTTTGCAGATACATTACTCCAAACTAAAACCAAGACATTTTATGTATTGTGTACACATGTATATTTAACAATTCTAATAAAGCACACAAAAAGAAAAACAATTTACATTGTCTTTCAAAATCAACACTAGTTCATTAACACCAGCAGAAAGAAGAAATGGCAGGAGTTTGTTATCTTGACATCCCTGAGGTGAATGTTAAAATTAATGTCTTTGTAAAAAAGAAGAGCTACTTTATTAGGGGATTGACTTTAACTCCAAATTGTTTACTTGAATGTTATCTTTTGTCTTGAATGTTTACCCAAAAGAAAAGCTTTAGGAAGCAAACATTTTGTATCAAAAATATATTGAACATTCTGAGATGATTTAATAAAGACTTAAATGAAGATAACACAAAAGTATTAAGTCATAGCAGGAATGAAAAAAGAAACTGAACAATTCAATAAGGAAACTTATATAATAGAAGAAGTGGAGTGTCCTTTTAGCTTATTAACACTAACTATCTCAAAAATGATTATAAAGTAAAGATCAGCAATAAAAAGTAAATTACTTTCAGACCTTGCAATCTCTCTCTCTCTCTCTATTGCTTGCAGATGATGTAAATGTCATCTGTTTCTATAACTGATGTTTAACAAAGGTGTTGTTTTTTTACCAGCACAACAACCAATCATCTTTATTTAACTCAACTAATATCAGTTACCCATTAGAGTTGAGTTGACTCAAGGGTATTCTAAAAACCCTGAAGCCAAGATCTCAGCTGCCCACCACACTCTTCCATATGAGCAATGACAATATTTATAAAAAAAAAAATGAATCCCAATTTTTTTTTATTGTGAAGATGCCCTTAATTTTTTTTTTTTTTTTTTGTGTGCAAAACATCTCTATGTAGAGACCCCCAAACACCTGTTTGGGTTTTTAGTGACTCAAGCTTGGAAACCTTTACAAAAAGCTTTAGTTACTGAATAACAGTTTTTTTCTTTTTTTTTTTTTACTTTTATTTATTAATGCTGATTCTAAAGATTGCTTATGTCATTGAAAGAGTCTATCAAAACTTTGTTCCAGAAAAACCCAAGATCACAATGGAGCCTAAGAGTGTTGATGTCACATTTGGCAACACAGTTTACTTCTCCTGTCGAGCAGAGGGTGACCCACAGCCAGAGATAACATGGCTACACAATGAGTAGGCTTTGTCTTAAGACATTTTACGTTAAGCTTGATTCTTTTCATATAAGATTTGGAACTTGATTTGTGCTCTTACAAACCTCATTTGGGTTGCTATTGGTATAAGAAACCATAAGTCTTCATAATAAGTTATATTTTTTTTAAAACCCTTTTTTTAGGATACACACAAGTAATTGACTATGTTACTCTTCAGAATTACACACATTTTATTTAAACATTTATATTTGGAAAAAATGCTCCAGAATTTAACATTCTAGTGATATTGATTGTTGCTCGTGCAAAAGATGAAACTTTTGTTTAAAAAATTATCACTGTATTAGATATTTTGATTATAGAAAGTTTAGTTTAAAATAGTATACCTTCCCACCCAGTTTCATGCTAATCTCTGCTGGATGTTTTACATT
>JADKLZ010000130.1:11398468-11426055 GCA_021533235.1 Biomphalaria straminea
ATACTTGAATGAATCAAACCTTCCCACCCAGTTTCATGCTAATCTCTACTGGATGTTTTACATTTAATATAGTATACTTGAATCAAACCTTCCCTTCCAAATTCATGCTGATCTCTATTGGATATTTTACTATGGTGAATTAAGCCATGTTGTGTCATTAAAGAACAGCTTAAATAAGGGCTATTTGAAACTAGTTATGTTATGCAGGTAGATTTTTATTAAGATATGATCCAGGTGGATTGTAGAAAGATTTGTTGTGATTTCAGGGTAATGCAATGAAATATTTTGTACAGTTTGGAAGTAGCCTGTTCATAAATGGACCAGATAATTTGAATTATTTATTTATCATCCAATTTATTGTAGAAATGCAATTATCAAAGCTTTACATTTTGATGATAAACTATTTAAATATACTATTTGTTTCTGTCATATTCAGGTCACCTACAGGTATTTAAAATTAAATACTTCTTTTTTTTTTTTTTTTCTGTTTTTGTCTCTAGCAATGTCATTAATCCTGGTTCTGAAGAAAGATATAAAATCATGGCTGATGGAACGTTGATGATAGAAGGTGCACAAGATTCTGATAAAGGTTTTTATGAGTGTATGGCAAGGAATGCTGCAGGAATGACCAAAGCTAATAAAGTAGAGCTTAGATATCTTAGTGATGAAGGTAATATTATTTATCATGATATTTGTTTTCCCCTTGAGATTAATTGTTTAATTTAGCTAGAGACAATTAGGACAAAGTAGAACAGTTATTTACTGTATAAAGTCATAATAAAACAGGAATGCTTGTAACTGATTTTATTGAATTTAAATGAATCAAGATTAAAGTCATTAACAATAGGCAAACTATAAAAGTAAGCTAATGAGTACATAAATATTATATATTCTAAAAATGTACAAATCACTTTTTCCAGTATAAAGAAGCATGGGAAACATGGTCGAGAGGCTAAGTGTGCTTGAACTTGGCTTGGCTACCTAGAAGGGGGCTCAAAGTTCGACACCCAACTGAGCGCCTAAAGGCAGCACGGAAAACCAACTCCTAGATACCCCCCCCACTGGTCCACAAATGAGATTGTACCATGGCGCTCTGAGCATGCTATAAGCATGAAAGTAGCGCTATATAAAAGCTATAATAATAATAATGAAAGTTCTTCTGAGGCATTTATTGAATTTAGATGATTCATAAACTTAAACATAAAAGTCATAAACTATTGGCAAACTACTAAAGTAATATAATGAGTAGCACAAATACATGCCAACGATTGTTTAAAATACAGGTATGTTATGTATTTCAATGTAGCAGTTCTTGTGAGGCACTGTTCATTAAAGTGCAGCCAGAAGTAACACTTGGAAAATTAAGTATTTCTTGTGGAATTTTTAATGATACAGTAGTGATTTGCAATTTGAACTTTCTAACACCACCACTTAAATACATATGAACTAAACATATCTTGTATCTTGACATTATAATCAAAGTTGATATCATAATTTAATCTCCTTGATCATTTGTCTAGCTGTTATGCCTAAGTTCATGGAAGCTCCAAGTGATGTCTCTGTAATAGAGGGTGATGATGTAGTACTGCCATGCCAAGCTTCTGGGAAACCTCGCCCCGAGATCACCTGGTCTATCAATTCTGAGCCAGTAACCTCAAACATACGAATGCGAACGCTGGCAAATGGGTCACTGTCTATCATAAATATTCGTGTCTCTGACGCAGGGCGCTATGTATGTCAGGCCTCTAATTCTGTCCAGACAATAAGTACAGTAGCAAATGTCAGAGTGCTAGGTTTGTATATTTTAATTTATTTCTTTTCATTGATCCATATTTTTAATTGATAACAGCTTGAATTGTGCAGATGTACTAAAATCCTTTTTGAAAAACTAATTTTATATTGACATATTAGAAAGACACAAAGATAAAGGCACATTCCTTGTTCCATATGCTAGGATAAAATTGTACAAATGTCCTTCTTCCCTAGTGCTATTAGAGCATGGAATGGTTTGCCTGAGCAAACCAGGAAAACCAGTGACTTGGCAGAATTTAAGTCACTGGTTATCATGCATGACTAGATTGACCTAGGAAGAGGCGTAGGGCGTAAGCATCTACTTTTAAAAAAATAATGTCTGTATTTTATAAGAAGATTAATATTTAAATTTTTAAAAGTTCCATAAAAGACTTAATTATTAAAATTGAAATTATTAAAATTGAATGTTTTCCACAGGTAATAGTCTCCTGTAGCTACTCATTACCAACTTTCTTTATTTCCTAAATTTAGTCTTAAATATTGCAAGGCAAGTCAAATATGCAATGTGCAATAAATAGGGATTTTGTTTAAAGATTTTTTTAAAGTAAAAAACTTTGACTTCAATACTTCTTACATCTCATTAGCACATCAGTTGAAGCTGAGATCTCAATTAAAACATTAAAGATTATTGTGTGTAGTGTTATGTGGTATATTTATGGGTTGCCCTTCATAATATTTGAATTTTAAGACAATGCTGTGTTATTATCATATATGTTGTATAATATTTTTAGACCCGTGTCCCATCATTTTATACAATGTGTGAAAAAATCTGCCTGTGCAGATAAATCACAAAGCTACCTTCTCACACTACACAGGTTCTAGAACTAATTTTCTTACATGCATATGTCACCCTTCATTATGTAAATCTTTCAGTCTCTGCATTCATGAAAACATATATTCATAACTCTATTCTACTCATCCATCAAATCCCAGTCCTAAAAAAAGAGCCAGTACATTAAACTACTGAGTCCAGGACTCATTGTATAAAAATCTCAGCATTAAACCCTAAACTTAAAATCTTGATGTCTTAGCAAACTCATCCTTTATGATATCCATAGTTATATTTTCAAACAACTCATAAGTATTAGAGTTAAATTACATCTTTGGAACATTTTAAAAGGCTTTAACAATATTTCTTTCAGTCTATCTATTATAACACTGCCCCCCACCAATCCGGTTATTTCTTTAAGCTATATATATATTGTGACTTAGCGTTGGTGTTAGGGTAAATAAAACAGCTTATATATATTTTTTTTAGTTCGCCCAGTGATCGTTTTGCCCCCTGATAATGTCCGAGGCTCTCCAGGTGCCACAGTTAGCTTCAATTGTCAAGCTAGAGGAGACAGTCAACCCGTTTTGTATTGGAGCAAAGATGGTAATACAATAAAGCAGTTAAAAGTATTCAATTATTATGAATACATTAAGATTAGTATGTTTTTTTTAAAGAGAAGTCTTATAAATTTTATATTGAAAATATTTTTATGTTACTAAGAAAAAGCAAGAGCCCAAAAAGAAAATAGGTTATCAAAAGTAAAACGGAAATAAAAAAAGGAAATTGAAGAAGAAATTTTGTACACTTTCATTTTTTCTTTCTTGAAATTTGTATTCCATAATTTTTTTATGAACCATTTTAGTGAACCCTATTATTATAATAATTCTAACTGAATGTTGTGACAAATTTCTAACTTTCTCTGAAGTAAAAGATAAACAAGAGAAGATGTGCATTTTTAGAACAATGTAAATTATTGTCAATGCTGAACTTAAATGTATGGGAAACATTTTCCCAAGTAGCACATTTTAAAAACTATAAAAAAACTTTTTCATCCTGTAGCGGGATGTCAGGAAGGTAGAAAAAAGTTTGGTAACTCTTGGAATTATTATTTCTGTTTACACTTTCCTTGCTCTCTGCTCCCCCCCCCCCTTTTTTTTTTTAGATTCTCAATCCTGCTTAATGCAACAATGTTTCCCCAGGCAGCCCGTTACCCAATAATGGCAGATTTGAAATTTTGAGAAATGGAGAGACACTGAGAATCAACAGTGCAGTACCAGCAGATCAAGGAACTTACACTTGTAAGGCAGAGAATGCTGCTGGTTCAGTTTCTGCAAATGCTAGGCTATTTTTCCCAGAAAATGGTGTGTATCTTATTGTTTAAGATAAACTGTTGTTAATATTTTTAGTGAATCATTTTTTTTTTACTGCAAGCCTCACCTTTATCTTCGGCATCTGTTCTCATAAATGAAAGGCATGTTTTGATGGATGACATATTCACTTGGCTATTAATTATTCTTCTTTTAGCCAGCTTTATTGCTGCTGAGCTGTCAGCTCTTTTGCAGACTGTGCCAAGGAAAAATAGTGTGCTGTTTTCTTCAGTTGTTCAGCACTGCTGTACAGGGTGTTGGTTGTGTAGGGCTGTAGTGGAAGTAGGGTCTGCCTAAGGTGGAACAGGAAGGGGCATTCAAAAAGCTTGGCTGTTTATAAAATGGGCTCAAGTTTCAATACCGACTTAAGCTGAGTGCTCAAAGGCAGCACAGAAATCTTCTCCAAGATACTCCCCCCTCCAAAAAAAAAATGTCCACATAGCAAATCGAATCATAGAGCACTGAGCATGCTATAAAGTATGAAAAATGTGATGTATACTAAAGCAATTGCTATAATTATTTACTTTCCGTTATTGCGGGATGGCAGTAGATAGAAGCAGACAGTGTTTAAACTTAGGACTTATGTGATAACATTTTGAAGTGCATAACACATATGCCCACACAGCCAACTTTCAAATTAGTTACTAGCAATCTATACACCAGATTTTTGGGTTCATGCTTCTTTTTCACCAAATTTGTTTTTTCAGTGATTTCAGTCCAACCAAGTTTTTCTCAATCTGCTGAGCTTGTGTCTGCTGTGGTTGGGAGTGCTCTAACCATTCATTGTGTTGCTGATGGAAGACCAGAACCTATATATGAATGGATCAGAGATGGAAGAGTTATCCACAATAGGAACAGAATCGTTATTCAGGTATAAAGATGATATAAACAATAAACCACAGTCTAACATTTGTTATGTTCTTTTTTTATAAAATTTATTTATTTTTTAATACAGCTAAATAATTCCTAAATTGTTGAGTAGTGAGATAAAATTATTAAAGAGAAATGATTTTTTCCCCAAAAATTTACTTTATGTAAGTTTTCTTTTTATTCTTGACTTTTTTTTTTAAATAACATAAAATTTAAAGAATTTCCTGTCAATGATTCTGTGAATGCTTAATTTTTTCTTTTATAACACTTCTATTGTATTATTAAGTATTATCTATATGCAGGGAGGAGTATTAACTATCAATGGAGTAAATCGTATTGATGCAGGCAGATATGATTGTGTAGCAGAAAATTCTCTTGGGAGAGCTACAAAATCTGTATTTTTACAAGTTGAAGGTCTGTAAATAAACCAACTCAAAGAATTATTTATTCAACGAATTTAGTCCAGTTTTGTTATGTATTTGTTTATTATATCTACCTCAGTGATTTAAATGTATTTTTATTATAAATGTTTGTAAGTATTCTAGTAGTTCACATTGAACACCATAAATCTAATCATGAATGTTTAAAAGCAATAGTCATGCCCGGTTTCAAATTGCACTAATCTATTTTCATCTATGGATTTTAATATTTTTCATTACTTCCTTTCAGTTATGATCTCAAATTAAATATATAATCTTTAATTTTAAATTGCAATTAATTTTGAGATAGTGATCTCTTACATTTTTTAAAAACAAATCTTTAACTTTTCCAGATAATACAGTATCAAGAGCTGGAGACAGATTTGTCAGCAATGCTATACCACAAGCTACTCAGCAAATCAACTTTGCTATCAATGTCACACGCAATCAGTTGTTTAACCATAGTCGGGTGCACTCTGTCCAGGTAAAATACTAGTTATTAAACCAATCCATCCATCCATCCCAGTGGCGCTACAGCCCTTGAAGGGCTCTGGCCTGCTTGCACACATCCTTCCATTTGGATCTCTCATGGACCTTTCGTCTCCACGTCCCAACCCCAAGCTGTTGCAGATCTGCTTCCACATCATCAATCCAACGCATTCGGGGTCTGCCTTTGGGTCGCCTGCCTTTTGTTTTTTGTTGGTATATGATCTTCGCTCATGTTATCTGTCATTCTTTCAAGGTGACCTGCCCAATGTAGTCTGTACTTTTTTATTTCTGTCACTATTGGTGGGTCCTCATAAAGTTGATAAATCTCATGGTTATTGCATGTCCTCCACCCTGTTTCATCCTGTAATTAAACCAATAGAGATAATAAATAAACTTATGGTTATATTAAGCTAGTCTGATTTGTACTGAGACTGGAGATGTCTTTTAAGATAACCAAAAGTTCAATTGGCTCTAGTAGTTTACATATTGCTACACATTCAGATTTTCTTTGAAGAAGCTTAATAGATGGTAAATGTTTTGTTATTTATTTTATAGAAATAGTCATCCACAATACATTTTAACAAAACTGTAAATTTTGCTGTTGCAGGATCTCATCTCTGCTATCCGCTATCCCTCCCCAGAATCTTTGGACTTGGTTCGAGCTGAAGAAATATTAGAACAGACCCTGGATATCATCTACCAACATGTGAATGAAGGACATAAGTACAATTTAACTGGGGCTGGTAATAAACCATTTTAACTCTTTGACTGCAAGTCTTCACATTGGTGTACCGGTACAAAAATGTAAAAAGTGAATTACTGGTCTTAGTTATCTTTTAAATCAGTTGAGTTAACAGGACCTATGTGCATAAAGCAATCCGAGATTGCCTAAAAGTAACCACTTAAACAATTAGCTTACTGGCTTAGTAACTATTTTACTGCTTATCTTGCCCATTCTGAGCTCTGTAGTCATTTTGTCCATTTGCCATATTTTCCTCACTGTTTGTTGTTACTGATCACTTTATTTTAGCATCATTGCTGGTAGACAACTAAAGCTTTGTAGATGTAACATATCTTAACTAATAAAACTTCAACTAACTTGAATAAATTCCTTGTGAACAATACTAAATATAACTTTATTTATAAAGTAGACAAAATCAACTAGTGATAAAAGGAAGTAAATGAAATAAATAGTAGACTTTAGTTAAAATATTTCTTAACAAAATCTAACTCTATAGCCTACAATAGCACAACTTTTCAGTCTACTGTTCTGGAGTTGTCTGTCCTAACTGCCACCTAACTATGACAATGCCACCTATGTTGCATCATTCACATCCAATTACTAACCTCTTTCCACTGTCACCATAGAAACACACACACACACACTATAACACTGTCCTCTCAAAAATATTTGTTTTCTAACATTATTTTTTTTTTATAATTGTTATGTAGGAAGAAAGTAGTTTTCTATTAGCATCTTAAAAAAAGCAGCAGTTGATGTTTCAATAAATTTTCATATGGACATAAAACACAACTAATTATCAAAAAAATTATTAGAAATGTTAATAGAAAATGTTTTGTGTGTATATTTTAGAAATTAAAGAAAATCATAATTTGAAGCAAAATTTATATTTTTTTTTTATTTTTTTGCTACTAACTTTAGTATTGTTATGTCTGCAATGGAATTCAAAAACTGTCAATAATGTCTAAAATAATTAGAAATATTTGTTTTTTACTTCAGAAATCAGCTACCAAGAGCTGGTGTCTCCTGGCTATGTCAATCTAATTGCCAACTTATCAGGATGCTTAACTCAAATCCACTCAATAGACTGTTCAGATAGTTGTTTTCATAGACGCTACCGAACACTTGATGGCACGTGCAACAACTTCCAGAACCCCACCTGGGGTGCGGCAAACACTGCATTCATCCGACTGCTTCCTCCTATTTATGAAAATGGTTTTAACTCACCAGTGGGTAAGCCCCCATATTTTCCCTCAGAACTTTTGTTAGTAGAAATAAAATTATGGATGTTTAAAAATAAGTTTCATTTCAGCAATAAGCATACACACAGTTAAAACTAGATGGACACAAACGTTAGAAAAATATAAGAGCAACTAAATACTGCCACCAATAGTAACTGTTCATTTCTAATATTCTTCGTCCACAAATTTCATTACAGACTAATAAGTTTGAGACATTTAGAAATGAAGATTATTAAGTCCTTGTACAAACTTCTTGCAAGACAGCAGGGAATAGCTACAGTTAGGATTTGAGCTCAGAACCATTTAAATAACAGTCTGGAAATCATACCTCATTATTGTCTAAATGAACACTATTGGAATAGAGCACATTTTATTTTGGGTGATGATAAATTGTAGACAACAGCCAAATGAACAATTTAAAATAATTGAATGGCATTGTTTATTATTGAAGTGTACAATTGCAATCAAAAAAGGTTTGGCTACAATGTTTAAAAGTCTTTTAATTATTTTTTTTCATTAGAAACAAAAAAAAAGAAATAATAGTGTACAAATTCAAGTGATACCCTGGCATGTATTATACCTTTCAGGTTGGAATAAACACAAGCTGTACAGGGGAACACATTTGCCAAGTGCTCGTCTGGTCTCATCTCTTCTCATGTCAGCAGATGATCAGATCATTAATGATGACAATTTTACTCACATGTTGATGCAGTGGGGACAATTTCTTGACCATGACCTAGATTTATCACCACAAGTTAGTGCAAGATAATCAAACATAACTAACAAATAAAATAATTTTACAATTAATATAACATGGCATAGTCATTGAATAATTAATTTGTAGTTTTAAAAGAGTGAGTAAAAAGATTGAACTAAAATTTGGAAATTGTTCTTTGTGGCAATATATTTTCTCTGGCAGAACCAAATTTTACTTAGCCTGAATTCAAATGAAAATGAATTATACTTGACAACCTACTAGCTATTACAATGCTCAGTTTAAATTAGGATGACAAGAGGCAAGGGAAGCCTAAATCAGGAATGAAGAAATACACTTTTGGACTCAACAACAATTCTTGTTTCTGTCAGCATTAAATATTGATTTGATTTTATAATCAGTTTTGCTAATTTTTCTTGGTACTAGTAATAGTCTTGCATTCTACATTTGTTGAGTTTAACTGGCATGTGCTACTGTATCTAATAATTTTCATTTTAAATATTTATTAATGCAGTTCATATTAAAGGTTGTATTCTGTTTGTGAGATATGTGTACATATGAACACAAAGATGTATTCTTCTATTGCAGGCACTAAGCTACGCCAGGTTCAGTGATGGAAGAAACTGTAATGAGACTTGTGAAAACACCAATCCTTGCTTCCCAATACCAGTGCCGGCCTCTGACCCACGCATCACTGAACATTCTTGCCTGGGTTTCACCCGCAGCAGTGCCACATGCAACACTGATGCCACATCTTTGTTTTACAAGACTTTGATGCCAAGGCAACAGCTGAATGCCCTAACAGCCTTCATTGATGGCAGTATGATATATGGAAGCAATGAACGATTTTCAAACACTCTCAGAAACTTGGCTAGCAATAGAGGTCTTCTTAGGGAAGGTATTTAAACACAACTAGTCCAACATACTTTATATTGCTAAGGTTAATAAAGAGTTGAGTTGTTTTTTAATTCCCAAGCTCCCGTCACTAACTGGAAATGAAGCCTTGCCTCAATCTGAGATATTCAAAACAAATTTTTTCAAAAACTTCTTCTATTTTATTATTAAATTATTTTTTGTTTGTTTTGCAGTTTTAAATTGTTTATAATGATAGTATATAAGTATTTTACAGGAAATTATTCATCGCCAGCATTTTTATCTGGTATTATAGTTTGTAGGGTAGATAACTCTAATTATTAATGACCTCTCTGTATTAATATTGAAAAAAAAATCATTCTTCTCTTTCAAATGATATATATATATCTGATATACATATACATATATATTTTTACTTTGAATTTCTGAATTCTCACAGGTCCATCAAGTGTTCCAGCCAGACGTCTGCTCCCATTTGATGATGAGGATTTAATACATAGGGCAGACTGTCAGCTAGAGTCCAATAAACGCCATGTTCTCTGTTTCTTGGCTGGTGACCACAGAGCCAATGAGCAGCTGGCGCTAACAGCATTTCACACCCTGTGGATGAGGCAACACAACCATATTGCCACAGGACTTCAAAGGATAAACCCACACTGGGATGGAAATAAAATATTTTTTGAGGTTGGCAGTTCTGATTGTGTTTAAGTAAAACTTTTTTTTAAATAACTTCAGATTGGTTACATTTAAAACATTAATGCTATAATTAGAGGAAATAATATAATATTATACTTTCCAAGAAAAAAGCTTGGTGCAATAATTAATATGAATTCTACTATTCCCAGGCTAGAAAGATAATAGGAGCTATAATACAGCACATCTCATATAAACATTGGCTGCCCAAAATCCTTGGTCCCAAAGGAATGACCATGCTGGGCAACTACACTGGCTACAAAGCTGATGTGAATCCATCAATTGCTAATGAGTTTGCCACAGCAGCTCTAAGGTTTGGTCACACTCTGATCCAGCCATTGCTCTTCAGATTGAATGAATCGTTTCAGGAGATTGAGCATGGGCATCTTCCCTTACATAAGGCATTCTTTGCCCCATACAGGCTTATTGAGGAGGGAGGTATTGATCCCTTGATCAGAGGTCTGTTTGGAAGAGCCACCAAGAAAAGGATGCCAGGTAAGTTTTCCACAGTAATTTCAACAAAACTGTAGGCTATAATTTAAAAAATAATTTTGGACTGATAGAAATTATATACTACCACAAAGCTATGCAACCTGCTTCTTTAAAATCATTGTCTACTATCACTAACATTTCTTTAAAGCCTTCCTTAGGGTTTGCTTAATATTTCCATGGAGGATATGTGCTAAGGGTTACATTATAAAAGTCAGCTAATTTTTTTTTAACACCTAGGTGTGATGGTTCTGGATAACTATAGAACTTGGCTGTTGAGTTAAAATTCAAAAGTTTATTCAGTGTAATATCTGAAAAAAATCAGCTGATCACTTACCTTGCCACATTTTCATATAATATATTAATGAACCATTGCTCAGAAAAGAAGGAATCATGGTTCGTTCGTCCTATAGACTATTCAGAATTCTAAATGATAGCTTAAACAAAAAAAATCACTATTGTAGAGTGTGTCTTTCTTATTACAGCATGCTCAGGGCATTCAGGTCCAAATATGTTTTGTGGACTTGTAGTGACAGGGAGTGTCTAAGAGAAGGACTCCATAGGGCTCTCAGCAAGCTAAACTCAGCTTGAATAAAATCTTTTTTTTAGTCTACATCAGTTCAAACTAAAGCAGCCCCCACCCTCAGTTAGGTAGCCCAGTGGTTTATGCCAGACAGCTTTACCCCATTATCTTCAATGTACTGCTATTTTTAGTACTTGACTACTGGAGAGTGTTTGAGCTTTCAGTCCATGGTACCACTACGTTTAATTCCACTTCTTTTATTTTAATTCCACTAGGTGAATTTCTCAACTCAGAACTTACAGAGAAACTTTTCATGATTTCCAATGCCATCGGTCAAGATCTTGCCTCTTTAAATGTCCAGAGAGGCCGAGATCATGGTCTTCAGTTTTATAATGACTACAGAGAGCTGTGTGGACTGAAACGAGCCAACAGATTTGAAGATTTACACAAAGAAATTCAGTTTAAAGACACAAGAGACAAGTTGCATGCACTCTATGGACATCCAGGTAACAGATCTTTACATGCTATCTTTTTTTTACTTAATACCTTTAAGGGAGGTAATTAAATTACAAGGGGATTTATTTCAAACACATAATTGTAAAAAATACGGAGCTGTCCAATGGAAAATACTTATAAAGTTCTAGTTGTAAGGAGATAACTTATTGAAATAGGTCTAAGAACTTTGGATGGTTTATAACAAAAAAGCTCTTTATCTTATTAGGTTTGGAACTCTATGAGCTCTTACATATTTCATTTCCATTATAGGTCCTAAACAATACAATGCAGAACAAAGCTTACCAGCATGACCCATGGATCTAAGAAACTAAAAGGGAATTATTAACATAAAACATCCAATTGTTAAGGCGAAATTGTGGGGATATCTCATAACTGAAAATGTATATGACTTAAGACAAGAATACTAAAATACAACTTTATGATAATTCATAAAAATTCAGTTTTCCGTAACATTTATTTAGTAAAAATGTGTTTGTTTCTAGATAACATTGATGTTACAAATGTGTTTGTTTGTTTCTAGATAACATTGATTTGTTTATTGGAGGAATAAGTGAAACAATGGTTGATGGTGCTAAAGTTGGGCCCACCTTCTTGTGCATCCTGACTGACCAGTTTAAAAGATTACGAGATGGTGATAGGTAAATATGTCTGCAACATAGATGTGCTTTGATGTAGGATGACTGACATAGAGTAGATCTATGCATAGATAAGTGTTTTGAGGTAACAATCTTTCTCAAAGATAAATCAAATTTTCAATTAGAAATCCTGATTTATTTTTTCAAGACATCATCATCATAAAATAGGTTTTCTTTTTTTTTTAAATTATCATTATTGAAATGCATAAACTTAATAATAAAATTGAACTTTAAATAAACAATAAGTAGGTCCTACCAAATCCAAAATTTATCTAAATCTGTAAAGCCAGCTCTGAATTTAAAGGCTACACTACACCTTATTGGCACAACTATTACATTTCTTTTAGGTTAACCTGCTATTATCACATGTCCAGTAGGGGGTATTCTCTTGAACTGTTAGGGCACCATTGGATTTCTGTTGAAGCAATCAGCCACAATACCCTGTTGTTTTTTTTTGCAGATCATAAGCCATCTTTAATTGTAATTTCATGGTACAGCATTTTGCATGAACATGTGTCTCCACATTTACACACACAGACAAAATATTTTTCTGCAGGTTTTGGTATGAAAGAGAAGGCATTTTCACACAAGAACAAATGTTTGCCCTTCAGCAGACAACTATAGCAACAGCCATATGTGACAGCAGTGATGGTATAACTCAGGTTCAGAAGGATGTCTTCATGCGCGTCCAAAGTGAAAATGAGTATGTCAGCTGCAATCAGATCCCGAGGTTAGATCTGTCTCACTGGACAGACTGCTGTGAAGGTGAATAGTTTACTAACAAATCACTTTCCTAAACCAATGATCGGAGGGTGCCATAAGAGGGGGAGGTAGAATCCACATCCTTCTTAAGACATTGTGATAGTTGCTGTATATTTCCATGATATTCTCAAGGGAGAGAACTGTAAAAGAAATGGATGATACTAAAGCACCTTCATTACATAAGCTTTATTTTTCTAATAGTTGTCTTGACCCTATAGACCTCACTGCTTACCTTTTTATGTGTGTGTTTGTATGTGTGCTGCCGCCAAGAAAGTCTTGTAAATAAATATAGTAAGGACTAATGAGTAGTTTGAACAGCAAAAAAAAAAAAAAAAAAAAAAAGATAAACGATATATCACCAATTTTAAAAGAATACTAGCCATATGTTACCCGCGGCCCGCAAGTCTTAATTTGCGTATCACTGTCATGTAGTCACTAAGAGTGTTTTGTAAACAAATGAAATAATAATGTTATAAGTAAAACGAATGCGGAATGCGTAAATATAAAAATAGTATAATGTAGCTATAAAATTAGCTAATCGACATAAATTTAAATCCATTTTTTCAAATAAAAACATTTGCTTGTAGACCTACATATACTTGAATAAAATTGGAAATGAAAAGACTTTATTTTTGTACCAGTTTATCTATAGAAATAAAACAGATGTCCTGATGTAGACAGCTAAATTAAAGAATGCATTTTTTTATTATTATTATGTATAATATGCAAGTTAATAAGTAGATCTAGACTTTTTTCAGTAAAAGTATATTTAATCGTATATTTAAGAGAGTAAAATATTGAACTCTCAATGAGTTAAATCCAAAAATAAGGCATTTATTAGTCAAAAGCCAACAATGTTTTTATTTTATTTAGAGCCGAAAGTTCATGACCTCAATACGCGTTGCCTTGGTGAATACTGTGGGCGTGTTAGCCGTGTAGGCGACAAAAAAACAATACAATAGATCTATATTTTAAAAGCAAATCGAACGCATGAATGTAATTGTTTATGTAACATTGTTAGTTTAATTTGGTATAGCTCTAGAATCTAAACAATTTGAATGCCACAGCAATCTAGTCAATAAATTAAAACTTTGAGCCTATTATAATAAAAGACTATTAACACTGTGAACTCGACCTAGATTAATAAGCATCATTTGATGTAGACACATTAGCCGTATTTCGTACGTTATCAGGTCTAAATGCGCATAAGTAAATCTGAAAATAAAAAAGTACATTGAAAATAAAGACTTAAAAGTAAACCGAATCGGTAATTGTAGGCTTAAATGCTTTGAAAAATACAATGAAAAGTAAATTGTATTATGTAAGTAGTTTATTACTTTAATAATATGCTTTTATAATGCGCAATATTATAATTATGACCTTTGACGTTCATTTCATTTGTACCACTGCGCGCCACACATGTAGGCCTAATAGTGCCGCAGTTACGGAAAAGTATGTCAAGGCGTTCAAAGCCATTTAGATCTACATTTAGAGCGAACGATTTTACATAAAAAAAGTTTTGTAAACTCAAATTTGAAGGTTAATTTTCATTAACTAATGAAATGAATAGACACTAATATGTATGTTCATGTGTGAAAGTAAAAAAAATTGTTTTCTAGAATAAGAGTTTAGATCTAGATCTAGTCATTTTCTTCTAATCATGAAGTCAAAGTTTTGTGACCTACATTTATGAGATAGAATAGTTTAATAGAGTTGGTCAACTTTATATTTTTTTAGGGTCTTAAGTTTGTTTTAGGGCTACAATATATACACTACGGCCTAAGTTATTACCCAAGGAACATTTCTGCCAAGTTTAATCAACATTGGTCAAGCGGTTTTGATTTCCATTCGGCTCATACATACATACATACATACGCCTTACATATCCTTTTATATAATAGATTACTTTGTAGAAGCAATGTACTTGACAAACACTTCAATGTATTTTTAACTGCTACATAATGTTTGAACAGACTGCAGATCCAGAGCAACGTTATCGGCCCCTAATAGATTCAGAGGGAGACGCTCGGCTGAATATAGCTACCCTGACCAGCGTCCAGTGAACACTAGCACAGAACATACAGTAGGCCTACATAGTTTCTTCCATTTTGAATCATACTTATCAAAGCGCACTCTTAAAGTAGTCTTATTTATCTAACTATTGTCAGCAAGGAAAAATCTTTGAATTAAATATTAAATAATGTAGAAATATATATTTAAACAGCAATGAAAACAACTGAATATTAAATAATGTAGAAGTACTGAGCTATATATATTCAAACAAATAAGGAACATTAAAATAATATTGATTTCATCTTTCACTGACAAGGAGACTCCCAAAGCCACTGAGACTGTTCCTCCAAGTACCAATGAAAAGATGGAAAGAAAAAGTGAAGAGAAACAAGTAAAGATTCCAGTAGAAGCAGAAAGCCAGCAGTGTGAGAGAGAGGATGTTGATTTACTAGACAGCAGGCTGGAAGGAATGGAGGAAACAATGATGGAAATGGCACAAATAATCTCACAGCTCAAAAAGAAGGCAAGACATTTTTTTTTATCTCCAAGGCTTCATCTAAATTTAGAAAATAAAATATTAGATTCATTTTACTTAAAGTGTCACACACATGCTAATTGTTTAGTTAGTCTCTACCATGCACTTTAAGCTGAAGACATGGTTAATGATAATAAAAATGTTATGAGGTACAGTAGTTAGCTTTAAGCTTATTAAATTAACTACTACAGGATTTCTTGCAGCTTTCTTTTTTACCTTGATCTTTCCTGAGTTTATCTTGTCTGAGAATTAAGCATCGCTTATATATATATATATATACCCGGTATATAGTTTTAGGAAAGTCAACATCAGAATTTGAAATGTCTTTCTGAAAGTGCAGTGTTGCCCACAGATGTTCAACTAATAAATCCAGCAAGCACCTCACTTTGAATTGGAGGAAGTTAGTTGCCTACCACACCATCAGATGATCATTAGCAGACTTCTTGATCATTCTTTTTTTTTTTTTTTTTTTATTCTAAATGGAAGAGGGATACCCTGAATTCCTCCAATTCAAATTGAGGCAGGCCACAATTCTATGGGCCACTTTGTAATTAATTTTTTTAATGAAGCTTTACCTAATAGTTTTTTTTTTTCTTTTGGTACCTACCTCATTTTTTTAAAAAAAAGAGGTTCTGAATGTGTGTTAAATGTATAAAGGTCAACATTTATTTTTTGCATTATAAACTAATATTAATTAAAGTATTATTCTCCTTTGATAAAGAAGCATTCATATACCGGTAATAGATTTTTTTTGGCAGCAGGATATGAAATTATATTTCATGTGGAAGGTTCGGGCTAGAATGTAAAATATATAAATCAGAAACATATAAAACAAACAATATTCAAAAGAAAAAGAATTATATAAAGTGCATCTGACAGTTTGTTTGTTTTTTTAAATTAAGAATAGCAGAATTAGAAATACTACTGCAATAAGTGAATTTACTAAGAGTACATATACTCCAAGAAGCTAGGAAAAAGGTTTAACTCCCAGTTCTGTACAAGTCCATTCCACTTGCAGTTTTATATTCATAATAATATTTTAGTACTATTTACTATGTTTTTAATGCTATCCAAACACAAATGTTAAACTCTTTTTATCAGATCCAAGTTTTAGAGACCACTAAGAGCAGCAGACATAAACAGAGCAGGGACCACAGCAAGAAGATTGTCAGGAAGGGTGAACAAGAGTCAAGAAGGCTGCATCACTTGAACAATTAAGGTAGACATAATGTGTTGACATGTGGTCTAAGTGTTCTGCTATTACAAATATTGTGTTGAGCAGACCAAAGTGAAAGAATAAAGTTGAGATTGGTTTGTACTTATGAAACAACCATCACTGTTTCCTATAGATCTGCTACTTTCAATTGTTGGCTACCTTCAGTTGTAAATGTATTTGTATTTGTGTTTTTGTCGCATCGGCACAATTTAGGCCTTGTGGTGCCCATCAATTGAAAAACAACTGTGGTTCATCTCAATAAAGAATGAAATGAAAGCCTGGGCTATGGTTGGTGTCACAGATGCTATTATAGATTTATTTATATTTAAAAGCTTGTATGTAAATTAGTATTAGAAAACCCTAACTGAGCCTCAAGAATTACACAAAAGGTCTAGTCCCTTAACAGAGCCGCAAGTTTAACTCAATGACGTCACAATGATGTCGCAAGTCTATTGGTTGATTTGAAAATAAATATTCTTTTTTAAAAGAATTAGGTCAGCTGACATAGGACGCGCCACAAGCCAGTCTGAGTTTTGCTTTGGAAGCGATAGGTTCTGTCTCTAGTGTGTTCTATAATAATATTGAAGAAAGAGCCTTAGTATTGTATTTTCATTTTAATATGTACCTTGTACATAAGCTGTACTTAAGTTGTATTTGAATAAAAGTTTCTAGTGTTTTATTTCATTGAGGAAGTTATTCAATTGATTCCTAGATCGTCTGTGTTCATAATTGTATCTAGTTCAAGTTAGACTCCCCGGCACCACACTCATTATTCAACATAGAAAAATACAAGTTGTGACATCTAGAACTAATGAGTGTGACAGTTGGAATGTTCTTTAAGTACTTACTATACAAGATAATAACTAGAGAAGGAAAGAGCAGATCATTATGTGTCAAAGGTGACAATTTTTTTTTAAATGGTGGATGAAAAACAAATTTAACAGTTTGAAATGCACAATTAGCTATAGTAAGGATTTCTGCATGGCTTATGGTTAAAACTTTTTGACAGTTTGTCAAAAAAAAAAAAAAAAGTAATATTGTTGGCTCTAATTTGAAAAGAAGTCTGCCAATAAATATTCATTATAGATCACATGGACATGTCTTGTTATGGCAGCTCATGTAATTATAGCAAACTTACTCAAATTGAATGATTGACATGTCACAGGTTTGGTTTTGGTTTTTGGCACATCAGCACAGTTTAGGCCATGTCGTGCCCGCAGTCCCTTAGGGACTACTCTCCCTCTACAAAAACAAGGGCCAAATTATATACAATTAAATCATTAAAATCATGGTCTATTCACAGTTAAAATAGTAAAGGTAAAAATTTAGTAATTTGATAAAAATCTAATGTAAATAGTACATGTACACAAACTCACAAATCAGATCCTCGCAGACAACCCCACCTCCCGGATAAAGCCCAGTACCGGTACCTTCCCAGGGTCGACAGTATCGAACAGTGTTTGTAAGTCAGTGGCTATAAAAAACTTCTCCCTGACATCCTGATATGACATGTCACACCCCTAATGCCAAGTCTAAAACAATAATTACAAATCATCTACTGATTTATCTTTTTATTTACTGGACAGTTATAGATGCTTCTTATCTCATATTTGTCAGATTCTCTGGTAGAAATAATGCTGTCAGCCATGTTATGTTTGGCACATTGTCACTGTTCAGGCCAACGATCAACTTATTGTGGCAACTTATTGTGGCGGCTTAGGTTTTTAATGTTGTATCACATTGTTGAGTGGCTACTTTCTCAAAAATTTTTTTTTCTTATTACAGGATGGTCATGTAGACTGCCAAAGAGGTAACTGCTAAGGTGTACACAAGTTTGTCATGTACCCTTTGGAATACAGGTCAAGCATTGAATGGGTCTGACGTCCATGACCTGACAATTTTGCCACCAGATCAAATAGAATTATCTCAATTCTTTTTTTTTTTTAAGAAATCACATTTATGTATAATGCAATTCTTGAAAACAATTTCTAAATGGTAAATGTGTTTAAAACAAAATATATTTTAATATAAGCACCAGGAACTAGCAATAATATCAAGAAAATGAATTGAGTTCTGTTGCTCAGCAGCCAATTCAAGATGTTTTGATTGTTTTGGGGGAGATAAAAGGTGTTTTGTTGTAAATATATTATTGCCCACAAATGTAGCTCTGGTCTTGTGAAAGTATATTGTGATCAAATGGAATGCATGTATCGTGTCCCTTGTTTTTTATACAGTTATGAATGATTTTCAGCTAGACAATGTATGTAAACAGCTTTTAGTATGTCATTGGCTGGATTGAAAAACTATTTGATTCTTTTGTTTTTGACCCAACAGCTGATGGTATAACTCAACTCCACTTATATCTATCAGAAGTTGATCATTCCAGTTTATCTTCTCATTCTCATTATTAGGACTGGAAGAATCTTTTCACTTACCTTTTAATCTTACAGTGACTTCATGTAAATTTTAACATCTCAGTTGTAGAATGTACACTCTATAAAGAGCAGAATCATTTTTTAATGCACTAGATCACATTATAGACATTTATGTTTGTATTATTTGTAGAGTTTGTAACTTGAAAAAAAAACCAATCATTTAACATAGTACATGTGTGCCTTACTATTTGGTGAAATGTTCTGAGACTTGTATAGACTGTAATAGTTGTACAACCTTGAATGTGTATAATGAAACTAAGGAACTCTTGTTCCAGTCAAACAAAAATAAAAAGCATGAGCAAAAACAACAAAACATTTCTCTTGGTTTTTTTTTGTCAAAAATTTATTTCATTCATTATAACATAATGACAAAGTAGAAATTAGAACATTTAAAGTTAACACCAAACTTTTAGTTTCAAATAATATAACTTAAAAAATATTTGTAAAAAACATCAACCAAACACATCGTATCTGAATTAATGCATAATACACATCATATATATTTATATACAAAATATCGTAATTAAAAAATCTAGATTTAAACAATGATAGCAAAAAAATAATAATTTATAGACAATAAATGAACAAATGAATATGCTAAGTATGATTAATGCATGAGAGTGTGGGTAGTGTTACCAACGCTCAAATTCGCACACAGATTTCTGTGGCTAACAGCACTTGCTCAAAAGTTAACTTGGACAGAAAACTTAAAATACAGGAATTGACAGAGACAGCGGCATTGTTAGAGTTAGAGGGGAAAGATTGCTCTGACTACATCCGACAAAAGTTGGATGAATGGGAGAAATTCAAATTTGAATTAACAATGGAGAAGGAGAAAAATGAGCATGAACTAGCCAGAGACAAAGAGAAACATGAGTTGGCTATAGAGTGGGAGAAACAGGCAACAGAAAGAGCTAAAATAGCTCAAGAGAATGAGACGGCTCGCGCAGCTGCGGCTAGCCCAGTCTCTAGTCCTGCTAGTCCTCCTTCCAGCCAATAGCTGGAAATAGCTCACCTAACATCCCCTTCGAGCCCTTCGGCGAGAATAGAGAAAGTGTCGAAGTCTATTTGACACGATTCGAAGAGATGGCACGCTATTACAGCTTGCCCAAGGATAAGTGTTGTTTTAGGCTAGCTCAATGTCTTCGAGGCAAAGCCTATGAGGCTTACACAAAGCTCCCCTCATTCCAACGAGATAACTTTGAAGCCCTAAAAGAGGCACTCTTGGTCCAATTCGAGCTTACGGCTGAATCGTACCACAAGAAGTTTCGAGGGTTAGTTGTTTAGTCTTAGTTTGAGATGAGTTGGTCTATCAGTATTTTTATTACTCAGTCATTTAGTTTAATTTTGTGTGAGGGTACATTTTATTATTGATTAATTTTGATTTATTGATTTATTTCGTTGTAAATAAAAGTATGTATATATAGTTGTTTATAAATTTAGTTTGGTTATTTTATTTATAGTTGTCGTTTTAGCTTAGTTAGCTAATTTAGTTAGTTAGTTTTAGCTAGTCTAGTTGTGCTAGTCTGGTCACTCAGGTGAAGTCCACCCTTTGGTATTGCACCAAAGTGCACAGAATGAACCCACCCAGTAGCGTCACCACCTGGCTACTGGTAATTAATTGTTAAGCTGTGTCAGATTGGCAGAAGCGCCCGTGGCCAGCGTAACACTAAGACAAAAAACTGAAGACTTGAAGTCTCGACCTAACATACAAAAAGCTAACTCTCCCCAAAGGAAAAACAACCCATCCCAGAACTATAACAACCAGGCAGATCCCACTCGTTCCCACCCTCAAACAGCTGCACAAACAAGAAACCCTCGCCCCCCCCCTCCAAAATGTGGTGTCATTTTCACAAAAGTCAATCACATGATACCAAAGATAGTAATGTAAACCATTAGCAGAGAATAGAATAGGTAGGCTATTGCCTCCCATGAATGCAGAGATGTCGCCACCACATTAATGGAAGAGATGTTGTGGCCTGAGGTGACTACATTCAGGCCAAGGCTGCTGTTTGAAAGTAGAGTAGAGAAAGTACATCCCGAAGCCAGTCTTCAGCACTCCAGCACCTGCCACACCCTTCGAGTTGCTGAACTGTACGAATAGTGTTCGTATTTGTGCAGAATCCTACTACGACAACTCTGAGGCAGAAATCGTGCAAAAGGCCAGGTACTGGCATGACAGGAGTGTCCTCACTATCGCTTCTGTGTTTTAAACAACTGGGCCAGTCTGTCCTACCACATAGGACGACTGACAGCCCAGTTGCAACGAGCAGTTGTGGCTTAACCCCACACCTAAAGCTGCTATTAGTACGTCTGGGCAAATTAGAGTGGTCGCCCACTGTCCACTGCGAGGTGCCACCAGCCAGCCCGGCTCCTGCATCGACAACCCCACCTGAAGGTCCAAGGTCCTCCAGAAGAAGGAAGCCTACCGACTGGATCTTTATATGTATTTTTCATTTTTATTATGTTCTTTTCCAGGAATGTATTTTTGTGTCCTTTTATGTTTTAAATTTTTAATATGTTTAATGCAATTTATGTTTGGTTTATTTTTATGCCTATGTATTTTTTAAATGTTTTTATTTTGTATGTTCCATGTGCTCTACTAATGGCTTTGCAGCCTAGTAGGAGATAATGTTGTGAGGTATTTTTTAAAGTCATTTTTGTGCTCTAACAGCCAATTTTGTGCTTTATTGCTGTATTAGTATGCTGCTTACTTTTGTCTAGTCATGTTAATTTTCGATGTTGCCGTCAAGGTTAATCACATGATACAAAGATAGTAATGTAAACCATTAGCAGAGAATAGAATAGGTAGGCTATTGCTGAATGTGTTTGATGAGAAATATTTTAAAATGAAGACAAAAGTAAAAAAACAAACAACCATACATGACATTAAAATAATGTCTAGCTGGAACCAGCAATCATTAGTACAAAAGTAAAAAGCCTTAAAAAGTTTGAAGTTATCTTTTTCTTTTTTCAAGCTTAAGTTCAGCTTGCCATTTTGTGTATTGGCTGATATGTTTTAAATACAACAAACCAATACATCAATGATCTCATGATTTTGGATGTCATTTATGTCAATAGGATTAGTTAGTCTTCCTGAGAAGACTTTATCTTATAAAGACAATTCATAAAGAGAATCTTATAAAGACAATGCATAAAAGACACTTAGATCTTGATAGGATTAGTTATCATTAGTAGACTAACTGATCCAACTACTTATTGGTAAGTGTTGTTTGATATATACAAATCTTTTAGTTTTTCTATTACCAGGTGTAAATGTAGATATAGAAAAGTATAGTATAGAAAAGGAAAATATTTGTTGCACAGAAAAAGTACTACTGAAAATGTCTTCCAATAACCTAACATGCATAAGCAAACATCCAGAATTCAGATCTGTCATGCATCATTCAATGTGAGGTATCAATAAACACATTTTTATTTGCTTTTGAAATATATAATGAAAGATTTGCTTATGGTTATTTTTTTTGTTTTTATTATTCAATAGCAGTATACCTTACGATGCAGCACACCTACCAGATGAAGTAAGGCCCCCCCCCCCCCCAGCATGAGAGGAAATACATGGTTTTCATATCAGCACTGCTTACTGAAATTAAATGTATAGCTGTATAAAAATGGCCCAAATCGCCTCTTGACCAGCTAAACGTTTTGGTTGTCAGAAGTGAGATCTGTGCTTGAGTGATCAGACGCACATTATTTTTTTAGCTTAGGATTAGGTTTTTGTAGAGTTTGAGTGGATTTTTTTAGGAGCAGTGTTAGGAGGTTTATTTTTTTGTTGTAGCATGTTAGGGACTTGATTTTGGTTGTTAGAAAGTTTTATTCGGAAGTAAGGATTTTTAATTTTTGGTTCATAGTAGAAGTTGATAGTGTGTCGATAGGTTATGGATAGTCTAGTTTGTCGTAGAAGTTTTGCTTGTTTGGAATAGTGGTATTTTTTGTTGGTAGTGTTTTTTTGTGTCGTCAGAGTGTTAGGCCTAGGAGTTAGGGTGTAGCTCTAGGTTGTTTTTGGTAGCCAGTTGTTTCGAGTAGTTCTAGAAGTTGTTTTGAGGTTGTCGGTAGGGTCGTTAGAGAAGTTGTTTTTTTTGTTATGGCTAGTGTTAGGTTAGGTTAGGGCGGCAGGAAGGCAACAGCGGCAGGAAGGATGCAGCGGTCCCAGCTGAAGTGAAGGTGTCTTGGAAGGGCAGTCCGAGAAGTCGTCAGCTCCTCCCTAACAGCAGAGATGTCACCCCAGCGGCTGAGAGATGTCAGTGCAGTGCCTGCGGTGGAGAGATGTGGTGAGATGTCACCCCAGTGGCTGAGAGATGTCAGCCCAGTGCCTGTGGTGGAGAGAAGTCGTCCCAGTGCCAATGAAGCTTCATGTCCTATGTCAGAGGACAAGACGTCAGCTCCCCCAACCTCAACGGGTGAGCGTTTGGTTTTCACTAGCCAGGCCAGCACAAGTTGGTGAATTGGCTGAGTGATATTGACTTGCAGTTGCTTGTGTTCTGAGTGATGATACAAAGCACTGTCATTGAAACCCAGACAGTTCTAATGCAGACAGCCATGTAATGGCTCTACAGTTTGTGACCACTACATCTGTGTTTTAAACAACTGGGCCAGTTCGTCCTACCATTTTTGGACGACTGACAGCCCAGTTGCAACAGGCAGTTGTGGCTATAGCCCCCACATGAAAACTGCTATCGGTTTGTCTTGGCAATCTCTGGCTGAGAGGTCCCCAAGTCCAGAGGTCACCTACAGTCGTCGAGACCCTTGCCTGGTGCCCCAGCCAACCATGGGCCAGCCGCTCCAGCATCAACAGGCCCAGAAGGTTCAAGGTCCGCCAGAGAAGGAAACCTACCCGGCTGGAGTGTTCGTTTAATTAAGTGTATTTTTTTTAATTTTTATTATGTTCTTTTATGTTAAGATATTTTAATGTATTCATGCATATTATCTTTTTATTATTATGCTTTTATGTAATTTTTAATGATGATTTTTAATTTTTGTATGTATGTTCCATGTAGGTTTTACTAGCTGTGTTGCCTGTTTTGCAACCTAGTAGGGATTCAATAGGATGTTGTTTTTTTGTCAGTATTTTTTTCGTCATTATTGTGCTCTAACAGCCAATGTTGTACTTAGGCAGTGGTATGCTGTTTTTTTTTCATTTTTTTCTAGTCATGTTAATTTTCGATGTTGCCGTCAAGGCACTTGAAAAGTTATGTGTCTTGGAGGCCATGATGTAGATGTAGCCTTGCGGTGTGTATTTTTCATTTTATTTTGTTTTTAGTTATTTTTGGCTTTTAATTTGTGTAGTTTACCTGGCCAGCGGACACTGGTTCGATACCGGAACCGGTTTTGGCTAAGTACTTCCTTTTGTTTTACCTCGACCCCCATGGCAGTCTAATTAGTGGGTATGGTGTCGAGTTAATTATGCTGCGGCTGGGACTGCTTGTAAGTGTGCTAAGTGTTTTATTTCTTTTTATTTTTATGTAATGAGTTCAAATTTGTATTAATTATTCCTAGATCTAGTTTTAATTGTTTAGATTTAGGCCGATTGGTTAAGTATCCCTTTGTCCGGTGTGGAAACGGAAGGTCCAGTTTTGACTTGATGTGCATGGCTTCTTGTTGAATAATGCCATCTTCAACAATGCCCTTTGTTAGGTCTACCTTTGTCCCATCTTGTCTATTTTGTAATTACTTCTTTATTCATTCAATGTGTCCCGTATAGTATTTTATTAATATATATATTTTATGTTAGGATAATTGCTATAATTTGGCGAGTGTCCGGATTTTAGTTTGATGTACAAGATGGCGGCGCCCATTAGGCGTTTAATAATTTTGGCTTTGTTGAGCCTTATTATTATTGTTAGAGTTATTATAATCTAGATCTTATGTTTATTTTATTGTCTAGCCCAACTAGTGTTGTGGCATAGACATTGTGGTATGGCTTTAATTAGCCACATGCAGGTAATATGTATTTACCTCATGGTATTAGTGTGTGGTCTAGATCTAGACTTAAACTATTATTTTTCTATTTTTTAATTTTTATTTACTAGTGTCTGTTTTTTTATTATAGGCTATCATTCCTCGCCAACGAGTCTGCTCGCCTATAAGTCTGCCATTATGTCTGTTTTGTTAGTTATAGTCTAGGTCTAGGGCATTATTTTGATATAGTTATAGCGAGTTAGTAGATTTATTCAGTCAGTTTGTTTGGGTTTTTGTGTTAATCTAGTCGTTTGGGTTTTCGTTGATTTAGTATTAGTTTCTGAGTTGATTAGGTTTTTAAGTTTGTGTATACATTTTATTATTGATTAATTTTGATTTATTGATTTATTTTGTTGTAAATAAAAGTATGTATATATAGTTTGTCTATAAATTTAGTTATTTGTTTTATTTATAGTTGTCGTTTTAGCTTAGTTAGTTTTAGCTATTCTAGTTGTGCCAGTCTGGTCATTCAGGTGAAGTCCACCCTTTGGTATTGCACCAAAGTGCACAGAATGAACCCGCCCAGTAGCGTCACCACCTGGCTACTGGTAATTAATTGTTTAGCTGCGTCAAATTGGCCGAAGCGCCTGTGACCAGCGTAACATAGATAAATGTTGTACAGCATCCTAGAGTCGCCTTTGGAAGGCGTGAAGTAGTTTTTTTGTAGTCATGTGGCACTTATGATGTTTTATTTTTTGACATGTTTTAGGTCTTGGTGACCATTGTGAAGCCTTCAGTGGCTGGCCATAAGTCTGTGTGACTATGTGCCTGTTGGAAGCCTTGGTGGCTCCGTGTAAGTCTGTGTGACTTAGTGTTAGCCTGTGTGGCTAGTAACCAGTTTTGAGCCTGGGTGGCTCCGTGTTAGTCTGTGTGACTGAGCTTAGCCTGGGTGGCTAGTGACCTGTTTGAGCCTTGGTGGTTCCTGTTAGTCTGTGTGACTAAGCTTAGCCTGGGTGGCTCGGAACCAATTTGCTTAAACCATGTATTTTTTTGTTGTATTTTTTTAATTTTTTTTTCGAAAGCTGACATGTATTATGTACTATTATGTTGCTTGTATTTTTTGCATTTATGTATTTTTTATGTAAGTTTTCTTATGACTTTTTATTTTTTTTTGTGTGTGCTTGTGTTTTGCGGGGACGCAAAAGTTTTGGGAGGGGGTGAGTGTTGCCTAGCGGTAGTTTTATTTAGTTTTTTGGCTCATAATTTGTGTAGTTTACCTGGCCAGTTGACCACTGTAGATAACGGAACTGGTTTTAGCTAAGTGACTTCCTTTTGTTTGGTACGAATCTACTAGACCACAGCCAGAGACCATGTAGTGATTAAATTTTTATGTGGTGTTAGGCTTCATGCTGGGGCTGCTTGTAAGTAATATAATGTCTTATTTCTTTTTATTTTTATGTAATTAGTTTAAATTTGTCTTGATTGACCATAGATCTAGTTTTGTTAGTCTAGATTTGAATGGATTGGTTCTGTGTCTGATCCAGAAGGTCCGAATTTGAATAGCCCCATGCTTGGCTAATTCAATCCATAATAATCCCCTGATCCAATCTACCTTATTACATATTATTTCCTTTGTAATTACTTCTTTATTCGTTTAATGTTTCCCATATATTATTTTATTAATATATATATTTAATAATTAGGTAGAATGTTGTTTTGAATTTCATAGTTTTATGTACAAGATGGCGGCTTGTAAAGCTGGCTCATTAACCTAGATCTAATGTTTATTGTTGTGGCTTTTATCTAATGTTATCTAGATCTATTTGTTGTCTACCCAGCCTGTGTGGGTTGTGGCGTAGACTTGATCTAAAGTCTGTGGCCTTAATTACCTATTTGATAGATCTAATGTTTGTTCTACCCAGCCTGTGTGGGTTGTGGTGTAGACTTATTCGAGATTCTGTGGCTTTTATTAGCTACATGAAGGCTAATTACTAATATGTAATTACCTCGTGTCTCTATGAAGATTTATGTGCTAGACTTGACTAGGTCTAGTCTAGCTTTTATTATTTTTTATAATGTTTTTATAATTATGTATTGATTTTTGCAGGCTATCCTTACTGCGATTAAGTCTGCATTAAGCCTGCCATCGCCTTGTTGTACCCTTGTTTGTTGTATTTTAGGCTTAGGTCTTAAGTCTAATTAGAACCCAGTGTTGTTCGAGTAACCGGTAGATCTAGGCAGTAGAAGTTAGGAATTAGAACATTTTATTGGGGTTGGTCTGAGTTTGTTTCTTTAGGAGCTTAAGTGGTGTCAGCAAGATACAGCTCTTGCTGAACTAAACGTAAACGAGGAGGACTGGACACAGATTGGTGGTTTCAAGTTTTTAACAAGAGAGCTGATAGACATATTAAATATCCAACTTTGTCAAAACTTGTTAAAGCAGTTATGTCCATATTTACAGGCCATAATAAGACATAATAAGAGATGATAGGACCAGACTTATTTTTTTATATTTTAATTATGAATCCTTGACCATTACAAAGTCATTATT
>JADKLZ010000130.1:11426065-11446717 GCA_021533235.1 Biomphalaria straminea
AGTTATGTCCATATTTACAGGCCCACTTGTTGAGGGTAGTTTTAATATTATGGATGACATAATGATATAGTCTGTTCATTTGTTCTCATTGTTAGCTCATAGTGTGCCTGTTCAAAATTTACTTACGTGAGCAGGGAAAACTCAAAATTACTTCCCCTGGAGTAAAGTAGAATCAGAAAATCTACAGAATGAATCAAATTCAAATCAACAAAATGACGTAACCAAAACAACTAAAGATCAAGAACACACCAATCAAGATGAAATGACTAGCAATACAAACCTCCCGTCTGAATTCAACAATGAAGAATTTAAAGACGAACAAAAGAAAGATCCTACTTTATCCAGATTATACAAGAAAGCAGAGACCAATATAAACCCAGAATCAAGCAATAATGGAACGCTTTTGAAAAGAAGCAAAAACAAAAATGAACTCATTGAACAAATAGTCATACCACAAATATACAGAAAGACAATAATTGAATCGGGACATATCAAACCTTTTTCTGGACATATGGCTGTATCCAGAACCAAGAAAAGAATTCTACAACATTTCTATTGGCCCAGCATAACGAAAGATGTGAAGAAGTATGTCAGTACATGATAGGCCTATTTGTCAAATAAAAAGACCTAAAGGTAAACACACCCCAGCACCGCTACAAACTGCTAAACTCAAAGACAAACCTAGACAAGAAAGGTCAACCAGAAGCGATCGGAGCCTGTTTAACGCAAAAACACAATGGGACACTACATCCAGTGTTCTATATCAGCAGAAAACTGTTACCAGCTGAAAACAGATACTCTACAATTGAAAGAGAGTGTTAATGATAGTTTGGTCCATAAATCGCTTTAGCAAGTATCTGTTCAAACTACTGACAGACCATTTTCCTCTCGAATTACTAAACACTAGAAAACTGGCTAATAGATTAACACAATGGAGTTTAATGTTAACAGACTACCAGTTTACTGTCAAAACAATACCAGGGAAGATGAACGTCCCAGCAGATACCATATCAAGAGGTACTTAGATTACAACTACCAGTAACATACTTGTACATTTTCTTTTGATTTAAATTTGATAATAATATTGTACATTGGTAACATTATTATATGTAAGATTGAGCGGTTGCAGTCCTGTGCGGTTTTGGATTTAACTCATTCAGTCTGTTTTACCAGTGTACTGGCTTAAGTTATTTCTAAAAACAAAAATAGTAAAAAGAAACAAAACCTTCCTTTTGAAAGCGTCTTTATGTAACAACCTGGATTATTTTGTTTTAATAATATTTTAATTTGTGTGTTGCTTAGCAAACATAAACAAACATGAATGCTAAGCCTGGATTCAGTGATGTCAGTGGTAGGCCTAAAAGATTAACGGTCGCACAAGCTACTCAATTGTTTTTAGCATTCGAAAGTTCTAGATCTAGTTCTAGTGAAGATGATTTGACATTTGCCAGAAATTCATGGTGTAGATGAAAACATTGTGAAGAAGAAAAGAGCTAGATATGATGATACTGTGGTTGACTCTGACACTGATAGTGGCAGTGAAACTAACAATGATGGGATTGGGATTATTGCTACAATTCCAGAACCAGATGGTTTTAGACCTAGAACTACTGATGGGTAGTAGTGGGAGAGGGTAGCTGACAATTATCCTGTCAGTTCTGCCAATACATTTAAAATGTCCCAGCCTTCTAAAAGTGGAGTCAATTCTGAGTTAGATTTGACAAGAGATTCAACACCATTTGATGTTTTTACCAGGCTAGTACATGGTTGTATCATGACGTTTTTAGTTGATAGCTTAAAATGATTATGCTAAAATTTTGTTTCAAAAACACAATCCTACTGTCAGGTTCACATTTAATAATTGGACAGACACAACTGTTGCAGAAATGTACAAGTTTCTCACAGTTTTAATTTCGATAGGTCTACAAAACCAAAAGTCTCTCAGAGACTTTTGGTCAATAAAGATATATATATTATCAGCCATGGTTTAATACCATGTTTACAAGAGCTAGATTTGAGCTCTTGTTCTTTAGCATGATGCATGTAGGTGAAGCGGTCTCGGTCGGTAAAGATAAAGTTGAACCCTTCGTAAAGATGATGTGTTCAAATTTTCAAAAGGCATTTTATCCTTTTGAGGAGGTTGCTATTGATGAGATGGTGATAGGATTTAAAGGCAGGTTTGGACCATAACAATACAACCCTAGTAAGCCTGAAAAACACCACATAAAAAATTATGCCCTGTGTGATAGTAGTACAGGTTATGTGATAAATCTTATCACTTATTATGGTAGTAACACTTCTTACTCAGACTCATCAAACAGTATTACCAGCCATGCAGTAAAAATATTTGATACCCTTCTACAACCACTTCAAAGTGGGCATCATATTTTTGCTGATAGATATTATACATCAACAGATCTCTTGGAATATTTAACACAGAAGAGATTTCATTATACTGGGATAGTCAACTTGGCTAGGAAAAATTTCCCTGCCGAGCTCAAGAAGCAAAAGCTGCGTCACAGAGAAACTCAATTTTACAAGTCTGTGGGCAGTATAGATGCTCTTTGTGTGGCATGGCAGGATAAAAAAAGCTAAGAAGCCTTGCATCATGGTGTCCACAAAATCAACCAATCGAATCATTAATGTGCAACAGAAGCGCAGTGTTGTGGAGAAGCCAGAAATGGTTCACGACTACAATATGATGATGAATGGTTGCGACATGGCAGACCAAATGCTCTCTTATTATTCTGTGCATTCTAGAAAAAGCATGAAATGGTGGAAGAAAATTTATTCATTTTGTTCATTATGAAGAGAATGATCTCCCTTGTGTCTATTGCAAGGAGTCAATCATAATGGAAGCGCACAAGATTCTTTTGCTCTGGTTGCCCGTCGCAACCTCGGCTCTGCGTGAAACATTGTTTTCGTCTATACCGTGAGGATCTGGCAAAACAATAGCTTTCCAGTACTGGCAGTAGCATCAATAGTGCAAATATATGTATATATATATAGTGTGTGTGTGTAAAATGTAAATATTATTCATTTTTTCACTGGATATTGTTTTCTGCCAAAAATGATTTCCAATTGGATTTACAACTCTACGCGTCTAAGGTAATACCTGTTTTATAATCTTTCAAGACTCAAAAAAACAAAATGTACTGCTGAGGATGCACTAATCAAATTTATTGAGTTCACCAATAACTTCAATCCCGCTATTCGCTTCACTTATACTATCTCCAGAACTAGGGTGAACTTCTTAGACATACAAATAAACTTAACCCAAAATTCTCTGTCCACATCTACCCATTACAAAGATACCGACAGCCATAGCTATCTTCTATACTCGTCATCCCATCCACCGTCCTGTAAAGATTCTATCCCCTACTCCCAACTTCTACGCATCCGCCGCCTTTGCCAAGACGACAATGATTTCACCGAAAAAGCCACGGAAATGATAGAATTTTTCCTGCGCCGTGGCTACCCTCGAACTATTTTAGAAAAATCTTTATCGCGGGTGGAGAATCTAAAAAGAGAACAAGCTTTCAAGAAAAAAACGCAATCTGGCAACGTTGAAAGACCCAAATTAATACTAACCTACCACCCTCACAACGTGAAAGCCAAAAACATATTTTTAAATAATCTAAACATTCTCCTAGCCGATGAACATACTCGCAACGTCTTCTCAACCCCACCTCTTGTGGTATTCAGGCGAGACAAAAACCTACAAGACATCTTAGTACATACTAAACTCCACAACATTCCAAGCGAACCCGGCACTTGGCCATGTAAGCGACGTAACTGTCAGACCTGCAAACACACGCTCGCCACCCCCACCATCACCTGTCCTAAAATGACCATCAAGATCAGTGGCAAATTTAACTGCAATAGCAGAGGAGTCATATATGCCATCTTATGCTCAAGGTGCCAAATGGTCTATATTGGAAACACGGGCAGGACTTTAAAAACACGACTCCAAGAACACCTTAGAGACATTCGTAACTTTGCAACTAAGCCCGTCTCTATCCATTTTAACAATACACATCATAGGGGTACCACTGATCTCCTCATCACTGTTATACAACAATGCAATGACAAAAACACCCGTCTGCAGATCGAAAATAAACTTATTTTCATGTCAGGTACCCTCCAACCTAACGGGATCAACAACCAACACACCTTTGTCTAATATGCGACGGTCACCCTACTCCCCCTCTCCCATCTTTTCGTGACCTCTCCGCCCCCTTCCGTTTTCCCGCACTTTTACACCCAGCGTAGCTCATTTCTTTTCTGCCTCGATAGAGAACAACATCGGACAGATAAGTTACCTTAAGACTCTTTTGTGTTAATTGTTTGTTATTTTTTGTTTGTTTTGTAGCTGATGAAGGCCTCGTGGCCCAAACGTCCTTTGTTTTACTTGGTCCCGCAGGGTACATTTATGCATGTTCTTTGTATTTTATAATCTTTACTGCATGTTTAAGTGTTGTATATCAAATTATTCAGAAATGAATCCTTTTCGTAATTAATGAAATGTATTTAGTCCAAATGGTATATAAAAAAAAATAAAAAAATCTGCAAACAAAAATTGACTATGATCTAAGATCTATGTAGTTTGATTAATGATTTGTGTTTCTAATAGTTTAATTTAATTAAATTAAACTTTTGGCTTTTATTGAAAAGGGAAAACACTAACTGTATATTTTCCCCTTTTATTTTATGGTCACGTACTCCACCAAGGCAGGATGACCTGGGTACTTTGGGGACAAAGAGTCAGTTAGCGTGGGTCTAGTGGCATTGTTAGAGTTAGAGGGGAAAGATCGCTCTGACTACATCCGACAAAAGTTGGATGAATGGGAGAAATTCAAATTTGAATTAACAATGGAGAAGGAGAAAAATGAGCATGAACTAGCCAGAGACAAAGAGAAACATGAGTTGGCTATAGAGCGGGAGAAACAGGCAACAGAAAGAGCTAAAATAGCTCAAGAGAATGAGACGGCTTGTCGAAGTCTATTTGACACGATTCGAAGAGATGGCATGCTAGTACAGCTTGCCCAAGGATAAGTGTTGTTTTAGGATAGCTCAACGTCTTCGAGGCAAAGCCTATGAGGCTTACACAAAGCTCCCCTCATTCCAACGAGATAACTTTGAAGCCCTAAAAGAGGCACTCTTGGACCAATTCGAGCTTACGGCTGAATCGTACCACAAGAAGTTTCGAGGGTCCCGCCTTGAGCGCCAAGAAACCTATGGCAAACATCGAGTCATGTGTCATTCAATGTGAGGTATTAATAAACACATTTTTATTTGCTTGGGAAATATATAATGAAAGATTTGGTTACGGTTATCATTTTTTTTGTTGTTATTATTTATTCTGTTTAATATCAGTATGCCTTATGATGCAGCACACCTACCAGATGAAGTAATCCCCCCTCACAGCATGAGAGGAAATATATGGTTTGCACTTAAAAAAAACTTTGCAGCATGGACTTTATCCAATATGGTATTAGAACAAGGGAGTTCTCTTATCCTCAGACTCCTTTTGTAGGACAATGCATCACCTAATTGAAGTAACTTCAACTGAATTCTGCATGGATCTTCATCCTTGAGTTTAATTTATTTGGACACCCCTTTCCTGTTTAGGGATATGCAGCTTCAAGCTGGAGCATGCTTCCTTAGGACAGCATCTCTATTTGTTTCATGCTTTATTGAAGATTGTCTAATATATTTAATTTAATTTAACTTTTTGTTATCGAAAAGGATATACCTGTATATTTTTCCCTTTTATTTGACTGTCACGTGACCAGGTGATCCGGGCTTGAACGCAGCAGGATGACCGGGGTATTTTGGGGACAAAGAGGCAGTTAGCGTGGGTTTTTAAAGCGGAGGGTCGCATATCCCGCTTGTTGTTGTTTTAACGTTTTTCACCAAAGTTTCTATGTTTAGTTTTTTTTTTTAGCTTACTTATCAGTCATTGATGATTCTTATTTACCTTAATAAATTTCTGTGCTGTTTTTAAATATCATCCTGGTGTGTTGTGCTATATTAGTATATGTTAGCTAAATGCCCAAACGCAAAATTCAACCAGGGTAGAGATAAATCGTGTCAGGATTAAAGCCACTCAAAGTCCAGACACAGTACAGTTCCAGCGTCAACAGTCGGGCCTCCAGAATCACACTAGACAACGACCAGTTGAACAGGCGCCAGCACACTGCTAGCGTTTTGTGACATGAGCTTGAATTGGTATTGATCTTTTTTTTACATAGATTTTTTTTTCGGTCACTCAATATTTGAGATGCATTTTTTTTGTTAGCAAATAATTTAGCTTTAGTTGAGTTATGGCGATTAATGGACACTCTATCTAGGTAGTTTAGAAAATTTGCATTTAGGGTCATTTGTAGACAATGAATTAAATGACAAGCATTGTTTTTTTATTTAATGTGTGATGGACACTGGCAGTCAGTACAGCCAATTTACCAACTTCTTAGTTTTTAAAGATGCTAAGGAAAATTGTATTTTCATTTTATTATCATTATGTTTAAGTTACTTATAGATTGAATCTATATTTTAATTGCACTCGAGATTTGATTGGCAGTATTGCATTTTCATTTTGACATATATTTTTTTTTAGAAAAATCTACTTGCAGAGATTCATGAATTTATTATTTGATTCTTAAAGTTGAATTTTGTGACAGTTGCAGTGCAGATGGATGAGATGTTTATGTTGACATGTGTCATATGATTTTTTTCTCCTCAAGTTACAACCACTTTGTTAATGATTTCATTATCTTATTCTTAATTTGCAACAGTTATTTTAAGGTTTTAAGTAGCAATTCTGTATGTATTCTATAACATTATTTTTATGTCTCAATATAGTTCCAGACTTTGTTCTCAAATGTGAGGTGGTACATGCAGTTAACAGAGTTTCATTAGTGTGACTTTGGTTGCAAAGATGGCAACAAAAGTCAAAGGATAAGATGTCATAGATGTGTGTGTGTGAGAGGGCAAGTTAACTATTTTGTAGGTGTTTTAACGGCCCACAGACAGACTTGAGATTTGACAGAGTAGAGACAAAGGGTAGGAATAGCCTGACACTTAGATGTATAGCTTGTAGCGAGACTCAATACCCGTAGGTGGGACAGACACCTGAAGATTTAGTAGCGTTAGTTTTAGCGTGGGGTTAGGTCTCCGCCTATATAGGGTAGAGTTTGGGGCATCAGGAGAATGGGCAAAGGCGAGTAACTGGCGCCTAAATCAGTAAGCTTCGGTCATGGCAGGAGGAACTTATTAGACAAGGAGAAGGAAAACTCTGAATTAAAACCTCTGCTGTCCTTCAGCTATACCTAATCATGGGAAAGGCTTCAGGAGTTAATCATGAGGAAAAATCAGGAGCTGTCGGTTAGCAGCAACGCCTTTGATCCCAGACTGTATCGGCACTGCCTTTGAATAAATCAGCTGCGTGGAGAGGTGGGGGAACTGATCTGTGTGTGGGTGACATTGTTCCGACCACAGCTAATGCACAGGTATCTCATTTCCATGATATTATCCATAGTCGCTTCGCAACTGAAGGTGGCGATGGTAATAGCCCCCCCCCCCAAAGTAGTAGAATATTCGAATTTGTATGTGTGTTTAATAGGATATTAAATATGAAGGTCACGGATTGGGTTGCGTAGATACATGAAATACTGCACTCCTCATTAATATTCGGGCTCGTGCACTCCTCATTAATATTCAGGCTCGATAGAAGACGTATTAATATTAAGTATAAAGTGCTATGTTGTTGCATCTAAAAATATATATGTCAGTCTCCTATAACCCACTTTTTATGTAAAGGGAATTATGACAAAACACGCACATATATAATTTTCGGAAATTATTGTTGTAGAGATTACTAACTACTGTTGTTTTATTCTTTTGTATGAGCTATGTTGCCGCAACTGTTTACTGTTGTTTCTTTGGCATTATTAAACGTGTTTTGTTAAGGTATATATAGATATATTCATGTACCGGTATATACTACAGCAACTTTAGTATATATCTCTAGATATTTTTTTCAAAGTCATCATCTTCTATTTTGAAGTCGCGTCTGATACATAGGATGCTAGATTACTAGATCTATATATAATGGAAGTTAAAAGTTTTATAGACTTAAGCTTAGTACAACTTCGAGAAGAATGTAGAAAAAGAGGTGCCAAGATAGCTGGAAGAAAGAAAGATCTGATCGACAGGTAATCTCAATTATTTAATTATAAATATTATTGATTAGTATGGTGGTTAATATAGGTAATAAAATTTAAAAAAATTACATGTAAACCAATGACTTTACATAACTAAATTCATTGATTAACATTCATGACTAGATTGACTATGTCATATGACATGACTATGACGTAAACATCTTCTGTTTTGAATTAACGTCTGTATTCTTTAAGACATGAGATAAGTGCATGAGATAGTACTTCTATGATAATTTTATTTTATTTTGTATTTATTGAAAGACATTTTTCAAATGTAAAAATATTTTTAACCATCATCCAAGCTATATTTATTAGAGTTTTAAATGTATATAAAGAAAACATTTTTGAAATTGTGATTCTTTTTTTTTCAGACTAAATGCCTATGAAAGAAATTGTAACTTTGGAAGAAAAGTAGATGATACTGACTATGGTTACTCCATGTTCATTCCCAATTTAAACTATATTGATGTTAATACAGAAACAATGTTGCCTGATGTGACAGAAAGATCAATATCATCCTATTTGGGACAGTTTAATGCACAAATCAGCAAAAATGCAAAAGTACTTTATGACAGTTTCATTAGTGTGACTTTGGTTGCAAAGATGGCAACAAAAGTCAAAGGAGAAGATGTCACAAATGTGTGTGTGTGAGAGAGCAAGTTAACTATTTTGTAGGTGTTTTAACGGCCCACAGACAGACTTGAGACTTGACAGAGTAGAGACAAAGGGTAGGAATAGTGTGACACTTAGATGTATAGCTTGTAGCGAGACTCAATACCCGTAGGTGGGACAGACACCTGAAGATTTAGTAGCGTTAGTTTTAGCGTGGGGTTAGGTCTCCGCCTATATAGGGTAGAGTTTGGGGCATTCGAGACACAGCGCCATGTAGTTCTAGCAGGAGCGTGTGTCGTGTGCTAGGTGTTTTTCTGGTGAACGACATAAACATTGGGAGCAAGTCACCAAGGCTGGCTTGCGATCTTGGCTCCAAGAGGTGTGAGTTGTTTGCCAGAGACAACATGTAGGAATTTATTCTAAGGGACCAGGGTAAGAAGAAATGTTTTTATTAATTATATATCTAGATTTAGATGTTAGTTGATTAAGAATACATAGAATGGCGCTTTAGCTAGTTGTTAGCGATATTTTCATTATTTCTTTATTTAGAGTGACAGTCCTAGTCTGTGTCATAGTGACAGTCATAGTCTGAGTCTTAGTCTAGTACCATCTGAGTTGGTGACAATCTGATTCTTAGATGACAGTTTGGGTAGCAGTCTTGTGTATGTGGCAGTCTTAGCGTTGAGTGACTGAATAGATGCTAGTGACAGTAGCGTAGACCAGTCAGCAAGACGATTAGACAGGCAGCGATTGACATCAGATGACAAGGACAGCGGTACTGAACTCTGATGCAGTCTGCAGTGCTGGGTCCAGTGCATGGAGGATGGAGTAGGCGTGTTGGTCTGATTGGCATGGGTGGTTGGTTGCTGTTTTGTCTATATACGTCTTTATTAATATTTTATTAACACAAGTAATATATATAGTTTTACTAGTATATAATTCAATTGAAGCCACTTGTCTCATGTTTTTCTTATTATATGTTGTTAGTAAATTGATGTTTGCAGTTATCAATTCATTTTATCATTAATCATACATGCAGTCATAAAGTATGTATTTAATCAGTCACCTATTAAATGTATTTCTTAATTTTAAAAAGGTCAGTGATGCCTTAACTATAATATTAAAGTTTGAATTAGGAGTTGACTTCACGTGTTATTAATATATATTTGTGGTTATTGATGTTGTAACATTATTGTCATTAGTTAAATTTTATAGACGTACACATTCAAAGTACGCTAATAGTTATGCAGATAAAGTAAAGACATGCACCAAGAGCGAGAATCATCACTAGAGAATAGAGCCAACGTAATAATACTGAGTTATATAGTAAAATGAGGTTGTGATCCATGAGTGGGGAACAGGGTCATGACAGTCATCAAGAGCAGATAAAAAAGGGCTTGACAGTCATGACAATTTCTTAGAAATCTTTAAGAAGAAAATTATTTTTAAAAAATATCTTACATTTGTGTTTGGTAGTAAATCTGAATGTGGCATAACTTAATTAAAAAAAAAAAGTTTAGAATTTAAATGATAGCAAGAAAATCTTGATAGCCTATATAAAACTTTGTCCTATTTCATGATAAAAATCACAAGTTTAAATGTTAGTGTGGGAAAAAGTTCTCACTGAAAAGCAAAAACAAAACTAAAAAAAAAAAACCTGTTTCAGTGAGACAGAAATTACTTCCGTGAAATGAAATAAAATGTCTGACAGATTCAATGAATCAGTTTAAAGCATCACAGATCGATGGGACATACATTTACTTATAGTTAAATGGATAAGCCAAACCTGAATGGTGAAATCAATGAAATCAATATCAGTGTCCTTCATCAGAAGAATCAGAATATTGTAAGTTCAATACATTAGTCTTTTCCTTGTCACCACTGGAAGATTGAGACCTGATTTGCTTCTCCCTTGTAGTCCCTGCATATTGTGTTGTAAGTACTTGCTGCTTTGTGTTCTCATGAGAAGTCAGCTTTGAAAGATCAAATTCTAGTGGTTTAGATTGAAGTTCAATGTTGATGCAGTCGACATCAGGCTTGCTGGGCACAGCATAGCCATAGCAGTTTCTATAGAATGTGTCCAAGGCAAGCACTGGAGTTTCTAATAAGGTTACATCTTGAGATTTTTTATCACTATTGTTTGTATGTGAAGCTTCTGGCTTATCACCTTGTTGGAATGTTTCTGAATAATAAAACACAAACAACAAAATTCTGAGTACATTTTAGACAGAACAAAAAAAATTAACTAAATAGCTCAAATTTCCAGTTTGAAAAATACTCCCTTAAACCCTCAGTAAAGAGGAGTAACTTGACTAAAATTTTTTTTTTTTAATTTTAAAACCTTATACTAATAAATAAACAACTTAAAAAACAACAACATTGTAATGTCTAGTTTAAAAAGCATATACTTTTAATACATTTGGAAAATAAATGCTGGGTCTAAGGGCCTGTATGTTCTATTCTAAAAAAAAAATATTTTTTTTAATCTTTCTAAAAGAATGGTATGAAAGAAAGTTGCTGGATGCTTACAATTAAATGGTATGTAAAAAAAATGTGACAACCTATATATAACCAAGAAGAAACAGAAGAATTCAATAAAAAGATCAAAATTTTTTAAAAATATATGAACAGGGAGGATAACTTTCCCCCACTAGATTTGTATAACCTACCTGTAAGTGAATCATCTGAACCCAATTTTCTTTGTTTCCCTGTGTAAGGCCTATCAGTCCATGGTGTTGCATCTATAGTTGGTTCAAGTTGACGTATCTTGTGTATAAAAGCTTTATATTCCCCACGCAGCTGGCTTATACGCCGTTCAAATTCCTCTATTTGTCTGCTGGGGTAACAAGAAACTTCCATTTGCTAGTTAAGAAAAATAAAAAAAGTGATGTATTAAGTTGAATGCTTTTAATTTTGATAAATGTGTTCAGGTAAATACTAAATCAAAGCAGTAAAAAGCTAATAATAAATTAATACTTACAGTAACATAAAACTCAATATCTTTCAAGACACTTGGTAGCCATTTCTTGATTTCATTTACAGTTGTTAAAGTTTCCTAAATTAAAATATATGTGTATAGTTCATCAAAATAAATGATAATTAGTCATTTCTTTAATTTCAATTTTGTTTTTTAAAAAAAAAAAAATTGGGAATGCCAATGCTTTACCCCTGGTCCTGGTTTTATTCAATGACTTAAGATAAAATTAACAGATTTATTTACAATTTAAAAAGTTATTCTCCCTGTACCTGTAATTGGGAAGAGAGAATGAAATATTCTAGCTCCAATACAAAAGTTTATTCATTCAGAGCAAATGGATAATAATGGCTGATGGAAAGTTACATTTATGTCATTCAGATTATTAAGTAAATATAGAAAGACATCAAGACCAGTCCGCAGAATATCTTTTTAGTCAAGGTAAGTTTGCAAATTAGGCTAACCACCAGCAGTTCTATACTGATATGAGTAGCACTTTGAAAGACACAAATAATAATCCTCAAGAACAATTGCAGTTTTTCACATGACTTCTCAAAATCAGCTGCAACAAGATGTTTAAAAACCTGCATGTTTTTAAACATCTGAACCAGACAAATCTGTTTTCTTTATGTCATCTACAAGGGCAGTGGAAAAAAAAAACACTAAACTGAACTATGTTTATGGCACACAAATCTAGAAACTAAATGATTGTGTTTCACACTATTTAATTACTCCAGTCCAAGGGCATGAATCCTCAAGCATGCTAAGACTGACTTGTCAGTGATGCAAAATCTGACAATAACTGCTTGATGCCAAGTTTACTTTAAATAGGAAAGACACATTTTTTTTTTTAAATAAAAAAGACACGATATAACAAATACTGAGCTTGTTTGAACTTACTAATTTTGGTCTGGGTGGTCTTTTCTTCAGCTGTTCTGTTGAAAAAAAAAAGACGAAAAATTAAGATTTAGGCAATATAGGATCTATAAAATATATTTTAAAAATACTAAACATCTACATTCTACTAACTAATATATAGCATTAGACTAATTAAAGAGGCTTTCCAACCCTTTGGGGGGGGGGGGGAGAGTGAGCTCCTGCTTGGATTTATAATGTAGAAGCCAAGGATGGAAAGCCCTCTAAACGTGGATCTAAATACTAATCGAGATCTAGACGAGTCAATCTAGACTTCGTAGATTTGTTTCCATTAGCATTGCTAAACTAGATTTATTTCCTAAAGATTAAAACTAAAGTAAAGTGTCTAAAGTGTTAAAGTATTTTAGAACTAGATATCTATATTATTTTATAATTAGAATTAGATTTATAGATCTACTTATAATATAGATTATTTTTATAGATCTATTCTATCATCTCTACTATGAAAAAAAAATAGCATCAATATTTTTTTCAAAATTAGACTAGCTCACTCTACACATCTAAGACTAGATCTAGTGACTAAGAGTAGTAAGAGTAAAGAGTCTAGTACAGTAGTAGATCTAGATTTTGTCTCCAACAAGCATATTCTAGATCTAGATTTTTTAAAAATCTATAATAAGCTAGCCGACTACTATATAGCCATTATAGGTCTAGGCCTTTAACTTTAATGTTTGAATGGCTATAGCACTACATAGTACTATATATATATACTGATAGGTATGAGTATGAGTTATTAATCTGATTTTATTCAGTGAAGATAAACTCAAACTGATATAAAAATAATTATATAGAATCTAGCTTTACAATATAGCGCTGCTTTCATGCTTATAACTGCATGCTTAGAGAGCTGTGTCGATGAATCGAACCCACATTATAGGTAGCCAAGACAAGGCAAGTGCATGACCTAGAGTAGGCCCAATTTATACTGTATAGACACTATAGTTCTATAGATTTCAATTAGATAGTCATTTCAAATGTACAGATTATTAGACTATAGATAGAGTATTAGTAATACTGTCACTATTAGAGAGTCACACTGAATTCTGCCTCTGTCAGCCTACATTATAATATAATTAGTCATAGAGTATAGAGGCTAGAATGCTAGATCTAGTAGAATGACGTCAGTTACAATGTAGACTTTTCTAGATCCAATATTTGTTTAGCTTATAAGCCTAGACATAGATCACGTAAAACACTTAAATCAAGACTCACTTGAGATTGGTTTGAACAAGTCTTCATCTCCTATGAGACATTCTAGCCACAGCTAGATTTAGGCCAACTCCTAACACGCTCTATTCTCGAAGTGGACAGGAACGGAGATTGCCCACGCCACGCTAACCTGAATGGTCAACCACGCTCCTCCCGCCATCTCTAGATCTATCTATTGTCTAGTCAGCTCCCCCAGTTTATGGCATGGTCAGCATTTCCTCCCCGCACCCCCAATCTAGTTCAACTAGCCATGTAACCCAGGTCCAAATAACTTGCTGACCAGGTGTCTTTGTGCATCGAAGGCATTCGATGTTTCACGCAATGATCGCTGTAAGTATATCTCTCTCCTACGTAGACCAGAGACAACGCCCAGATAAGACGAACGGGTAGATAGTAGATACAATCTATAGTTCAGTCCACCCCCTCTCACGATGTCATGATAACGTACCCTAATACTTCTAGCACATGTCATGTTTCAAAAATCAGTTATTTATGCAATGGCTTCGAAACTCGAAACATTTCATTGACTACCGTATTTATAAAATAACTTCTATTACATATTTTTTTTTCTATACAATACCGACATACCAAAAGTGAGCAATCGTTGATACACTACCCCCCCCCCCCCTGAACAGGTCTACGATACAGTCATTGATGATTGATCAAAGTTGAAATGTAACAACACACATGTGACACGTAAAACGTTGTTTCCAATTTGAAATCAAGTCACGTGGTTAGAGTCTTATACCGGTACATGATATATATATGCCTAAATATATATGTGTATGTATGTGTGTTTGTGTAGTTTACACCAAACTTTCTTTTTTTAAATCTTGCAGAAACCTTTGTAAAAACATCTTCTTCTGTATGTGAATGTATCATCGGCAATGTGTTGACGCTTATCATTACTATAAAGGAAATATCATTGATAATTTAAACCCATCCTTAAACAGTTCTTGGCCCTTTTGAAAACATTTGTCTAGTTATTTGAACATTCAGGAACTTCATTGATGTACTCTGCAAATTTAAAAATGTTTGTGAATGTAAAAGTTTGTAAAAATAGAGGAGCAACAGCATTGGAAATATAGGAATACAAGGGGATTCTCCTCTTGTTTGCCAGCCATCACGTGACTTTGGTTAAAGTAGGTCAGAAATCCAGAACTACCTCATTATGACTATGTCTTCCTACGATAAGATGTCGATCTTGATCTAGGCTCTATTACTTGCCTAAATCTACTAAACATCAATTAGTGCATTATTGTAACCCCACTGATTATTTTCGTAATCCAATTACAATTAAATCAATCATTAATGGGAACAACAGTACCGCGTGATCTGAAATATGCAACAACAGAAAAACATCCAGTGCATAGTAAATCAGATGTTACACAATGAAGAGATAGGCTACAACCACCAATGAGTATGGACCAACCAACCATTGGAAAAGAAACTTTACCAAAAATCATGTTAGGAATAAAAGATGGCTATCAGCAAGGGTGACATTCGGAAACGAACATTCAGGAGGTAGACTTATCCCACACACTCATACAATCCCTCTCGTTCTGGGGGAGGGGGGCGTAACAGCCATTCATTTCCTCCCAACAATTCCCTAGTCTGTTGAACTTGTAATGACCCGCCTCTCTCTATTTCTCTCTGACATTACAGGAGAGGGGATGGGGGGAGGGGAAATGCAATCCCGAAGGGGGGGAGGAACAAATACAGGTCAAGGCCTTGTACAAAATATTCTACTTTTAGCTCGTCTGAATACGACACTGGACTCAGAACCTTTACATTCTCTTTATACTGCTCCAACATTCTCGATCTATGGGAAACATAAAAAGGTGTTATGTTGCGCTGCGGGGGGGGGGGGGGGGTAAACTTAGCACATCGAAGGCATTCGATGTTTCACGCAATGATCTCTGTAAGTATATCTCTCTCCTACGTAGACCAGAGACAACGCCCAGATAAGACGAACGGGTAGATACAATCTATAGTTTAGTCCACCGCTTCCCACCTAGTCGGCAATAATATTTGTGTGGAATGCTAAATAATAAAAGTAATAAACAAAAAAGAATTCCTTTGTTCTGGTATATTGCAACGAACGTTGATGGGATTGCACTGTAAAATGAACATCTCCATACCGTGCTAAGAGAGAAATGAACATTACCATGCTAAGCTAATTTACCACAACGGACCAGATCTATTAGCAGTTTAGGAATATTATGTTTCACAGTGAACACAAGTAACAAAGGTTAACGAATCTGAATGGTCTGGGTAGGTCCTTCTATCCTCTTAACAAAGCTTATATCAACTCTGGTCAAAAATGTTTCCACACATCATTTCCATCCCCTCAACTCAAGAAAACAAGAACAGACACAAAATAGAGATTCATAACAAACGAATATTCACATTTGACTAGAGTAACACCTTTAGTAAAATCACTAAATTTAGAAAGCCTTCAGGATAGAAGACTTAAGAGTAAAGTAGCAATTATACACAAAACACTGAATCATAATCTCCAAATACAAAACTTAATAAAATACTCAGACACAAAGATATAGGCACATTCCTCGTCCCATATGCTAAGACAAATCTGTACAAATGCTCTTTCTTCCCTAGTGCCATTAGAGCATGGAATGGTTTGCCTGAGCTAGCCAGGAAAACCAGTGACTTGGCAGAATTTAAGTCACTGGTTAATACGCACGACTGAATGCATAACGCATAGGACGTAATCATCTTATTTTTTGAAGTAACGTCTGTATTATATAAGATAAGAAGAAGATCTCAATCTCTGATCAAGCTGAAATTGAGCACACTATATCTCTTTTACCTGACAAAACAAGAATCAAAAAAGAAAAAAAAATAGTTAATGGAGCTCTAGATCAGACAGCTATTGTTTACCTTTTGTAAAAGTTCTCATTTCTATTTCTGCAAGCTGTGAGGAAATGTTTGCTGAAATATCATAACCTCTGTCAGCCAAACCCAAAGCCCCATATCTTAGAACTCTAATATGAGTTTCCAACAATATGCCTGACACTTATACTGCCACCAAAAGATAAAAATGAAGCAATTCCTATTACATAATTTACTGTCCGATTGCCTTTATAAAATGAATCAGTTTATGACTAGAAGTCATTAGATCACTTGATCTTTCAATAAATGTTTCAAAGCAGTCAATAATAGAAGTCACTGTGAAAAGTTTGAATCAATCCCACATATGCACTGTAGTTCAAGATTCTCTGCTTCAGGCAAGCTAGACAATTCAACTGCTCATTCCAGAAGTATAATATCTTTAAATTCAATCATTTGATATATTTTAAACATATCAGCCACTACCTTAGCTTCAGTTGAAACAAACCAACAAGGAGTTGCTGAAATCTGTAAGGTTACTTTAATTTGTAATATATATATAGTGATTGCTGGCTCCAAGTAGACAAAATATTCTATGGATTTCTATTTAGTCCTCATTAATCTCAATTTTTAAAAAATCAAATACATAATTTTCTAATTTTTAATCCTGCGCAAATGTATGTACCCCAATCTCATAATCTGAATAAAATTCATGGTCAAATAAGTCTTTCTTTAAACAGGTTTATGTTTTTTAAAAGAACATCACTGTTTCTTGCATACAGATTGTCAACTTGCCATTAACAAATATTCAATGACAGGCTGTAAATACTTGAAAGTGAGAAGCCATAATGTGAGTTAGTTACAAACAAAAAAATAAAAGCAAAAGTATTAATCTGAGGTCACCCAGGCCTAATGGGTACCTGACATTAGTTGGAAGAAGTAAAGGGGACTGGTCGTTGTGCTGGCTTCATGACACCCTCGTTAACTATAGGCCACAGAATCAGATGACCTTTACATTATCTGCTCTATAGATAACAAGGTCTGGAAGTTGAACTCTTTACTTTGTTTTTACTAAGTTAATAAAAATTTTAAGATGGTTGGCTCTTGTTCTTGGGTTCCTTGTGGCTCACTAGGGGTTTCACTTATATGAACAATTATTTAATGCTTGATTACTATACTCTAAATGATACTTGCTACACAATACACTAAATCTAAACTGCAGTTTCCAATTAATAATACTAATATTTTAATAACCAATTAGACACACAATGAAATATCTCAAAACATACGAATAATAATACAAAACACCAGTCCAGGAAGTAAATGTTGGACCGGGAGCAAGACCTTACTAACTTAACACACTCTCTCACACATTCAAAGAAGACTAATCATTCAGTCATAACACGTGCAAAAGACTATTCACATTCACAAGGGGATATAAAAACTACCATACAAAAATAAAGTAACATTCATTCTCGCCATACCTCCCCCTGACAATGATCAGTTTTTACTAAATCCAATATATGTATTTGACTGTTACAATGGATACACATAGAATAGCTTTGTACTGGACTTATTTTAATATAATTGATTTTATATTCAAAGAAGATTGACTAGCTTCATATTTAAAAATGATACAATGCATGCTTTTCAAATTAATTTCTCTTCAAAGTTAGAATGTTGCAATGTCATCACTATAGAAATGCTGAAAATCTTTATATGTGACTGTAGTCTGGAATTTTTGGTCTTCAAAACGCATTAGAAATTTAGACTCTAATTTGGATACAGCAAACATGGCAGATCAAGTCAATTTGCTAAACCTTTCATGTCCAAATGTCATAGTACTCATTCTATATATATATATATATATATATATATATACAACTAAAATTTAATTTCTAAAGTTTATTCTTTATTTCATACACAAAAACACTGGGCTAGAAGACAATGAGACCAAATAAAAAAACATATAGCACTAGGCACTATGACTATTAGTATTAGGTTAGTACCACATAGATAATATAAGTAGAGAACTATAATAGTATTAATTATACTAGATTTATATATTTGATCTTGATCAGTTGATCAGGGACAGACTGGATGTCCAAATAATCCTGGGCATCACTATACAGTCGGCGCAGAAATTTCATAATTTGTGTATATTATATTAAGCCATTGATAGGCATCCAATTCTAGGTTCACCTGTTCTTGGCATTCATGAGGCCCTACCGGCCAATTTAGGTACAGGCATTCACTCCAATGCCCTAGTAGTATCTAGATCTAGTATAGATCTAGATATCTAGCAGCACTATTCACAAAACCACTACAGTCTAACATTCCCTGGCCATTACCAATACATACATAAATAAAGCCACCACTTTTTACCATTCCCAGGTAGGTAAGGACACTAAGCAGAAGCTGGTAATGGCGACCGCGTTCACCATTACAGAAATTATCAATATCTAGATCTAGTATAGCCAGGCAATCTCCGATCTTAACTCTTTCTATCCTAATTGACGATACCATTGTTGATTTGGCATCATAAAATTAATGTTGGCTTATAAACACTAATCTGTGTTTTATAAAAAGAGCATGGATCCTCTTTTAATTCTATACCAAAGAAAATATTTTCTGATAACAAAGTTATTGAAGTTTAAACATAACTGGGAATTGAACTACAAAAGAGCAAAATTTTAATGAATTTAAAATAATTCTGTCAATAGTGTCAAGTCATGAACAAAAATTACAGAGAGAAAGAGTTTTAAAAAGCATGTTTTGGCACATTCATAGTGATTGAAAAAAAGTTATGTAGACATCTATATCTAGAAATAGTATTGTTACTTGTATTAAAGTGAGAAAATAAAAAAACACACACTGTACACGCATAAAATATTATCTACAACTTAAAAAAAAAAATAAAAATTAATCACTGTCTTAGTGTCTATTTTAATAGATCATATCCTAGTTAAGTCTAGTGCCTAAGCAGTGACCAGCCTTCGGCTCTTCACTTCGTCATGCATAGACATTTGACTAGAATCTAGTCACCTAGTGATTGTGCGTAGAGTATACTACATTCTAGATCTACTACAGTTGACTGGTAGATCTACATTTACATGTGAAGTAATTCTAACAGTATACTTTATGCAAATAAATGCCAAAAAAAAAAATTATGACCAACAGCCAACACTAACAGGGCTTTTAATTTTAAGGGGCATCAGTATTGGATGTGAAAAACTGACTAGTCACTAGTGTTTAGCAGCTTCAAATACACTGGACTCCAGAGCTATTGACTATTATCACTATTGACACATGTCTCAGATGAGGAAACCTGAACTACTGGCTCGAATAGCACAGTCCACAACAGCCCTTTCAAAACTTCAAATATATGGAAAGACAAAGCCTAAGGCTTCTAAGCCTTCTACGTGACTAATAACAGACTGATGTGCTCTCTGGTCATGGCTTCATTTTTATATATAATAATTATTATTTATTATAATATCTATTTTTTATAATATTTATATGCTTGTGAGTCTTGGATCATCCATTGGATGCAGACTGTAAAGCTAGAGTCACTAGAGAGTAGTAGTAGATCTAGACAATCTAGTAGAGACAGAGAGGAGGATCCTAGCAAATTGATGGAATTGAGATGCTATATTAACTATCTATATAAATATATAAAATTTTTATAAACTAGATTAATTCACATTGATGATAGACTCTACGACTAGATCTAGACTCTTTTGTCTCTAGTGACAGTACTGACACTGACAGACTAACTCAGAAATTCTGAGACTGAGTCTCTTATCTTATCTTCTTATCTTATATAATACAGACGTTACTTCAAAA
>JADKLZ010000130.1:11451717-11481911 GCA_021533235.1 Biomphalaria straminea
AACCGTGGGCCACAGAATCAGATGACCTTTACATCATCTGCCCTATAGACCACTAGGTCTGAAAGGGGAACTTTACTTTTTACTTTTTTTATCTTAATAAACTTAGATTTTTTTTTCAGATCTAAAGAAACAAAAAGTAGGCCTAAATGAAACTTGAAATCACAGTTACATATGCCGCATGCGTACACATACATATTAGTATATAAAATACATATTTTATGGCCTCCTTCAGTCGACTATGGATTAACCTATATCATAGAAATGAGATTAATCACCCGTACAACAGTCCCCCCCCCCCTTTTTTTTTTCCACGCAGTGGATGCGTCCAAAGGAAAGGCAAGTGCCGATACAGTTTGGGATTGGCAGCTTTATAGTCTTTGCCAGGATGAAACACTGTGCGCTGCAAACTGCTTATAAGGCTCACCGGCTCCTCATTTTACATATGCCCTTCCCATCCTTGAGTATGGCTGCAATGCTGCATAGCAGCAGAGGTTTGATTCGCCTAGTGTACATAATGTAGAGGTCTATATGTGTAAGTTTGTTTGGTGGGCGTAAGTGGGTTGCGTGCCAATCATGAGAACAAAATATGACGGGGGAATAAGCTCTCATGTTACAGGTAATGGTGATTTCAACAGCAGGTTACGCCTACGTTATTAGAGTAGAGCATTTTTAAAAGAAAAAAGGTAGCCTGCCTATTTCAATTAAAATTGTTTTCACACCTTAACTTCAACTGTGTCATAGGTACATAGGTAGTTTAAGCTAAAACGTTCTTAAAATAAAAGTAATTCTTTGAACTTTTTAGTAGACTACATGTAGACGCAGAAAGATGCCACTAACAAGCCAACACAAGTTTGCTCAAACAAGTCATGTGCAAAGTAGCGCTTTAAAAAAAAAAAAAAAAAAAGAGTAGGCCTACACGTTGGTGAGTCTGATCAAAGGGGAAGACCTTTTAAATGCATGTCAGATCGTCCTAGTCTTTAAAAAAAACAACAGCTGTCTGTAGGCCTACATTATTACAATAGGCTAATCACGCAGGTGTTTGCTATAGGCTACAAACGGTGCTTGAAGTATGTTGGAGTTTTCTTCCATTCACGACAATGCAATGCACTCGATCTAGAACCTATATTATGGCCTATAGACCCCCTACGGTGGTTTTGTTTTGCTGCCCTACTGGCCTTATCAGTCGTAGTCTACTAGAGATTAGCAACCTGAGGGAAATGATGTTAAGGTAATCTGTTTCTTTGGCCAGCACAACGACCAACCGCCTTTACTTTCCCCAACTAAAGTCAGGTACCCATTAGAGTTGGGTGAACTCAGGGGCGCCCTAAAATCCCAGCCTTCACCGGGATTCGAACCCAGGACCTCGGGTTCGGAAGCCAAGCGCTTTTTATTAACCATCTCCCCCGCGTCCTACTCTATAGTCTACTAACGACAGTTTTCCACCCGAGCGCTACGTTGAGGCTGAAAATCGTTGCCAGTGACCATTAATATTAATAGTGATCTATATTATTCTATAGGCAGTGGCGTAGCATCCATGGCGCGAAGGGGTTCAATGAACCCGGGCCCACGACCATTAGGGGCCCACAGTCTGTGGAGTAGCAACAATTGTGCAAAGGGTTCATTGCACTTGGGCCCATGACTCTTGAGTCTAGTTTGGGCCCACGAGAGATCTTACGGATGACACTAATTCACGATTAAAATTGCGAAACAAATGTTAATTATTCAATTTTCTCAAAGCTCAATTTGTTTCTTTTTTTTCCTGTATTTATATAGTGTTAAAATGACTCTTGTTGACTGATACAAAGAATCTGGATATAACTTACTTCTGTGATAAGTTAGTTAACAAAAAAATGATTCAAAATCTGTGAATCTAATACCTTGAACCCGAGTCAATGACGTATATTATTTGAAATAGTGTGAAACACTCATTTAGGACAACAGCGTCCTCGAAAATCTTCCTCACATTGTTTTGTGATCCTTGTATTGAGTAAAAAATGTTTCAAGTGATCATAAGAAAAGGAGATAAGTCAAAAAACAAATTAACAAGCAAAGAAAACACCAGAGTTAGTTCCACATGTATCTTTAAAGTTGAATATGTTCTGTTACAATGAATGGCGAAACCAAATTGGGGAGCAGGTTAAAAAAAGGTCCTAGAAGATAGATATCCAAGTTATCATGGAAGAATGTCCTTTTCTGACCAATGCTTAGAGTTTGTTCAAGTTCTTATAGAAAGTTAACATCATTAGACCTATTTTTTTTTACAAAAAACATGAGTCTCTTGGAGATGAATGCCTGTGCATATGTATAGGCTATGTAACTCTGACCATTGCTTAGTATTTAAATTATAGTTCTTAAAGAAATTTTACATCTTTATATTTGTACAAAAATCCATGACTAGTCTTTATTTTTTTTTAAATTGCTATGAATATTGAAATTTTACAAGAAAAACAAAGCCTCGCGGATTCAAAACGAGTTAACAGACCTGTTGGGCAATGCATTTCTACCGAGGTCCAATCCGCACCGTTTTTCTCTTTCATTGTTGAGAACACTCAAGACATAGTAAAATGTGATCAAAGTAGCATGATTTTAAAAAAATGTTTGTGATCTCAATGACGGAATACCCAAAAAATCAACAACAAAAAATAGCAATTAAAGAATTATTTCTAGGTTTTCATTTTTGTGAGAACCAGACGTCTGCAGAATTGGCGGGATGAATGCTCCAACTAATGAATAACTTCAATTATTCTTTAAATAAACTGCGAGGTCAAAGCTATGATGGTGCTTCCAATGTAAGTGGATTGTAGGGCCTAAAATTTAATGGTCTTCATCAAAAAAAGCCGCTCATGCATTATTTTCACTATTTTAACTACGATTTAAACTTAGTCTTAAATAATTTCGTCAGCTGTGCTTAAGACATTGCAGATTTTAATGACTTGATGTTTTTTGCTCACAGCATCTCAAGATGGTTGCATCTTGAATCCAATAGGAAGAGCACAGTACATAATAGACTCAATTACTTTTGCCCACAATATGGTCATCGAGGGATAATACTCTAAAAACAATGAGATTAAGATATTTAGATGTACCAAAGCAGTCTGTGTTTCTCAAAGAATAAAAACGCATGGAAGCTGCAGCAATTAGAGGAAAATTAGAATTATTCGATAACATTGTTCTGCTTATTGTCCAACACAAAATTGTAAGCGCAGTCGGCTGTGTGTTCTTTATGTTGAGAAATTAGAAGAAAGATCTATATAAAGCAGAACATATTAGAATGACTTTTGGTTAACAAACCCATACATTCAGATTACTCAATGTCACACTTCACATTCGTCTTACTTGGGGTAGGAGGACCCACCAAGATATACTTGAACCCGGGCCCACGGATACCTTGCTACGCCACTGTCCATAGGCCTATCTATAATAAATCTAGTAAGCCTACCGTAATGCACTTTTACAGCAAGCTAGTTGATTGTTTAATGTCGAGTAGAAAACAAATAAGTCGACGAGAAACCAAGTTCTTAGTTTGACTTTCATGTAAACCCCCCAATGTGTGAAGTGTTTAATAATAGGCTATGTTAAACCGTGAAAATAGTTTAAGAGCTGAGCCGAAGGCTCTTCGAGCTCTAAGTTTGAAAAAAAACCTGTCTGCATCCGTCCGAGAACAAACACAAACAGTAAAAAAAAACAAACCTGCGGACCACAGGCCTGTCTGGGAGCGACCCGAGTCAATGCTTATAGAGCATTGCTGTTTCCAATACCACTCGGTGGCACCGGGGGCCTCCACCATCTACCTTCGTTGTACCAAGCTAACTGTGCAGGATCCGCCTTTGATGAGACGGTCCCTTGAGGAACAGCGCATGGATTTGTGACTGGTTTGTGGGAGCTTTCTTACAAATCCGCACCGTGAAGGGGCAGACTCTCGTCCGCCCATGGGCACTCCCACGGGAATCATATTTGTTACCCTTTCGCCTAGCCACTTCCTCTAGTGAACCGTTTCCACGGGAGCGCCACGTTGAGGCAGGGTAACGTGCTCCCGGCTATGTTAAACCTAGATCTAGTCTAGATCCAGGGCCAGCTAGACGTTCGCTTCTCTCTCCAGATGCCACAATTACAGGTTTTGTATAATGCCGCTTTTTTTTAATGCGCGTTTTTTTCACACTTTCCATATTGAAAGACACAATAAAATGACAATTTTGTCTATTTTTAAGGATTTTCAGGAGATTTTTATGAGTTAATAATAGGCTTGTCTTCGAGTCCGAAGATTAGTGAGGAATACAGTGTTTCCCGTGGCTGTGCAGTCCCAGCTGTTAATAAATACATATTTAAAGTCTATTGTTATAATATCTTATTTGTTTTTATTGTTCCAGATTAGATTCTAGATTTATATATCAACGAGTGATTCTAGTTTTTAATTTTTTATTGGCACTTGATAAGTTTAGGGACGTGATATTTTTAAGTGCTGAAAATATTAATCCTCATAATAATACTGAGATAATAGTATCAATATATCATTATCATAGTGAGGATAGTGTTATAAAACTAGTTTATAAAAAATATTAGTGTCCAAAGACTCTAGATCTAGTTCAAACTAGTTGTAGTAACTTATACTATAGTATAGTAGGCCAACTATAGTTATAGCCGAAGCAATAGGCCTACCACTAAGTTATAAGTTATAGACTTTATAGTATACTTATAGACCTAGTCTACTTTAGGGGTAGGCCCCGGCCCTACTTAATAAATTCAAATTGATCTGTAATTAGTGTTATCTAGTCGAATAATCATTAAAATTAAAGAATTATGGCAGAACAAACCAATGAACCAGAGGCAGAGGCAACCATGTGCAATGATCATGACAAAGTCTTAAACCAGTGGACGCAGTGGTCAAATGTAGCTAGATTCTAGATCTTACTCAGTAAATGCACTTTTAGACTAGTGGTTCTAGATCTACTAGTTAGTACTAGATCTATGATATTTATAGATAATAGATTCTAGTAGTTGCTAGTAGTCTTAAGAGTCAGTCAGTCTAGAGTCTAGCTAGACTGTAGATCGATAGGGCAGAGTCAGGGTTATTAGACATGCATGCAAAAGGAGGACAGAAAGAAAGGACCTATTTATAATATTATATTATTTCTCAGAACAAGCAACATTTACTTTAGGTTGTACTTTGTGAAAAGAATTCATATTCTGATATGCCTTTTATTGAGTCAGTGGAGAGTCTATTTTGTCCGACCACTAAGACTAAGACTGCTTTATTGATCGTTATGGAATTTGTTGTGATTACATGGACTCTTTCTCATATAAAAACAACACAACAGAAACATTCACATAAATAGAACAGACACAACATAAAGAGTTCATTCAGCGACTACACACAGCCATCTTGGTCCTTTTCATGTTTCTTGATCAAAGGGTGGTGTTGATAAAGTCTGACCAAGTAAGGTATGAACAAGTTCTTGTACCACCCTGTTCTTGTCTTGATTGACAGTGGTATGCTGTGATTTGTGTTGTTCATTGAAAACACTTCAAAGATCTAAAAGACTACTTTTCAAAAGGTTTCAAATGAACAGTGTTAATTATAGGAATATCATTTTTAATGAATGACGTTGTCCAAAAAAGTGTTCTCTTACTGTCCTGCCAAATATTTTTTCAAGCTACGGTCAAACAGCTGTAGGCTTATATTGTTCACAACAATACCCCGTCCATTTAGGCAGTAGTATGTGCATGCCAATTTAATATTTCACTTATGAGTAATAGTATACCATTACATAAACAACATAATTATAGCCAGACATTTTCCCACTTTAGTTCAATGCCAACTTAAGAAAGAAATTCCTCCTTTTGCAGACGTCTGCTAACCCTAACAATATATATATACATAATTTTTAGATTAATAGATCTATATCTCTAGCTCTAAACTCTATATGAATATTATTTTATTATAGATTTAAATATGCTGTTGCTTGGTTTGAACAACAGAAAAATATTTTTAGGCTGTTTTGGATCTTAACAGGCTAGGCTATTTAATCAAGACTGTTTAAGCTAAAAAAAAATTAAATATAATTATAGTGACCACTATTTAATTATTCAGTTAGTTGACCAGTCTTAAAATATGGCCTGCCAATACAAATACTAATGGCTTGCATAAATACTATTGAAAAAAATTCTTTATTGATTCATTAGTTCTTTACTGATTTGCTGAATAACTTGCAAGAAGCCAAGGATAAATTACAACTGTCACTGGATGAATCTGAAGTACTTAAACAAACTAATGCTTCTCTCCACTTAGGTTGGAATCTTTTGTTGTATACTTAGTTTTGTCTTATTTTTTTTTTACTGTTTAAACTATTTTAAACAATGCTCAAAATTTAACACTGCTGAACTAGCCTGATGGTTAACTACAGTGACAAACCATTATATTTTTAAAAAGTATGAATTACCAGGACAATGTACTGTATTACTCAACTAAGCTATTAAACTATCCTCATAAAATTTGCTAAAATTACCTCATTGAAATGGGGTAGTAAGGTGCAAATATATATCAAAGATGAGTTGGTTATAATCAAAATACTTATAAGGTATTCTAATTCATACAAATTTCTTTAACCCTCTAATTGATTTACTTTTTCATCCTATCATAGTTTTAGTGAAATCACTCTAGCGTTCTCATACCTAATATTTAAATGTATAAACTTTGTCATTATTTCAACATGAAGCTATAGGCCTTATGTCCTCTTTGGTACCCCATACATGTATCTGAAATAGTTTTATTCCTTTTTGATTTTAGAATGTAGTAACTTGCAAGAGTCAATAAAAAAGTATCAAAGTAAAGTGGAAACGCTGAAAGTCCTTGATAGTGAGTATATTGATTTGACACTTTAACTAGGTATTTACATTATTTGTCTTGGATGCCTGTACGTACCTTTTTAAGGAGTGAAAGGCTGTTTAAAATACTTCATGAAGACTCAGACTTTGGATATATTTCACTATTGGTGACTGACAGGTGTGTGTATACTGGCTGATCTTAGCAACCTGCTGGGATGAATCAGTGTTGGCCTGATTGTATTAATCGGTTGAATGATAGGTATGGTTTCTGAGAGTGTCTGGTTGTTGATATTTGAATGAACTGTGTGTTATGAACATCTATAGTATGACAGCTTATAGTTTTAATAAAGTAGTTTGTGTCTGTTGTCTATCTGACATTGACAATAAAAAGAAAACATAAATTGAACACTGGCAGAACATGGGTATGTCTTCAAATTATCAATATGTGTCACAATCTAGATATGCAAAAAATTATATATACATATTACAATAGAAAATGTAAAAAAAAATATATTTATTTTTCTTCAATAATGATTTATATTGTTGCGTGCCTATTCGTGGTGTTGCAAGTTAAACTGTCACGAATCAAACCACCAACGAAGGCCGAACAAGTAATATAGTAAGTCGACAATGCTTCAACGATAAATCAACTTTAATACTTAAGAAGGGAACCGTCGTTGTCCTTTTCGTAGCCTCTATCAAAATCAACGTCTTGTTCTATTTGTCGACAAAACCATTCTTCTTTTTTAATCTAACTATCCGTCACTAAGTAAAAACTTACCCCTTAATTATTCCCGAAATAAATCTATATTCTAATCATGTCATAACAATTCCTCCCCCTCCCGCTAAAAAAAAATTGTCAGTCAATTTTTTTCTACAGTCTTAGTCTTACAATGAGCAAGGGCCAAAAAGTATGGGGAATAATAAAACCAACAACTTGAGTCTTGACTTCGGTTCAGCTACAATGTCCAAAATCAAGTTCTTCTTCACCCATACTTCACTAAGACGTGATACTGTCCAATGTGGTGTCCAGTAGGTGATAGTACGATGCAGATACGATACAGTTCATGCTGACACCATATGTGGGTCAAGCTAACGACATCACAACATATTCAAGAAGTTCCGTTGTTCCTCACACGTCAGGACAGACCTTTTCCTGGTATGACAAATGGACATGTATCACCACTTGTTCACCACTATTTACCTAACGTTTGACGGGCATTAATACGTGTATTTAATTCCTTTCTTCACTTACTTATCCCAAATCGACCTAAATCTTTACTGATGAATGATCATGATCACATAAAATATCATCATAATACTAATTAAACTTACTCGTTCCTTGATAAAAAAAAATACACCGTCGCCTTATCAATGCCCTTTCTAATCGTACACACATGCTACGCATTCATACACCATAGGTTCACATATAATTACTAACTGTATTGTTAACCAAACCAATTACAAAGTTAAATAAATAATATATCCACTATTTGCAAATAACAAGTGTCATCTTATACCCATCTAGTAGTAACTACTAGACCATATATTTTGTTACAATATTAACAATGAAATAATTGAACTAACAGATATTTACATAGTTATGTACAGACTATGGTCGTATAGCATTATGTTTCATTTGCTATCTGTATGACCCATGCATTTGTTCTCTCCAACTGGAGTTTAAATCTCGTCTTGTATAGACCTGGTGTCGCCTTCCATCTCGGTATGACTTGTGATTATCGCCATCACATTTATCCCTTCTCTCATGGCTATCGGATGTAGACCTGCGCCTGCTATCCGAACTCGCAATCTTCTGTGCAAATCGTTCTGCCCTACTCCAACAGTCTCTAGCGATGTGCCCATGTTTATGGCAATGAAAACAAATTCTGTCCTTTCTAGGTTTGTTCCGCCTCATGTTGCTATACCTTCCTTTCCAATTCCTAACCTGTTCCTCCGTAGCGGTTCTGACACCTGTTACGTTCCCGAGTAGCACATCTTTCGATAGCCTTGGTATGCCAGTTGTTTCGTGCCTATTCGCGGTGTTGCAAGTTAAACTGTCACGAATCAAACCACCAACGAAGGCAGAACAAGTAATATAGTAAGTCAACAATGCTTCAACGATAAATCAACTTTAATACTTAAGAAGGGAACCGTCGTTGTCCTTTTCATAGCCTCTATCAAAATCAACGTCTTGTTCTATTTGTCGACAAAACCATTCTTCTTTTTTAATCTAACTATCCGTCACTAAGTAAAAACTTACCCCTTAATTATTCCCGAAATAAATCTATATTCTAATCATGTCATAACAATATCAACCCAGATGTATAGTGTTTAAAATTTATTTTTTGTCTATTTAATTTTCTGTTGACAGATGAGCTGGAAAGTTTGAGAGAGCAACTATTTTGTAAAGAGAAGGTAAATATTTGTATGAAAAAGTCAAATAAATGAATTGAGAAATTAAACTAAAATTTAATCATAATTATTTAAAATAGTCAATTCCTATTAATCAGATCACATCATATAATTACCTGTTAGCTGATTTGATTACATGAACATGCTGGTGTGATCCAAAGGAATGCTCTGCAATGTTTGGCAAGTCAGTGCAGGTGCTATTGGAGGGAATACAGGAGTTGATGGTTCCAATGCCTAAGTAAGGGGCATCACTCCTCATTTTCCCCTCAAGTTTGACCCCTAAAGCTTTACTACGCTGTCAAGTTGCATCTGCCCTATAAATCATTTAACTACCCAACTTGCAAAACTCAGTCTATTGCTTTAAAAAAGTCTTATAATTTTCAAAATCACATAAAATATAAATACAATATTGGAAATGATTTTGATTCCTTCTCCCATACAATAGAAGTGCAAAGTTGTAATGCACTTCCTGAAATCATTGATTTACTAGAGGCATCATCATTGCTTTTCTGATCAGCAGATCAATGTTTTTAGTTAGTGTCATTATATCTACTTTCTTTCTAGAACTGAAGTTTTTGTTGTTTCTGGCTAAAATTGTTCTAGTGTGCTTCTTGTTGAATTTTCACATTTCCCTCAGTAGGTGGACTAGTAAATCCTGCTGACATTCTTTGGCATGGTTTAATGTAGTTCTATCCATATGCGGGAATAATGTTACATTTATCAAAGTGCTACTTAGATGACTGCTCTAATAGAATGCTCTCCGGACTGAGGTTGAGCTTTGCTTGACATTGTCCTCTGCTGTCCAGCGGGAGGCTCAGGGATAGGGCATAAGCATTTTTTTTATTGTGAAGGAAGATATGAAACCTAAGTCAGAAAGTTATGGTTGATTTGTCAAAACAAATAGCTGTTTGGATAACCCTGGCATGGGTCCAATATAATTTGCCTTTCCCCCCTCCCCCCCTGAGAAATAATTAGTCTAAACAGTCTTCTTTTTTTTTTTAGCAAGCATTATTTTTTAAAATCTGATTATTTTATGATAGGCACTGGAAGATGCTTTGATCAACCATGATGTTGCTGTTAATGATTTGAAACACAATTTTGAAAAAGAAAAAGAAGAGTTATCAACTCGGCTCAGAACAGAATGTAAGTTGAATTGTATTCATTTTGAAAGATCCTAAAAATTCATTTCTAAAACCTCGATATTACTTTGAAGGCCTACTAACAAACAATTTGTATATAGTTGCAGAAGAACTTGCTAAAGTCAACAGTGAACTAAATGAGGAAAAAGAAGCCAAGGGGAAGCTACTGAGTCAGCTGGAGACATCAGAACTGGAGAGGAAGAATGAAATCTCTCGAATAAATTGGGAGGTGGAATTATTTATTATATCTCTTACCTATATATTAAAATTGTGTGGTGAAATTTTGATAGGGATATTCTGTATATATTGTCATTTCTTTTTTTTTTTGTATACATTTATAATTATGCAATAGGTGGGATTGATGGAAATTGCTAAGTTGTAGATTGTGAATGAGTTAATAAATAATTTTGTCCAATTAGAGCCTAGGACTGATGACAATCACATGACCAGTCTTATGTATGAGATGAACTGCTAAGTGGTTTCTACACCAAACAGCTCTCTAAGCATATATCTTTTAAAGGGTATCTTGGATCAGTATTTTCATCAAGCCTCTTTATATGATCAGCACTCTCTGGTGACGTGGTTAGACAAAACTTAGCACTCCTTCTTTCACATTAATGGTGGCTTTTGGAACCAGAGGTGGTCTAGATCCTTATAACTCTTGAAATGGTGTAAGCTGTTACAGCTTAATTAGAAGAACTAATTAATGTATACTTTAACCTGAACTTTTTTGTTGTACAAATTTATTTTCTAATTTACTAATAATTTTTTTTTTTGTACATTGGATAGTATGAAGCAAAATTAACAGAGATTCAACGCCAAAAGGTACAGATGGTGCAACAACAGCATGATGGTTTTAGCAAAGATCTCATTAGAACTGTGAGTATTCATAGGGAAATTAAAACTATTTTACATAGTATCACAGAAGTCAGCAATATATGTTAGTCTAAGCACACCAAGAATCTGCAGAAAGTAATTAAAGATGTGGAACAATCAACAGCTTTCAATTTCATGCTAGCCAAAACAACATTATGTTCATTTGTTATTTAAAATATATAAATGTTTCTTTAGTATCTTAGCATTCTTATCAAAGTGTTGATAGGTTTAACTTATTGGAGATCATCTTATTTATATGTATTCATGGAGAAACATTAGCCTTCAGTTACACCTAGTTATTATATGAACACATTTTCTGATGCTAATGACTGTAGATGAAAGTTGTTGAGCTTGCTGGGAATTTCTTTTCATAACTTTCAGTTTTTATTGTTGAGAAAGGAGCTTCATATTCTTCTTAAATAATTGAAATGGCTTTAAAATTTTTATTACACATAGTGTAAAGTTTACCTGCTTCATGGTAATTGTTTACAACATATTAAAAACAAATTTATATTTTTCTCCTTAAAGTAGAAGTTTGATCATCAATGTTTAGACTTAAGATTTCAATGGGAATAATTTGTAACTCCTCAATGAACAAACATTTTTTAAACATCATGACTACAATTTAATGTTATGGAGTAGCTAAATGGCTTAAGAAATAGCTAAAGCAGTCTTTCTTACAGCATTACTAATGTTATGTGTACAAGATTTAAACATGGGAATTAAACAACATTGCCAAGTTGCTCATTTTAATTTGAGTATTTCTATTGAGTTAGTTGAGTTAACACTTTTTTTGAAAAATAAAATTATCGGTTTCTGAAAAAAAAATTAACTGGGCAAATCTTTTCCTATGAAAAAAATTCTGTATGCTGCTTTCAAAAGTGAAATTTTATTCAAATTGATCAATAGTTAAAGAAATGATCCATAAACTTTATCAGTGCACTCTAGACAGCACCAAAACTGAAGAAAGAACAGTAATCATTTGCTTCAATCATTTTCTTGTTTAATTCAGTCTCCTAAGACAGCTGGTTGTCATAAGATTAATAATTGTTGCATTTGGTTCTCAAATGATTGCTGCATTCTAATAATGATCTTGTTTAAACTGAAATAAACTATTTGCATATATTTGTATCTCAAGGCTCTGGTTATTTGAATAACTAACATTTACCTGTGTTATGTATTGGATTATTTTCAGCTATTAAAGATATTCTATGAATTTTGTTTTTCAGAAGATGCAGCACATGAAAGAAAGTTATGAACAGGAAATAGCGTTGCTAAAAAACAATATTGTGACCTTGCAAACACAATTAGACAATATGCAGCAAGCATCTCATGTTCAACATAAAGTAACTAGCTCAAACCTGCTACTTCAAGAATATCCTCCTGTAAAGAGCCCCATGTCTGAAAACAGAAAAGTATTTCTTCAAAACAAAAGAAGGATTAAAAAGTTATAGGACATTAAATACTCATTTTTTTTCAAAATGTACACATTTTTTTGTGTGATTTTGGCTTTTATTGAAAAACTATTAGAAGTGAATTAAAGTTGTATTTCATTCTTGATTTCAATTTGAAAGTTTTGAATTGTTTGTGTAATATTATGTAGCCTTTCATCTTATTAATGAAGCTAAATGTACAATATAAAACTATCACAGAACAGGATTAGCTTTCTGTACATGCAGAAATCTTTTTAATGAAGCTAAATGTACAACATATGAAACTATAACAGAACAGGATTAACTTTCTGTACATTGTAACGGATGCATATATGTAGATCAGATGTACTTGAAGTATTTCTAAAATGATCAAGTTGACTAAGTGCGAGCGTACCTTATAAGGTGAATTACAGATTGCGAGATTCTATGCATCCGTCACAAGATGAACAGGTAACTAGGTAAATAAACAAAATTAAGTAAAGCATTTAATTCTAACCATTTTTCTGGGCAAACCTTAAATTTTTTTTAAAAATTCAATACTTAAATAACTACAATAGCATTTATTTGCTAACCATGTTACTGGGCAAACCTTAAAAAAAAACAATACTTAAATACAATAGATAATGTTTTAGGTTATGTTTCTATACTTTAAAGCAGTGATTTCCAGCCTAATTTGACCTGCGGGCCATTTTAATTTCCGACACTCATGTCTCGGGCCACATGACTGAAAAGATACAAAAAATAAAACCCGTGGATTTGGCATTTACATTCATTAGTGAGATGTTTAAAGTTTGTCTTCTTTTATACCCTTCGGAAAAAAATTGCTTCATTTCGCTACTTAAAATGTGAGCAACATTTTATCTAGCGTAACCACAGACTCATTTTCTTATCTCTTTTTGGCAACTATTCAATCCTTCAATCTCTTGGCGAAGTTTAACAATATTTTTTTCGCAGCTTAAATCAAGAATGCTGCCATATTTGTTTGTTTTTTTAACCAACCTCACTTTCTTTACTAATCAAATCTATTGGCTTATTATCATGATCCACAAAGAAGTAAAGATCCGTTCACTTTTACTTTTAGATTACACATCTAGTCCAGTTTCGTAAACAAAATGTTATTGTTCACGGTACCAATCCATCAGAGAAAAAGTTTGGGTCCTAACGTAAGTAACATAACTTGATCAACCTTTTTGGAGAGGGGATTACTTTTTGTGCCGTCATTTCGGCGGGCCGGATGGAACCACTTCGTGGACCGGATCTGACCCGCAGGCCGTAGTTTGGGCATCACTGCTTTAAAGTTATAGTGTTGTTGTTTTTTTTTTTGTACTACTTACAAGTGTTGTGGAGTGACTTATAATTAGTGATTTTATTGTTAGTGTTTCTTGGTCTTTATGTAAGTAGGCCTATCCATTTTTTTTTAAATAATCACAGTTCTCTCTTATATATTTGTAAGCCTAGTAAGGAAATGTGTCTTACAATTTGTGCATTACACCAAACAAAACATAACAAAGCCTATAGAAAAAAAAACAGAATGTACATTCACTCAGAAGATTGAAATAAGATTTGATTGCATTACGTCCCTTATTTTAAATTACTTCTAGTTTCAGTTTTCTTGTGTTGCGGATCATCTAGATTCTAGATAATGGGTTTTAAAACAGCTCTGTAAGTAAGATTTCGGTAGGATCCTAGAATTTTTAATGATGAAGAAATCGCTTTATAAAATATTTAATTTGACATCCAATCCAATAATTACTTATGAACTAACTCTCCCATGGTTCGAAATAGGAAACTATCTCGGAAGTAAACAAACTAAAAAGCTATGGCGGCCTTAGAAGTGGGTGTTACCATTGATGAGCTACGGATAAGCGACGGAACACTTAATTTAGACTCACCAGAAGTGAGTGAAAGCCTTGAAGAAATTGATTCAAAAGAAGCAGAGGCTCTTGTTGAAGATGAAGATACCAGCATTGAAATGTTGTCTGTACCATGCAGCGATGAATCGGCCGCACAGTCTCCTACAGACCCGGAAGAACAGAAATTATCGGGGTGGTTGAAACTTGTAAGTGTGGGTCTGGGATTTCGAAAAACTATTAAACACGTGTGGTTTGTTTATGGAGAGGACACTGGAAAGTTGTATTATTATCGTCAACCACAAGATTTGCTTCCATTAGGAGAAATTGACCTCAGAACGTCATCATTAACGTACGATGCAAGCAACGTTGACAAGCCTGGTTTGTTTGAAATACGGTATGTTTATCTTTCAGTTTCATTCCTTTTCTACTATCAAAAATAATCATTACTGACAATATTCATTATCATTAATCTAAAAAAGAAACTTACAATTTGATTTATGCTCTTTATTGCAAATCATGCCATTGATTATCTCTATTAACACTCGTAATATTTACTAGATTGTGCATGTTACCACCTCATTGTTAAGGTTGAAAATGTTATATAAAGTAGAATGGAGCCTAGATTCATTAATTTATCATTTATACATCACTGTAAGCTTGTGGTTTGTGATATTTACTTCAGTGGTTTCTGTATCATCGCATCATGTGCGAAACAAAATTATCTTTCATTTAATCTAGTTGTAGACAAGCAAGATTACAATTCAGGAGGAGTTCTAGTTCTAGCTAGCATTATTTTTTTGGGTGTTAAGTATGTTATGATTACTTATTAGAAATCTCCATGTGGCATGAGATTCACTGTTCAGAGACTCTAGGAATTACTATGTCTACTATTTTACAGCACATTTATTAACATACATGATTTTCTTTTTGAAAATGCCACTGACTAAATTTATGATTTTTTAAAATTTAACCTTACCATATTCTAAAAACATGCTTAGCTTAAGTGTTTTTATTGACTCTGCCCATTGTTTTATACTTAACAGGGCTAGCTAAATTTGGTTGCACAAAGTTGGTATTTCTTTTTAAAAAAATAATAATAGATGCTAGGTTAACTAGGATCTAAATTTTGTAAATCAAAACCCCAGCAAGAAAACTTAGCTTCAAAAAAGTTTTATATTAAAATATCTGTGTGTTTGACTTTGTAGTAAGAATTGTATTGCAATGTATGATTGTAATTAATGGATAATTATTAATGTTTAAAAAGTCAATGAGTTGTTCTTAAGCCTCAACAAAGATGGACAGTTTATTATGTCTGGCAAAGGTTACACTGATTTTAATGAGTACTGTGTTATGGACATATATGTTAGGAATTACTATTTTAACATTGAAACTAGTAGGTTACTGTAGCAATGTTGCTGAAATAAGTCTTAGTGTTCATATTTTTAGAGTTGTTGAGTGAAGGATATAGGACACTATTATGTTCTTTAAAAATATGATACCAATTTGATGCATTAGACACCTTAGCATTCTCAGATAGTTTTGAGGCTATGGGATGGTAATGATAGTACATATTGTTTTGGAGAACTCTTACTAAGACAGCATCATTGAAAAGCAATTTCGAAACAAGCCATAGTTGAGGGAAACTTAACTCAGCAAACAACAGCTTTATTGTGTGTTATATGTGGCAAAATATTGAATGTCATAGGCAAGCCTTAATAGCTTTTGTAAATTTTTTTCCTTTTTCCTTGTTCTTGAAGACAATCTCTTATTACTAGATCTTCTATAGATATTCTAGATACTCTCGGACATATAAAAAATGTAATGAAAAAAAAAAAACGCTTTACTATTAATCTATTTTAAAAAATGAAAACATGATTAGTATATCAAGTGTTGACATATTCTGAAGAGTCATGATTAGTGTTGAATAGTTTTTTTTTTTTTTTTTTTGTGGGTTTTTTTTTGCTAACAGAACAAAGTTGCAACAGAGCCTAACAGATTTGATCTTCTGATCTTAATTTTTAGGAGAGGGAACGGGCATTCTAGTTTAATAAAACAACAACAATAATGTAGCTGCAAACATTTCTTATCCAAAGTTTCTACAATCTACATTTAGTAACAGCCTACTTTTGGGGAATAGTATATATATATATATATATATATATAGACTCATCTGTATAATCTAATGTACACAATTTGTGTATGTTGCATTTCTCATTTGTATAATGTAATCCACACAATTTGTGTGTTGCATTTCTCATTTGTATAATGTAATCCACACAATTTGTGTGTTCCCTGGAGCTTAGGAATGGCAGGTGGCGGTTACTATAGTTGAGCTTAAAGAACGACAGGATGTGAGGTGGCCTGTTTACCTTGGTGTTAAAGGTTAAAAGCAAACGTTATTTTTGACGACATAGTCTGTTCCCATGCCTTTATGAGATAATGACTAGATCTATATAATGCTAGACGGAAGTTGTTTCCAACGTCACTTTTGGGTTTTTTCGTAGATAATTTTACCACTTCACCTACACACACACGCATTCACTGTAGTATATTTGTTTGTAATTGTCCGTGATTTCCTTTTTATTTAAATTCACAATTTTATTTTAATATATTTATGTTACGTTGTAACATAGCCCGGGACCTTTGGTGGAGGCTAAATCGGCAGTTGATAATAGCGTATTGCAGCATGGGACACTGCCCCACAGGTGCTTAGGCCTACTTTGCTCTGTTCCGGTGACTTCCGTTGCTGACACTGCGGGTGTCGTGCAAGATGTTCGCATTGAAGCTCTGGGGTAATATGTCTTCAACATCTGTCTGGGTGCAATGATATACGAGGCACTTCTTTGGATAGCGGAGTTTCTTGTCAGGGTACTACGGGAGGCGTAAACCGTCCTGCCCTAAAACCAATCGGACTCGGAGTGGATCTCTCAAGTATATAATCTCGAGTCTGGTATCACGAAATGTTTTTATTTTTATTTTAGACCATTTGGCCTTGAGAGTAAAACTCAGCTTTCTGCGTTAATTAAATTTGAATAAATGGACGAGTACTATCAAAGAATGATCGGCATATCCAACTCAACTTCTGGGAAGCAACTAGATTTAAGTTCTTTAATTGTTTCAGTATTCTCAGTAGCACTCGTTGGTTACATGTCCTGTTCTGTCGTGTTCATTGTCTAATCAGAAGATATACGAGGCGCCCCTCCTTGATCATGCGTACCTCACTTTCTATATCATGCAGGTTGGTCACTTCCGATTAGACCCAGTCAACAGACGTGTATTTGATTTAATGCATTTATATTTATATGCGTACACATATGACCAAGTCTGACTGATTCTGTTTAGGAATCAGAAGATATACGAGGCGCCCTTCCTTGATCATGCCTACCTCACTTTCTATATCATGCAGGTTGGTCACTTATTCCGATTAGACCCAGTCAACAGACGTGTATTTGATTTAATGCATTTATATTTATATGCGTACACATATGGACCAAGTCTGACTGATTCTGTTTAAGGATTATCTTATGAATTATAGACATTACTTTAAGAGCCACTCCAATAAAGTGCCGTGTTCTATAAATAGACTACTTTAAACTACTTTAAAGTGTAAAAACAATATTGGAAATAACCGAAGACCAATAGCATGTACTGAAATAGATTTACTAGAAACTTAAGAAACACTAACCAAAAGAGGGGAAACGGGGTCAGGGACGGAGCTCTGGCACCTTAGTCACCTAACAATTTTGCTATTATTCTCTCTCGCTCTTAACTGCAGGGATACATTATACTGACATCTCACTATTCATCGCAATTATCATCTTTCATTAAAGTATCGTTTGTATTAGGCCTATATAAGATTAGATAAGATGCGCAGTTTAAAAAGGACACCAAAAAGAAAAAAAAATCGAGAGAGAGGGGAAAGGTTAAATTCGAGGCACATAAACGTATGTTTTAATCGTCGTAACGTCATCCTAACTGGTCTTGTAGCGGGGCCTGTTTTGATCATGACAATGACGTCAATTGAATAAGACGATGAGAAAGTGCTTGGAACCAAAACCTCGCCCGTTCTGACCTGTAACAGCAAAAAGAATAGCGGAGAATTGTACATTATTGTTTTTAACTTAAACATAAGAAACATGCTGTTTTACTTTATCCATTTTCTATAAAGATAATCCAAATGCAACATATTTTTCCCATCGACAAAAAAAACTTATTCGCACTCTCCTCCAGGCAGCACAAGCCCCCCCCCCCTTCTTTTTTTCCCCCAGATAAGGAACGAAGTATTACACGCTATTCGTTATAGATATTCTAGTCACTGCATTACTGATGGACCTGGACTCAGATCGTTTTGTACATACACCAGTGCGTCTCACTATTTTGATACCAGAGAAATGTTCATGAACTGTTGTTGTTTTTTTTTTAATCTTTGAGCTTGTACCGCTTTCAAGTACTTCAGACATTCGATGAATCATGTGTTGGAAAGGGGAAGGGGGCGTAGTTCGGACCTCTCTTTCCCACTGCAATACTGAAATTGCATTTAAAAGAAAGTTGAATACATGTCCAAGATTTAATTAAGAAGTGTGTACTATTCAGTAGATTCTGATCATACAGACGTTCAGTTCAAATTATATAATTTGAAGACCTTATGCGTCATATAGTGTAATAAATCTAAGGTAAACATGAACGAAAGGAATCAACAACTACACAAGTTGAATAATTAACTAAAAGAATAAGGCGAATAGAGATCAGCGTCACACAAAACACATATTTCTTTCTCTCCCGTCTTCAGCACAAACAATGGTCCGGATCTCAACTGTCTCTCCATGCTCGTCTCAACACTTCCACAACCCCAGTGTTGAACAGTGCGCTGGTACGCACCATAAGCGTCGGGAGCGGAGATGTTAAAATACATTTGTAAATCGGACTTTTCCCTAGACACATTGCAGTTCCATCACGCCCCAAAATGAGGTGTTACAGTTGAATTAACTCTTTCTCTCCGTAATTATTTACCACATTCTGGTGGAATCAACGTTGGTATCGTCAGTTAGGAGAGAAAGAGTTAAAGGCCGATATCTCACGATTGTTTAGTCTTCAACTTATCAAAGTTTGTGGGGGGAATATCTGTGCATAAACATCACATAAGAAAGGTCGATGTAGCTGTGTGTATCTATGGGTCTTATATTTAGTAGGGCTTGTACGTTTTAACTATTGTATTGCGTTACAGACTGATATCTCATGATTATGTAGTCTAGAATCTGTTTAAACCTGTGGGAAAGTATCGGTGCAAAATTTTTTAAAAAGGAGGGAAGGGGGGATTTTTTTTTTCTTCACGTGAGAAAGTACGCTATGTATTAATATCATTTGTTCTTCTGAGATTTACTTCCGTATTGTGTTAATAGAGCATTTATATAACACGTTAAAGAGTCCTCCGTACGTTTTCTATCAGTTTGCAGCTCGGTGCCTGCTACGTCAGTTTTGCCCCTTTACATTTTGTTACAAAGCTTTTATACATGGAGGCGCGGTGGCTGAGCGGTAAAACGTTTGGCTTCTGAACAGAGAGTCCCGGGTTCGAATCCTGGTAAAGACAGATTTTTATTTCGAGATCCTTAGGGCGCCCTTGAGTCCACCCAGCTCTAATGGGTACCTGACATTAGTTGGGGAAAAGTAAAGGCGGTTGGTCGTTGTGCTGGCCACATGACGCCCTCCGCAGAATATGATGACCTTTACATCATCTGCCCTTAGACCACAAGGTCTGAGAGGGGAACTTTATATATATATATATATATATATATACACTCTGTCTGTCTGTTTGGTAGAAATGTTGAACGCGGCTATTTCTCCCACACCCATTCTGGGAGCAAGTTGAAACTTTATACAATTATTTATTGTACCTAAAAAACATGAATCAATAAAAAAACAACAACAATTAGTCAATTAATTATAGATAATTTTGTTTAAAATGAGAAATAAATACTAGATTATTGAGAGATATAATTGTAAAATCGGAGTTATTCCCCTTAGATAAGCAAATATTTTCCTTTTTTTTTTTTTTTCCTTCTGGGAAGTTTCTATTTATGTATTTAACCCAAGCAACCAGTTTTTTTTTTCTTTGTCTGGTTCAAATAAACAGTGTGATGAAGCTTAGAGAGTACACGCACACGTTTAGAAAGTACAGTCGCCTAGAAGGAAATGCTCAACACAATGCGTGCCATCGTCGTGGAAATTTCAATCATGTCCTTGAACTTGAACTTACTTTGTGATCCTTTTCTCGTCTGCTATAATGTACGTTTATTTCAAGACTGTGGGAACATGGCCCCTGTGTTATTGTAATTGTTTTTTTCCTTGGCACAGTCTGCAAAAGAGCTCACAGCTCAGCTGCAATAAAGCTGGCTAGAAGAAGAAGAATCTATCTAAAACTAGGTTTATCTAAGTTCAAGGAAAGCGTTAACTCTTTCTCTCCTAAATTGATGATACCGTCGTTGATTTGACCTCATCAAATTAAATTAATGTTTGATTGTATAAATTTTAATTTGTGTTCTATAAAATGAGCGTGCATTTCCCGTTCATTCTAGACCAAATAAAACACTTTCTGATTACAAACAAGAAAGTTATTCATGAGAAAATGAAGAATTCCATCCTAGCGTGGAAAATAATTACGGAGGGAAAGAGTTAATAAAGATTATTTATCCATAAACATTGAGACATAAATGATTATTGGTTTAAATTATAAGTGATGTTATAAATACACTTGGTTGAGTTAATCTGACCAGATTGGGACGCAAACCTTTTGGTCCAAAATAACCGGCTGGTCCGTTTAAGCGGAGTCGACTATAAAAAAAAAAGGATTTATTTCAGATTTAGTCCGAAAAGCGACTGCTTCGATTTGCCGGTGGTCCAAACTACCGGATTCGACTGAAAAGGCCTATATTTGTTTCGTTTTTCCTGTAGCAAGTTTTTCTTCAAATTTTAATCGCTCTTGTCTTATAAAATACAGACGTTACTTAATAAAAGAGCATTACGCCCTACGTTTGTCCCTATGTCAGTCTAGTCATGCATGCTAAATCAAATTGTGAATGTTCGTTTGTTATGAAACTCACTGCTCAATGGACCTCATTCACCAATCGTAAATAAACACAGTTAGTCACGTCGTAATATTGATAAAACAATGAAATATACATATCACGTGACAGCCTTTATCCATTACATAATTTGTATACAAGATATATAGAATCACGTGACTAAATGCTGTTGGTTTACGATTGGTAAATGAGGTCCATTATATTGGGGGGTGGGGCGTATGTAGCAGACTATCTGTTGCTAGTACAAAAGGCGGCCTTTGATGTATCACATCTTTTTCATAGAAGTGACTCTTTCGTTCCATCAATCCATCTTTTTAAAAAGGTTTCCTCTAAACAAGTATCTGCTGGTGTATGTGTTATTGTGTATATAGTTTACCCTCGTGGTTCGATGATGACCATTGTGTCATTCAGGGGGCTGAGGGCTTTGCACTGCGGTTTTATGCCTTCTCATGTGGTTGGTGAGAACTATGTGAGCCCGGAATGTTCGGCCGCACACTGGGCAGGTTATTCCAGCTGGAGCTAGTGTCATTGGCCTTGCTTTTCTTTTCTGGAGTTTTTCTTCTGCCAGCGTTGTTCTCTTTTCCTCAGCAACCTGTGCGCCAGTTTTCACAGCGCGACCCCATGATGCTCTGTCTCCCAGGTGCCTGGGTCTATGCTGAACGCCATCAGAGAAGCTTTGAGGGTGTCCATGAAGCGCTTTCTTTGACCACCTTGCGATCGCTTTCCTTCGCTTAGTTGGCCATACAAGGGTAGTCTATGGATGCGGTGGTCTTCCATTCTGCATACGTGTCCTGCAGCTGGGACTACATCAGGACTGTGTGGATGTGTATGCTCCTATTGGAGACATTTTTAACTTGGACGAACTGGTCTTGTTAATTGATATGCTCCTGCACATCTTTTGTTTTTTACAAAGGATTCATTTACACTATAAGAGACCATTTTCCTTCCCTTAAACATAAAATGCATTTATTAATTTAGTGTTTATCTGACGATAAAAGTGACCTATTTATAGGCCAGGATGTATGCCTCATCACCTCACGTACTGGGATCATTGTTTACTTACCAGTGTCATTTCCGGGAGGTCAATAGGTCAAGTGCTTGAATGTAAGCCAGTTTATCTTATCGTTATATAGGGAAAAGGAGGGAAGTAATGTGTCGCCCTTTGGTATCTGTCCGTTTTATTTACCTTAATAATATCGTCATTTTGGTCTGTTTAATACATTATGTATACCTACATCTTTTATTACTACAGACACGGAAACTTCAAAATGGTTTTGTCCGTGTAAATAGCGGAGGTGAAGTGATAGCCAAAAAGAATCACAAAGCTTACCGATTGCTGTGGAGTTATTCGTTATTTTTTTTTAAGCTAGTATTCAGAATATATCCATCCGACTTGCCTTGGAAATGAAATCAGGACGATCAGTCTACCAGCCACGGTCTCTAATCTAGATTTATAATCCTGAAAAAAAAGATGGCTATAATTAGAGAGGTTCGATAGTGCTAGACCAAGATAAAGAAAAATCGAAGATACATTTTTTAAATCAATAGTAGCTTGGTTCGTTTTTTCATGCTTTTTTTTTGTTTGCTTTGCAGTTTTTATGGTAAAAAATATATGAATCAAGATGTCATGTCTATGCAAGATGTCATGTCTATGCAAGATGTCATGTCTATGCAAGATGTCATGTCTATGCAAGATGTCATGTCTATGCAAGATGTCATGTCTATGCAAGATGTCTATCTAATGAAGGGGAACTTTTCATTTATGTTGTCACATCCCAGAAGAGCTGTACTCTAGGAGTATGTCAAAGAAAAGAGGGTTTCCTGTTTTGGGAAAAATTACAAGTAACAAAAAAAAAATATACATTAACATCGATTCCTCCTTTATGAAGCTGATGGTAATCTATAATTTCTCATTCTGTTCATTTCCTGTCATGCTTGATCATTTCAAGGATTTTTTTCACTGAGTTTTGCACAATGAACATTTTCTATTAACAGTCCGGTTAATGATTTCTACTTTAAGAAGGTATGCAAAGTGTTTGTGTCATACACATTAATAAATATAGACTGGTCGATAAAAGACTTTTATGAAACTTGCAATTTTATATACTTTATTTATGTCTCATGAGTTTTGTTTAATCTCTAAGACTGAAGTTCATGCAATTTTTCAGAATGGACCTCATTCACCAAACGTAAACAAACAACATTTTCTCTATATGTTCTATACAAATTACGCAATACGTAAGGTTGTCACGTGATGCGTAATTTTCATTATTTTATCAATCTTATGACGTGGCTAAATGTGTTTATTTACAATTGGTGAATGGGGTCCATTCGGAAATCCAAATACAATAGATATACATGTTTTCAAGTTACATGAAGTTATTTCCTTTTTCCAGTCTATATTTATGCATGTCTATGGTTGTACTATAAGAGCATTTCAAAAAAAAAAAAAAAAAGGGCTTTCTGTTTTGGGGAAAATTTGCAAGTAAGAAACAAAAAAAAAAATAAATTAAAAATCCATTCCTCCATTACGAAGCTGATGGTAATCAACAATTTCTCATTCTGTTCATTTCCTGTCTTGCTCCATCATTTCATGGAGTTGTTCTTGTGAGCTTTGCACAATCCAATTCTTCTTTCAACAGTCCGGTTGATGATTTCTGCTTAAGAAGGTATGCAAAGTGTTAGTATTGGTGTTCGTAGACTAACCATTTAAACATAACGTGAATATCTTTAGCCCACGTTTGTATGCACAAATCAAATATTTTTTCCCCGCTATAACCCAGTAACTTGACGTGGATATAATTACAAATCATACGACTTGTCAAATTATTACTAGACGTTACAATATTGCATTGACTTCCCCTATCAGTTCACTCAAATTCAAATGTAATCTTTGAATAATTAAAGCTATGTGTTACGAAGGTCGACCACGGGCAGACTAGACTTTTAATCATGCACCAAAACAGACTCGGCAATGGTAGATTAGGAGACCTTTATAAACGTGGTCCAACAAATAATAACATGTCAATAATTACTTTGTTTACATAACTCTGTTTTCTAATCTTCCTCTTCTTGCAACCCACGTGCGCACGTAACAAAACAAAACAAAAAATACTCTCCACTCAATGAATATAAAAAAAAAGTTAGATGGGTAATACCATGGGTAATACATTTGTCAGAAGATTCTTTGTGGAGGGTAGAGAGTAGCGTACTTGAAACGTGCGCGATTTACCGTGGTGTAGGTGTGACTGATGGAGTTGTTTGACCATTTTTTACAGCTTTTACTTACACTTAGATTGGATTACGTAATTGTTGCAAAGTCGTGTTTACAGAAAGGCAACTTTTTTTTTTCAACTGTTTCCCTTCACTCCACACTGCCTGTCATTCAGTCCTCTACTCTAATCAGGGCCGGTCTTATGCATAGTCAAACTCTAGGGCCTACTATTGGTTTGGGGGGGGGCCTCACACAGAACTCAACATTTTCTTTTAGAAGAAATCGCTAAGCTTGAGCCTAGGGTTATTGTTGGAGTCACTAGCTTGACTATGTTTTAAATAAATTGTGTCTTTTTTTTTTCGTTATTTTTCAAACAATTTTCTATTTCATTTGGGGCCACCAATTTCACTTTGATTACGGCTTCTAATTATATAGGGCAGGCCATGCTCTCCTGAATAAAGGCAGGGTAAGGCTGCTACCCTTCTAATATAATGTGACACAGTCTTGAGAAACTTCAGAGTTTAAACCAATGGACATCATTCACCAATCGTAAATAAATGCATTTAGCCACGTCATAATATGGATAAAACAATGAAAAGTACGTATCACGTGACAGCCTTTATGGATGACATAGTTTGTAATGAAGATATATAGAATCCCGTGGCTAAATGTTGTTTGTTTACGATTGGTGAATGAGGTCCCTTGCTTAGCGACTATCTTCTTGCAGCCCCACTCCATTTCCAAACACACATTCTAGAGTTCCTCGTTTGTTTGTTTTTTTATTCTTTATTCTTTCACGTGCCATTGCCAAGGCACTATTATTAGATCTAATACCGCGTGTGTTATCACGTGAAATGTTGTTTTTTTTCTCTGTGGTTCACGTACCGTATCCTTTAGACTTCTGGAAAACCGGATGTATAATTCTGCAAGTACACTTTAGGCGGGTCCTACTATCAACACACATATAGTTCTACATCAGATTTCCTCTTCTTATTTTATCTCCCTCTTGACTCAGACTAAATGTTTTGTGGGGAATAAAATGTCCTAATAATTTCAATGCCAGTGCTACATATAGGTATAGTAAACCTATTCAAATCTAACTTCACGTGGGACCTGGCGTCTAGCATTCCCGTGATTCAGTGGTTGACGACGTTTTGTAAACGCTAGTACTTTGCTCTTAATAAATAATGAATGATTAATTTAAAACAAAAAGTAACATTCTTACCACGCCCCAACACAGGCGTTGTGAGGTGATAGGAGCAAGGGGTACATGCTGCGGGCGTTACCCTCAAGGTGGGTGGGGGGAGTGCGCTACACGCAGCCTATATTTCTGTGTAATGTTCATGGCCAATTGGGGGAGGGGGGGGGCTTCCAATAATGCCCCTGGTGCACGTTTCGCTCACCACGCATCTGCGCCCCAACCCCCCCCCCCCTCTAGCTAGTATTTTTTTCACAAAGATATTCTCCAACGTTCAAATTTCTAGTACAATCGTTAGAGCCGTTTTCGAGATGTCTTTCCAGGTTACAAGGTTTTGACCATGAAGAATTAGCAAACTGATAAGAGGAATTGTGAAAACAAAAATGAATGCTGATCATGTCAGTGTTATGATCCTCCTCAGCTTCTGATATGAACATATCCCTTAACGCAAGGGTTCTCAACCTGTGGGTCGCGACCTCTTGGGGGGGGTCGATTGACCATTCGTCAGGGGTCGCCTAAGACCATCAAAAATATGGATTGTATTTAGTCTATTCTTCTATTGCTATGTGTGTGTGTGTGTGTGGGGGGGGTCGCGGCAGAGTGGGGGATTGTAAAAAGGGGTCGCCGAGGTTAAAAGGTTGAGAACTGCTTTCTTAACGTGATCGATGGCGGCCTCTTTCTGGACACAGCTTGTTGTCTCAGACTTACGTGTGTTCATGGGAATGATCAGTTGCTTATCACTGCATTCATCAAATGTACTTAAAATGTGATAAGAAAAAAAAACTTGTGGGAATTTCCGTTACGGAAAAACATCCTGACTATCAATTACACGTGATTACGCTATAGACCTAGTGGCAAGAACAATGTCTGTGAAGTAGTAAGCCTCCCTCAGCGTCTATCAAGTCTTTCTTAACAGTACACATCCGTAGGTCCATATTCTATATGTCTTCACACCATCTGCGGTCACTTAGCGTTGTAGTAGAATTTGTTTGTTTTTTTTTTGTTGAAATAGCTTTTATTCTGTAACTTACAAGCCTTAAATTAAATCGTTAACTTCAACCGTAAAGGATTGCATTGAGCTGACATTTCGATAGAACGGAATATATGACCGCAACCATTTCAAACACGCATAAGAAATTTAAAAAAATACTTTTCAAATAACAAAGCTTATCTAAGGTGAATAACTGCACACGTGAAGTCATATATCTCAATACTGTAAGATTTGTTTTCCCGTTTCAATATCAAACTATATTAATTCCTAACCCAGGTTTATTTGTTGATTGATTGTTTTCGCTAAGAACTCTGAATATTTGTGCAAAGCTTCCAATTTGATCCAAGAATTAAAAGTGTGCGAAACAGTGTGTTAAAAATTTTAAACTGACAGAGTGAGTTCGTGTAGGTTTGGAAAGATGAATTAAAGATATGGTATCATATCTAAGGGAAAAAACTCCGAACTTACAACTATGAAGCGTGGTCGAGAGGCCAAGTGCGGCTTGAGCTTGGCTTGCTTGGCTACCTAGAAGGGGGCTCGAGGTTCGACACCCGACTCGGGCAGAGTTGTGTTTACTGAGCGCCCAAAGGCAGCACGGGAAACCAACTCCTAGATACCCCCTCCCCCCACTGGTCCACAAATGAGATTGGACCAAAGCGCTCTGAGCATGCTATAAGCATGAAAGTAGCGCTATATAAAAGCTATAATAATAATATAATAATAATAATAACTATAGAGTAGAAGTTATTTCCCTTTTTCGATTTCGTATGACATTATTTATTACAATTAAATTGACTTATTTGTATTTTTTTTAAACGAGTTTTTTTTTTTTTGGTACAATAAAAATTATTTAAAGGTTCAACTTAATTCAAGAATGGGTGTGGGAAGAATAACGTGTACAATTAATTAAAGGGACAAAAGCCGACACATTTAACCATATCTGTGAATACTGTGGCGAGGTTTTTAATTTTATAAATAAATATGGTTCGTCTACTCTAGGGGAAGTAATTACTTGTAGTGTTTTTTTTTTTCCCGCTCACATAAGTAAATTTCTGAACAGGCACACTACGAGCTAACAATGAGAACAAATTGAACAGACTAATTATTAATATATATATTATTTAATAAAAACAAAATAGAATTAACAAGGGTCTTTAATGTATTAATTTCATCACTGATTGCTAAGTGAGGAGTGGATGTGTGTCTCTCTTTTCGTTCCTTATCTTTCTTCTTCGTAGCTGATTGTCCGCTGGACTTTTCTCGTTGATACAGTGAAGAACTTGAGATGATCTGCTTGTAGATCTGTATATCTGAAGCGGTGGGGAAGGTGATCTCAGTACCGTAGGTAGTGGGCAGAGGATGTTGGGCAGTGAGCAGCTGGAGCCTGGGACTGGGCAGATTGTACTGGGCAGTAGGCGCTGAACACTGGGCAAGTCTCTGGGCACTGGACCGTAGGCAATGGATAGTGGGCACTGAGTTTTCAGTGGGCACTGCTGAGATTCCTTCTCGCTGACAAAGGGGGGGGGTTTCTGGCGTCGTTGGCTCAGGTTTGGTGACACTGCAGATTCAGTCTGAGATGACCACCAATAACAACCAAGCACGGTTTGTATCGTCACAAATACCGAAGGATTAGTTTCCCTTGTTGGCATCAAGCAAAATAATTAGTAACCAGTAATTAATGGACCTCATTCACATATCGTAAACAAACAACATTTATCCACGTGATTCTCTATCTCTTCTATACAAATTACGATCTAAATTTTAATACACAATGGCTATCACGTGACAGTTTTTTTTTTCGTTTACGATTGGTGAATGAGGTCCATTGACTAATTGATTCACGTATTGTCCTCGTCAATAAAAAATTGTATAAAGTTTCAACTTGATCGGAGAATGGGTTTAGGGAGAAATCACGTGTTCAAAATTTGTACCAGACAGAAAGACAGGCAGAGTGAGTTGATATAAGTTTTGTAAAAAGTTGAGGAACATCCTAATTCCCCCCCCCCCCCAGTGTATGGTCTTTTAAAAATATGTCACCTATTGATTGTTCAAGGCGGCTGTGAGCGTGTGTGCAGTGTAAACTGTATTACCACCACTGACCCTCTCGGACGGCTTTGTTTGCGTGTAAGTTGATCTCCCTTTGTCAGATTGTTGTGTTGTTGCTATGGAGGAAAGATACGTAAGTTATGAATGTCCTAGCTTTGTTTTTATTCGTTCGAGTGTCACCGTTTAACACTTGAAAACAAGGTAACAGTGTATAAATATAGTCTAGTTATAAATAGACTTGAAGCAGGAGGTGGGAGCGAAATTAACAGTTAAGGTCATTAGCCTTGACCCTGAACATTTTCCGAAGGAAAGAAGTCAGTATGACCTAGCTAGAACTGTGTAGTCGCTTATAGGCCTACTTACACGGCAATACGTTAACTTACGCTAGATCTTAATCTTCGTGCCAATGGGGCTTATTGCTCGACTTTTTTTAATTTCGACAGTTCTTAACTTGAAGTGAGGTTAATATCATCATAGTCAACATACAAGGTCCCCTTTGTTATGAGCTGCTGACATGGTCATATGCAGATGCAAGCATTGTGCCGCCTTAGTCTAAACAATCTTGAACAATAAACTTCGCATGATACTGCAATCAGTCTTTCTTTATTTTCATCCATTATCATAGTCTTGCCTACAAAATAGATACAGCACTGAGTTTAATGCATTATGTTTATTGGAAGAGAGGGGGGAGCTGTTCTTGATAATCGATTTAATGGAGGTAAATAAGAGTTAAATATACGCGACTTTATTACTAATCAATTACACGATACTCGTGTTTCAAGCACTATCCATAAAAAGTATAGCTGAAATAATAAAGATATTATATTTAAACTACAGCCTTATAGCTCCTCGTTCGTAGTCGAAGATGAGCACATTTCTAATTTCCTATGGACTCGAAGATGTCCAATCCTCGCTTTAAAAAGCCGGCCGCATACGTGGCCTGGGTGGGTTATGTCAGTTGCAGATAGGCCTGCTTCTTCTCTCATCTTTCTCCCTGGACACTCTTCTTGCTTCATATCTTGAGACTCCGAGACTCACAGCTTCACGCCATGAGGAGCGATAGAGAGCTGGTGCTTCCAAGCCGTGAATGTCGATATCGCATTCCTTGAAGGAGCTCTTGAGAGTGGC
>JADKLZ010000130.1:11498268-11509865 GCA_021533235.1 Biomphalaria straminea
ACACTTTTATTATTTTTTAATCTAACAAAACCAATTACTTTTATATAATTTATTATCTATTTTTTAACTTAATCTTGGAATTGAAAAAAATGTATTATTATGCAAAGATCCATAAATTTTCTTCTCTCTTGCTTTCTTCTACCTGCTACTGTGTCATGTCAAGTTTATATTTCTCATTGAATTTTCTGGACTGTTTTTTATATGAATGAATTGGGATTCTTTCAATTTTTTTTTTTCATTTCCTATTCCAGTCTATGTATAATTTGTTTTCATTATTTATTTATCTGTTTCTTTTTATTTGTGTTCACTTTCAGTAAAATAAAACAAAATGACATTTTACAAAACACTAAACTTAATGAATTGACAAAATGCTAAAAATTAATGTAATAAATATGGACAATCTATACAATGAGATTTATATTTTTTAATAATTACATTGATTGACTTAAAAATAAATATTTGCTAGAGCTGTTACCACATTGATTTTACAACTGAGGATGTGTGTGTGCGTACATTGATTTTTGATGTTTTTCTAAAGCTTAACAAACTGCTTGGCAGTTCTATTTTGGTCAGTTGAAATACATTATTATCATGCGTTGTGTTAAGATATTGACTTTATTTGCTCAGGTGGTGATGAGAACAACTCACAAGATGTGGTCAACCAGCTATTGCAGGAAGCCCTGGAAGCAGAAGTTACTGAGGCACAAGAAGATGTGGCTAAAACATTTATCTCTTCACAGAAGTCAGTTCAGTTTTTGATTTCCAACAAGATTAGATATTTTTTTATCACTAGCTTTAAAATGTTGTTCAAGTACAAATTTGTACCCTTAAAAATGGCCTCACATTTTTCTTGCAAAATGTTAGTGGACTATCAGGTGTAAATGTTGAACCATCCAGAACTGCACTTCCAGTGTACATGCATAGGGACCATTTTCTTATCCTAACACTAAATCTTCATTCTTTTTTTTTTTTTTTTTTCAATTACTTAGTTGGAACCAATCTGTCAACTCTCCATTTCCCAAGTCATTCAGTCACCTGGCCATCTGCTGCCCAAATGAAATTTTCATTGATTATTTGTTTTTGAGCAAAGACTTTTTAATCCTAATATTTAATCCCAATCATAGTGTGGGAGTGATGTATTTGAACTAATGACTTAAATGCTGTGAGTGCATTAGTTGAGGTGTAGGGTTCTGCAGTACAATGTGCTGTACAATAAAACAACTTAGTGCATGGCTGAGATGAAATATGTGATACAAAACAGCTGTAGAATGAAGATCTTAACTAAAAGCACAAGAGCAGAGTGATGTGTCAAAGAACTAATATTCATACAGGTCCACAAAGTAGCCTACCTCAAAGGCTCATTGCCATCTTGTCAGTGGGAATAAACAATAGTTTATGAGAAAGGCTCAAACAACTTTGGCTTTAAGTAAGCTGATTAATATAAAGATTGACTAAAAAAATGTGAAACTAATGAAGTCTTTCTTAATTGATGTGAAGTTTAGGAACTTAGTATCTTCAGAGGTGTATCTGGATTCTGAAAATGTTTGTCTACATAAACTTTAACCAATGTAGAGGTCTGTAAAAAGATAGTCGTTTTTTTTTTTAAAGCTAAAAACCTTGGTTGGTATGGTCATTTTCAGGATTAAAAATTATTTCAAAAAGCAGCCTTACATGACACAGTACCGGTACCAGGTGAAAGAAAGCAAGAGAGAAGAAAATGTATGGATCTTTAGATAATAATTTTAAAAAAATGGACCTTCTTATATTTTTTATGTGGGTTGTTAGTAAAGTAATCAACAAAACAAATAGTATGAATTTATGAAAAAGTGTACTTCGGCACAACATCCTGCACACAGGTGTTATGGGATATTGACTAATTGGACAAATTAATAACCTTATTGGCCGTGCTGCATTATTTGTTGAACTGGATTTTCAACTTTAGTGTTGTAATAGAGTAACAGAGAATGTAAGCTTCAAACTTTGGTTCTACAAATTACATTTCTATTTCAGCAAAGAATATGATCAGTATGGTTTCCTAAAGTTTGACCTTCAAGACAGTGATGTGCTTCTATCTCGGGCCAATATTTTATCAAGGCAATCTCTAGAAATGGAATACCAAATTAGGGTAAAAAGTGTTTTTAGGCAGTTCCTTTTACTAGTTCTTTGCTGTATTATTATTATATTATTATTATTATTATTATATATTATTATTATTAGTGCAATATAATTTTTTTTTTACTTAGGACTTGAATATGTGAAACAGCTGATCACCCAAAATGGTGCTTTATTATCTTAATAAAATAAATATGCATATTTTCTGTAAGACATTTGTTTGGTTATTTTTTTGGTCATTCTCTTGGTTGGTTAATATCAAAGCACTTGGCCAGTGTCATTTCAATAATTAATTTTTGTATTTAAAATTTAGAATTCAGAAATTTGCTTAAGAATTTTTTACTTTTAGATTTTTTTTCAAATTACAATGTTAAATATTATATATATATAATTTTTTTGTCTTTAGGATGCTGATGAAGAAACTTCTAAAAAGATAAAGTGGGAAAACTTTATGGTGGGCCAGTCAATCGCCAAACCATTAGTTCGCTCGCCAGATTTAAAGTTACTCATCAGGCTCGGCATTCCTCATGAATATAGAGAGAAGATATGGAAAGGGTATGAGATTCTACCTGTTCGAAAATATCACATAATGATAAAGATTAAAACATTTTGTTACTTCAGTTAATTAGCTATCATTAACTTTCATAACTTACTTAATTTTATAGATAGCAATATGTCTGAAAATGTCACTTGCATAGTTCAATGTCCCTTTAAAGCTGGCTACTAAACATTAAAATTGAATAGGATATTTATTTAGTCTTTAACATATTAATTACATTCACAGTTGTATAGATTTCTATGTAAAGTCAACTAGAGACAAACTTGGAGCTAAATATTACAAAGAATTGTCAGAAAGAGCAAACAATAACAAATCCAATCCAGCAATTAAACAGGTTTTTACTTTTTTTTTAAGTTGTGTACATTTTTAAAAAAATAATCTCTCCTATGAGTAAATCATTTAAAAATAAATATATTTTTTTTGCTTTCATTATATATTCATCTTATATTGAGTAATTTTTTTATTTACCAGATTCAACTTGATCTTTTACGAACACTGCCTGACAATCGTTATTTTGATAAAATTGACTCTCCTGGCATTTCAAAGTTACGAAGGGTTTTGTTATGTTACAGTGTACACAATCCTCTTATTGGATATTGCCAGGTATTTTATTTTGTACTCTCCTGTACTCTATAAGGGTTTTGTTCTTCAAATTTTATCTTTATATCATTTTCATTGTTATTATAAACATTTTATTTTATGGTTTGCATCTCTTTGCATTTCTCAACTAACTCAGGGAATCAATCGTATTGCTGCCATTGCCTTGTTATTTTTGAAAGAAGAAGATGCCTTCTGGTGTCTGGTTGCCATCATTGAACATTTAATGCCTGCTGATTACTATACCACTACATTAGCAGCCGCTCAGGCAGACCAGGTGAGCTAACTTTGATCTGGTCTTACATTTTTAAATGGATCCGAAAGTTAATAGTTCTGTTACCTATTACCTATCCTTTAGTCTGTTGGACCGTTGGGGCACCAAGCAAGATTTGTAGACCATAATAGTTCTAATCAGAATCAAATAGAACAGTTATAATCTCAGCATTGCATAGCCCTAGGTAATGAAATTAGTTTGGTGTAAAATAATTTTAAAATAAAATAGTTTTACTTGGTTGTTTGGTCCTGATTGATGGCATCTTATCATATAAGTTAGAGACATTCATTCAAAACAAAGATATTAAAATTTCTTTAACATATTCAATTTTGTTCAAAAGTATTTGTTAAATATTCACTCGCAATGTTTGACTCTTTTTTTTTTTTTCTTGTAGAGAGTACTAAAAGACCTGGTGAAAGAGAAATGTGCCACACTGTACACACACTTAGAGGAGAAAGATGTAGACCTTTCCCTCTTCACCTTTAACTGGTTTCTGACAGTCTTCATTGACGGCATCCGTCCAGAGCTCTTTCTGCGTATCTGGGATGTCTTCCTGTATGAGGGCAGCAAGGTTATTGAACTTATTTCTTTTTTTTCCAAGAATTAATATTGTCGGAATAGTTTTAAAATTTTATTTTTAGGCTCTAGTGTATTTTGTAACTTTTATTGTTTTATATTCAACAGATATTGTTCCGTTATGCATTGGCATTTTTAAAATATGCTGAAGATGACATTTTGAAACAGCCAAACAGCTTAGCAACCAATCGATACATGAGAACACTAGGGGAGAGTATCACAGATGTGAAAAGAATTTATCAGGTAAAATATGTAGGTCATTGCTGTATATGTGTAGCCGATATCATACACATCTCTTCTTTAATCTTAGGATGTGATACAATGTCTTATCTCTCCTGACTTATTTCTGCTTATAAAATTATGCCATTTTTGTAAAAGAATTTTTATCTTTTTTATCCAAAGATTGCCTTTCATGAATTAAACCCATTCCCCATGCGTGCCATCTCCAACAAAAGACAGTACCATTTACAACAAGTGAAGGTAAGATTCAACACATCAAATCAAATGAATGTTAAAATCTCTGATAGTTAAAAAAGTATTTTTCTATAAATAAATACAATTTTCTGTGAAAATTTGCACATGAAAAAGAATCAATTTTTAAAAAAATATTTATAAAGATAGAAAATTTGTTTAAGAATAAATTGTAAAAGAGAATCTAAAAACCTATTGTTATAATTCTGCCATGTGCACTGCCATCCAGTATCAAAACATTGATCAACTAAAACCAAAACACTTTGATTTACCCGAAAATGGAATTCTTCAATGGCTTGTGCATAGACCTTCCTCTCCCCTTTCGTTGAGAATCCCACTTCTGACACCAATGTAATAACTTAAGGGAGGCAACTCAAGGAGGCAAGATGTTTGTTCACAGGATGTCACAAATACATTATAACAACATCTATCTTTAGCACAATCTTTTCACTTTGGCTTTCGACTTGGGAAGAAATTGTTCTTCTTTTTAATGTAAAAATCCTTCCTAGTCTGGTTTCTAGAAGTGCGTCGTGCATGGCAGTGTAGAGTTATAACACTATCTTAAAAGCTTATAAACAGTTTCCTCAATACTTAATGAGCTACAAGCTTATCACTTGCTTCCTTCTGAAGCATTTCATGTATGTTGTTGTTTCCTCTCCCTAGATTGAATTAGAGGAGCTTGAAAAAGTGAGAAAAGACATGAGATCAGCTCATGCTGGAGATGAATGTAGTCAGAACAAGCAAGGTTATTTTAGTGAGGATGATCAAGAATGAGAAATAAAAAGAACTGAATGTGTGATTTATTTATTAATAGTTAAACATTTTTTTGAATGGCTGATTTTTTTTTTTTTTACAAGATTGTGTGATGATTACAGAGTAATTCATGCCAACAATTTTTTTGTTTTTATACTTTACAGTTTATGTTAGAAATATGTTTTTTGAAGAATACCCAGAATTCCTTTTTTTTGTGTCCTACACACAAAAATGAATGCCTTACAAATAAAGTTTAAAACTGTGACAAGTATTATATTTTTTTCAGTGTCAACTGTGATAGAAGTTTAAATATTGCTCATTGTATAATTCATGCATATCTGTGCTCCTCATTGTACATCTGACATTTTATTCATAAGAGATGAAGAAATCAAACAGTCTTCAAAAAGTGTAATTAATTTTGTATAAATATAATATTGCCAGCTTAATACCAAGAGTGTCAATATGTCTATAAAACATCTTTCTGTAGACTTAACCTTGAATATAAAATGGTGTTCTAACATTTGCAGCTCTACTAACTACTTAAAATATCACATTAGTTCCATTTTCATCATCATACCTCTTTTTAAACGCTTAACTCTTTTTTCTCCTAACTGATGATACCAATATTGATTTTACCAGAATGTGGTAAATATAAAAGTAAGCTTTTGAGCTTTAGAAAGAAAGAAATGTTTCAAAATATTGTTGAATGGTCTTTTGAAATAGAAACTGCAGTGAACAGCCAACTATTTTGGTCAAATTTTGGTTATGTTTTTCAGTTAAACTCTACGTTATTAGAATCCCTTCAATTTGTAAAAATATAATTGTATGGAAAAAGTTGTGTTTAACTCTTTTATATTCATCAATGTTTCTTTAAAGTTGAGGTATCTATAGCATATTCTAGGGATTAGTTAGCATTACTTTTCGCTGAACTTTTCACTGAATACCTTTTTAACATTTTTAAATCTAATGATATATTTTGTAAGGTAATAATACATTTGTGAAAAAAAACCTATTTTCTTTTGTGTGTCAATTTTTGTTTCCTTTTTCTCAAAATCACACATTGTTCACTTTGATACATAATAGTTAATAATACAAAATTTGTAAATTTTGTTAAAAATAGATGTTGTTATTAAGGCTTATACATTTATTTGTTAGAACAAAAAATTTGCATTATTGTAATAGCAGTAAAAATCAAAATAGCTCATGTAGTTTTACTTTTATTTATTTCAGAATGATTCTCTGTTTTTAGATTTCTTAAAAGGTTACAAAAATATCCAGATTTAATTAAAGTGTACTCTTAAAACAATACTTTGATTATGAAACAATAAGCTATTTCATTTTACAAAATGTATTTTTTTCTTGGTAACTTCTCAGCATAGAGTCATAAATGTCTGATGCAAATTTAAAGAAAATAAATATGTACCAAAAAAATAAGTATGACTTTTATGCTGTGATATAAAAACAATTTTGTCATATAAGTACTGAATCAATTTTGATACCTTTTTTTTTAAAGGCTCTAGCTAGCTTAAAATCCTTAGTACATTTGAAGTTCAACTGATTCAGTCACGCAGAAGCCATGTTTTTTTTGTTTTTTTTTTTGTTTTTTTTTCTACAATAAGTCAACTATTTCAGATTCAACTTTCATGGTCTGTTTAATAAATCCCTTTCGCTTATTGTTACTGCATTTAAATGAGGCTATGTATCAAATTAAACCAGAGGCACTCCTTTGCAAAATAACACCTAAGAATAGAGCCAACGTTTGTGCTCATTATAAGTGTGTTGTATATGACTAGATTTAGTTAGAAAAAAAAGTGATATTTTGTTTTCTAAACCATGAACCTGCTGTTAATTGTTTAGAATTAAAACAATGCCTTATTCTATTTTTTTATATTCTTTTTCTATGATTTCTAAACTTGTTAACTTGCTATCTTCAATTTAGTTTTCTTTAACACTAACTGAATTTTCATCTTTTGTGTATATTTTGTAAATGTGCTTTTTGTTTATAATGGTATAATGGTACAATTGCTCATCAAATTTTCCATCAAGATGTTTTGTTTATACAATTTTATTTTTATGTTTTAATTTACGTTTTCAACAGTATTTCCAAATGATATTTTGAATATTTCTTTGTGCACAAGAGGCATTGGTCAATAAATACTTTGCTCTTTGTCCACATTCTTGCATAATATAATTTTTTTTTTGGTTCTTGTCTGTATATAGTTTTCATTCAAATTACATTACACCTTTTTTTTTTAACAACATCCATGCCTAGTTAAAGTTTGATTTTGTATGATTGTTTAGATTAAATAGATATTTAAAAAAATGATGCCAAAAGGCCAAGTGTAAATATTTGAAATGTTTAGGATCACTTAGTTATATTGATCTTTTATACTGCTGTTGTTTTTTTTTTTTTTACTTATCTATTAAACAAAATTATTTTGAGTCATTGCAGAATATCAAATTTAAGCTTCTAAGGTGGTGTACTATGCTATGATAGAAATCTTTTATTTTAACATTGATTAATAAATGGTTGCAGTTAATAAATACATCATTAATACTGAAGATACCATTACCACATTAAATTACTATTGCTTATAAATAATTTTTTCATGTTGACCAGCCTTTCCCAAACATTTTCCTTAACAAACTTTGCACATTCTGAGTATTTAGTGGAACCCTTTGCTTATTTGTTTAGAGAGATTAATTCACCTTGTGCCCTACAATTTAACTATTTCTGTAATTTGTAAAACACATATTTAGACCTCGTGGAACACAGTTTGGGACTGCTGTAGAGACTTTAAAAAAAATGGAAGTAATTTTAGCCCTATTAAACTGAACAAAATTATTTTGAGCTCTTTAGACACTTTGAAGAATTGTGCTTGACATTGGCAGTTAGACATGTACATGATGTTTTTATAAGTATGTTCAATTGTTCTACCTACTGGTATTTTCAAAAAGTAGGATTGGATTTCTCAACATTTTGTTTTGTATAAATAAAGAGTGCAATCTACACTTCTATGAATTCACTATTTTTTGTATTATAAATTTATACAGTAATGTTATATGTTGAAATTATAACAAAATAGGGAAGTTATAGGATATAATACATAACATGTTTAAGTTATTATATCTGGGGCATGTTTTCTAGGGATTTCCATGCTTTTTTTTTAAAATAATTATAACACTATTGGATTTGTGTGTTTGGTGCCACCTTGTAAATAAAAGTAGATGTAGATTATCTCCCCCTACTCCGTTTCTTTTTTCTCTTGTTAGATGAAAACAAAACTATCTCTAGAATTTTCCCCACCCCCTGCTCTGTGTGATGGAGTAGGGCTAGTGAAGGTAATAAAGGTAATAAAGATGCACATTTGGAAGCTCTTGTTTGTATATCGGCTCCACAGTGGACATAGGAGTTGCCCGAACAGTCTGATGGTGAAGTAATGATGCAGCTTCACTTGGAGTCAAAAGGGCAAAGTAAATCACATTGAAGTTGAACAGAAAACTGCACTTTGCTCCAATCTATAAATGAGAATCTGAGAACAAGTGTAGTTCTTTATATCTGCGAAAAGTTTTTGACTAAACTAGTAGAAAATGTACCTGAAGTATTTACATCCAAAGAAACATCACATCATTCCAATGGATGCAGCTTGCGCCATAGAAAGGGGGAAAATCTCAATAAATAATACATTCGAGACCTAGAATCTATATTAACCCCTCTCAGAATTAACACTTAAGAAATTATGACGCTTATCATAGTGAAAGCTGCTCACAGGCTACATATTAGTCATCTACTTTGAGAACACTGATTTACTGTTGGAAGTAGGCCTACAACCGCGCAGATTCTTCCTCTCTAATTTAGTATGTCAATCCCGTAGAGTAGACATATGCCTACGTGCCTTTGTCAAAGACTTGAAGACAGGCTTAGCAGTTTCTTCTCCGACTAGACATAATAATCTATCCCGTCCCATCCTTTACAATCCTTTTGATCAGAATATCCTTTCCACATAGTTATGGGCCTTGCCGACTTCCTATTTGTCACTGATGTCAACATAGATGTCAACATCTACAAGGAGTAGGTCTAGAATAGAAAGAACAAAGAGGCTATTGGGATTACAGAAGAGTCATTGGGCAATATTGGAAGTAGGCTGTAAACCAAAGTTCTTCCTATTGGCTACAGGTCGACAAGTAACCCTTGGCATGCATATAGTGTTCTGTTGTCACAGATTAATAATAAATTACTGTAGGCATTACTAAATACTGATAAAAATAACGAGACTGTTTATTCCAGTTCAGAGCTTTGCAACATTTTCTTATATTCTCGAACATGGTCTGCCCAATCCAGTTCCGTTTGCATCATTTGATTTCCTGTTTTTTTTTTTTTTTTTGGTTTTCACTAAGCTGTTTACAAAAGATTGTAGTTTGACATTTTTTTGGTCCTTTACCACCCATTATATGTCGTAAGCATTTGTTGGTGAATGCCTGAAGACTGTCTGCTTTGCTATTTGGTACTCGCCATGTCTCTGAGACTGCTTCCTGGGAAGCGCCTGGGAAGCGTGGTCGAGAGGCTAAGTGCGCTTGAACTTGGCTTGGCTACCTAGAAGGGGGCTCGAGGTTCGACACCCGACTCGGGCAGAGTTGTTTACTGAGCGCCTACACCAACTCCTAGATACCCCCCCACACACACACACACACTGTTCCAAAAATGAGATAGGACCAAAACGCTCTGAGCATTCTATAAGCATGAAAGTAACGCTATATAAAAGCTATAATAATAATAAACCCACATGGCCGTGAGTGATTTCTCTACGCTTTGCGCCGCCACTGCACTTGCGAAATATAGCCTACAAGTCACAGATTTCTTGGATTTATCACACATATGATATGCTTACAAAATGTCAGGATGGGCGCTTCCACTATTGAATAGGTGAGGTTAATTTAAAAAAAAATTCTCCATTTGTCTTGTACGTAACTGCCTGCATCTTGTTTCTCTCTTCTATGTAAGCTCAAGCAAGATGGTCATTAATCGTTTTTAAGAGTATTTTTACACTATCAACTTTCAGCTCGCTAGAGTAATTACCCTTGCGCAAGTTAGTTCCTAGTAAAGGATATATGCCCTGCCTAGTGTAACTGTCGAACTAGATCTATAAGCATCTTTCGACGCCACTGACTAAGAAAAAATGTATTTTTGCTACGTTTCTATGGATATCTTCTATAAGTCTATTTAAAATAAGGTTCAACTTACGTGTAGCTAATCATTGGCAAGTGTACATAATTCCTTTTCCATTTACCAAAATGTTACAATAGCCTACATATGGAGAGGACATTTTCAACTACAAATCGTCTTTCAACTGTTTTTTTTTCTATATACATTTTTTTAAATAGATTTTAGTGTTTGTTTTGAAATCCAATATTTTTCCCTGTCTTCTTAAACTAAATAGTGAAGAACAGTGGCACATTTGAAATATATTGACTATGGGGCAGAGGCCTCACTAGGGTGGGTGTCACCCGGTGCGGTAAAATCAGGGTGTCACCCCCCCCCCCAGCGTTCCACTTATTCTTCAAATAAAAAACTATCGTTGTTCAGGTGTTGTTTTTTCTTGCGCAATAATACAGTTCGTTGATTGCTGCTCCACAAAGTTTAAATGAGTATCGATTATGTTTTTTTCTCTTACATATTATCGTTAATCATTACATACATTAACATCTACGATTTTTTAAATAGAAAGAAATTAAAAACCAACTGAGCATGCTTTCCTAAGTAAACATTAAACAGCTCTTAATGGAAACTTTTGAACATTATAATCACATATAGTGGTAGTTTTATGAGGACAACTAATGAAAAATGCAACTCAATGAAAAGTATATTGATAGGTACAAAACTTTTAAAGAATTTTTTAACATATAAAAGTTTACAATAACTTTAGAAAATAAATATTTAAATTTCCTTTTCAGGATTTCAAATTAAAAAACTTATAAAAAAACTTAAAACTCAATATATCTTGCGACTTCGTTTTCAATGGACAGAATTTCTTGATTTGATTTCAAAAAATTGTTGTTAATTAATGTTTTAATGAGAGAACGTTGTTAGTTGATGTTTAATAAGAGACCGATATTAGTTAATGTTTGAATGAGAGAACGTTGTTAGTTGATGTTTAAATGAGAGAAAGTTGTTAGTTGATGTTTAAATGAGAGAACGTTATTAGTTGATTTTTAATGAGAGAACGTTGTTATTTGATTTTTAATGAGAGAACATTG
>JADKLZ010000130.1:11509875-11534458 GCA_021533235.1 Biomphalaria straminea
AATGAGAGAACATTGTTAGTTGATGTTTTAATGAGAGAACGTTGTTAGTTAATGTTTTAATGAGAGAACGTTGTTAGTTGATGTTTTAATAAGAGAACGTTATTATTTAATGTTTTAATGAGAGAACGTTGTTAGTTAAATTTAGTTTTGCAAAGCTTCTTTTCACATGACGCCTTGTAAACATGCATTTGGCAAGAAACAGTTAAAGGTTTAATTCAAAGGCTGGTAGAGATTCGTTGTCGTCTTTCAAAACTTTGCTGCATTCTAGTATTTTAGTTTTAGTATTTCTGTTCACATATCTTGCCGTCAGGCCCAATATAAAAGAGATTGATGCACTCAGTATTAACTTCTTGCTCTCTATTTGAATAGTAAATCTTAAGAATACTTTCCTGATATTTTCATATTGTTAAAACGTATTTTTCTTTTTCATTAACATGCTAGTTTGATTTGAGAAAAGTTATCTTAATAACATTTTGAGCTAACTTTTCACATATTTCGTAGAGTAAATGTTTAAGTGCTCGAGCTTAGCCACCACTTTGAAAATAATGAACACTTTAATTTGAAGGTACTTTTGTGTTTAGTTTACTTTTTTGAGTACATCTGCCAATAAGAAAGTCAAGCAATGAAAGTTATGCGTGTATTCACAGACAGCTGGCAATCATATTTGTGCTGCGCCTCTAGTGTTTGTATTTTCAGAGAGACGGCAAAGATTTTCGCCGTCACACTTTCATAAATTCGTTTTTTTCATGGGTCTAACAGCAATACCATGAGCACACCAGCGAGTTGTTCATATGACACGCTATCATTTATTATATTATCCTATCTATTAGTATTAGCGGCAAAGAAAGAAAACCCTTTTTCTAGAGAACCAAGAAAGTATAATTACACAATATTTTCCGATTAAGAATTTGGACCACATAGCTTAAGTAAACGGTGTACACATCCATTCAAGTTTCTTTTCTGTTCTTCTTCTGCACTTCTTCATGAATCGTTGACATAGTAGCTGCATTACCATGTCCCTCATCATATCGATACGTTAAGCCCATCTCTTTTCAGTCGTTTTAAATTATCAGAACTGATACACCAGGTTTGGCCCAAATTAAGAGGAATATCCTACATTTCTGTCATTTCAACATTACCATTGCTACTGTTAATATATCTTACAACTTCAGAGATCTATGTTAGGTGTGCTGTAATACAAGATACCAGAGTACCTTGCAACTCTTATGTCTCTCATCTCTGATAAGTATATCCCTTAAGTTGTTTGCTAAAACATATATATATATTTTTGGTACAAGCTTGGAAAGTAACTTTTTTTTATCATCGCTGACTTGCGATCGTATAAGTTATTATTTCCACACTGGCTCATATTTGGATAACATTTCCACAATCCCGAGAAAAAAAAAATTCATTATTCAATGAAAAGTCTTTTTCAGTTCGCCACCATATACCAACTTTTTCTTTGCTAGAAACAATGCGATAGTAAGCAATCTAAATACAAGATGTTCCTCTGTTTTCCCATCTATACGTCAATCATAGCAATGACGTCCTTGTCAGTTTTTGGAAGCTAAAGTGCTGCTCCCAAAATGTTCCTAATTTGAAAGCCTGATAAATGTCCTTCAGTCTTCTCTCGAGTTTCTCGCTGTGGACATGTCCACTATTTATCAGAGAAGAAAATCTTGCTATTGATGTTTTCCCATTTAGAATAATTTTATTCAACAATTTCTAAGCTTTATGATTTTGCTTCTGTTACATTTTAAAGTTGGTATTTTTTAATTATTTTTTTAAGTGCCTTTTTTACACTTGGGTGTCACCCCCTATCGGGTGTCACCCGGTGCGGACCGCACCCCCCGCACCTGCCTAGTGACGCCTCTGCTATGGGGTAACTGAAAGTTCAATTTCTTCAAAGTTTTATAAAGACTATATACAATGAAAAATTGGTTTTTATTTTTAAAAAAAGTTAAAAGCTTAAACTTTTTATTATTGTATTTTGAATAGATAGATACAATTTTGCTCATTTTTTACATAGAGAAATAAAGCCATTTTCTGGCGAGTATAAAAAAAAAAAGATGAAATTGAAATATTTCATTTATTAATGTAAGTAGGCTAAGCTAGTTCCACGGGCTTCATTTCGTTTCTTTAACTTTATGTTCTTGTGGCAAGCGACACGAGTATCGGAAATTGAAACATTTCCAGTTTGGGCATCAGTTGTTATATAGGGCCTAGTATAATTGACCCCTGCTAGCTTACAATGAGCATGATCCCCAGAACGCGGTCGATTCCATACGCTGCTGCCTCGATTCTGTTTATTTAGAAGCAGGGGCGGCCCTAGCAGTGCGCGGGGCCCTGGGCGAGCGTCATGTGCGGGGCCCCTAGCCGCAAAGGTAGACTATATATATATATATATATATATATATATATATATCGTACCACATCTCGCTAACAGGCTAATCCTTCTCTAATGCTGCAACAATAACAATACAGTATGTTCGCCTCAAAGCTGTGGGCCTTATTTTTGTAACAAAACATAGAACATTACGTAGGGTACTGCTGGTTTACTATTGGCCGCTGAAGTACATTATATACTGTATTTTAATTGTTCTGCATCAACAGATGCAAATAAAGAAACACTCGCCACTGCTAATAGTATGTCGCCTCTCTCACTCTGCTAATTGAAGCCAATAGGATGTTCTTTAATAATAAAGTGTTCTATAGGAGTTACAGTGGTCCATTCACTTTCGAAGACCCGACTTTTTCGGAAAGGCTGTATCACGTTTTTTTTAAATCTATATATATATTCCTCTAAGTCTGAGGTTAAACACACAAAAGTTCAAACAACAACAAGCAAGAAACAACAAGTAAATAGGGAAGATCCCATGGCGTACGCACCACGGTGTAAATGGACCCAATTCGCACTATTTCATTCACAAAATAGCATAGACATAAATAAATATAGACCGGAAAAAGGAAGTAACTTGAAAACACATGTATATATATCTACTATTGAATTATGATTTCTAAATTATAAAAAAAAAATTGCATGATCCTCAGTCTTAGAGATTAAACACAATTTAAAGACATAGATTCTAGACATAAAATGAAGTACAATGCACAAATATTTGTTTCTCTCTTATGAATTTGTGTAGTGAATGGAAGGGAGGTTAAAAAAGTGGAAGCCGGAAGAGATTATAGGCCTATTGTGTCGTAAGACTCTTGAAACTAATCTAGATCGACATTTAATAATTTCCGGAGATTTCCAGGACTTTTTCGTAGGCCAATATTTAATAACATTTCATGAGATTTCCAGGGGCTTCTGGTAAATCAAGTCCAAGAGGCCACGGGAAATCTGTTATATGCTATAAAATGGTTTAATTTAATAATTTATACATCTAAAAATTAGCACGGGTCCATAGACATAAATAAATATAGACTGGAAAAAGGAATAGGTCCAATGAAAGTGCGGGACCCACTGCGGTCGCATATTTTGCAGTACTTAAGGCCTGCCCTGGAAAATAGCGGCGTATGCTATGCCGCCGGTCGTCAAGAGGCCGCGGGAAATCTGTTATATGCTATAAAATGGTTCAATAATTTAATAATTTATACACCTAAAATGTAGCACGGGTCCAAAGAAAGTGCGGGACCCACTGTGGTCGCATATGTTGCAGTGCCTAAGGCCTGCCCTGGAAAATAGCGGCGTATGCTATGCCGCAGGTCGACTAGTAATTTATAAAAACAAGGTTACAAAGACAGTTTGTGTGGAAACAAAAACTTAAAATCTGCCCCCGAAGTGGTCCACCCAGACAAGTAAAAAGGGAAGTTTCAATATTTTCAGAAAGAACATCAGAATGAAATTCTATCAATGACAAATAAATGACAGAATAGATTGGAGAAAGAAGGTTGACAGATCTTGTGTAGTGCCCCAGTGAAGTTTATTTATTACTTTACCACATTATGACATGTGATATGTAAATATATCTATTATATTACAGAGCTTTCGGTGTTTGTTAACATTAATAATGAATAGTTGTAAAAGTGGTGTATTTTTCTGAAAGAAACTGCTTGCATAAGTGATTTAAAAATTAGATTTTTCGGTTTTAGAAAAAAAAAGTAGCCGTTGCATCAGAACTTTGAATGATCTTAGATATTATGATGTCGGATTTTCACTAACTTTTCTAGTTTACCAGATCTAAACGCAACGGATGGACGGACAGACATTCCACACATTCTCCTTTCTGGGACCGCTAAAAATACTCCCGCGTTTTTTTTTTTTTTTTTTTTTGTTTTTTCAACACGTTCACACAGTAGCCAATTGGAAAAAGAAAACTTAATATGTCATTGTCAAACTTGCTGGAAGCTGATTTGCCGAAATAACTGTATAAGCACATCAACTGGTGATACTGTTTATATCCGAAAAATATTATACGTTAATGAAATTAAACAGCTTACTGCGAACATCTGACCTTTGCGTGCGGTCTTAGAACGTATCACCAGCGACAGTCGAGACAGTCGAGAATACACCGTACAATTTTCAGTGCTTTTTTATTTAAAAAAAATAAATGGATTGCCTAATTTTTTAACTATTAATAAATTAATAATAAACGCTAAAATTCAAGAAAATTAATATTTTTTCCCCACATTGAAAAAAGTGAAGTAAGCCGTACGATGTGACGGTAAAAAAAAGCACTGATTATTTTCATTAAATAATCAATTAGTCAAAAGTTCCATTATTGTTACTACAAATGTATTTTTCATATACAATTTTTCATAATGCAAAGAGTAGTTCAAACTTTATCACTACGTATTTTCCAAATAAAATCCAATTAGACGTCGAAACGATTAGGATTGGTTGCTTCTACTTATGTGTTTTTATTGTGAACGTTAAACGATGATAGCCTCTAAGACTCGGCTGTCTTTACCGAAACTGAACGGTATTTCGAAATAAAAAATGTAAGCTTAAATGGCAATTGGTAAAATTGGTATACTGGGAAAATATTGAGTAACAAGTCCTTGTTTATGACCACTCATTTATTTTTCGAAGTTGATGACAACAAAATCTCCCAGTGCGGGGCCCCCCTCAGGCGCGGGGCCTGGGGCGGTTGCCCCAGTTGCCACCCCCTAAGACCGCTACTGTTTAGAAGCCACCTATTAAAACCTACTCAGTCCCAAAGATCGCCATAAATGGACAGTCCCTTAACGCGGTAGACCACTTCACATACCTATAAAGTATAGTATCAAATGACGCCTCGCTTTCAATGGAAGTTGATAACCGTCTGCCTAGGCCCAATTTAATAGTGCTTTTAGACGCCTAATTCAGGCGAGAGTTTCGCGGAATAAATCACTCCGCCTGCCTACAAAAATCAATGTCTACAAAGCGGTGCTTCTCTCAACCCTTCTATATGGCTCTGAGACAAGGGTGTCATACAGAAAGAAACTAAGTCTACTTGAGTGCTTGCGCTCCAGCATGAACATACGGTAGCAAGACTTCACTACAATCAGCGATGTTCTTGCGAACACCAGCGGTGCTGCACTGACGCGCTAGTGTGAAAATGTACATATAATACTATTATGTTACAGCCGGTATGGACAGTGTAGAGCGACTTCCTAAGGTCCGACAGTTACGCTGGGCTGGGCAGGTATCACGAAGGCATTTTTTTTTTGAGCTAAAATGTGGTCTACGTGACAGAGGTGTCCCACGGAAACGCTTTAAAGACCAGCTTAGGCGCCTTAGCTGACATAGAAGAGAGCACCTGGTTGCATGCGACTTCAGAACGAGACAGTCACTCACAAAGGCCGCTGGATAGGTCCTACACATTTGAGACCAAAAGAAAATCCGCTGCCGAGGACAAACGCAGACGACGAAAGAAAATCTTAATCGACCACCGGCGGACAATTGTTATGTGGCAAACTATGTAGCCACAGCTGGGACTGCGTAGCCACGGGGAATTTAGCATTCCTCATTAATCTTCGGACTCGAAGACAAGCGTTATTAAACACACAAACGTCTATCTAGAATCAGAATCGATGATTATTATAAAATTTCGTGTCGAGACAAACAAATCTCTTTGACAGTTAGATTTAGCGCAGGGGCGTAGCTAGAAATTTCCCATCGTTTAAGGGCCTTCGGGGGTTTGACCTCTTCGGGGGCCCCTGCAGTTACTTAATATTAAATTTTCAATGTAAAAAACACTCATTTGGGGGCCCCCTCAAGTGGAGGACCGGGCGGGGGTTTTCAAATTCTCCCCCTCCTCTACGCCACTGATTTAACGTGCAAATAGGCGTTCGTTTATCACACAGTATACTGACAAGGTTTGATAGATCTATTTTGTTGTTAGTTTGTAAACATTTCAAAGTAGATCATATAGTTCCATGAGTAGATGAAGTCTGATGTAAAAATTATAGATCTAAATTAGATCTATTATTTTATTAGATCTAGATCTAGATTATGTAAGAAATATGTTAAAAAGACACAAATTAAAAAGACTTTTAAAACGTTAACAATGTCACTTGAATAGATCTAGATCTAATTAATCTAATTCCAAATTAAAAACGTAGGGCACAACGAATCCCTAAAAAAAACAAAAAGAAATTAAAATTAAGTATTCGGTAACAAGTTTAGAAGTTAACAAGCAACACTAACAGTTACTGATTACACTGAGTTACAATAAATAATGTAACAATATCATAATTGACATAATTAATATCAAATATGATTATGATAATTCAATATCATAAATAAAAATATGATTATCATGATTATAAATATTGTAATGACTCTGTAATGCGCACCGCCATCCAGGCTAGTGCACAGGTGCGCGAGATGGCTTGAAAGGTTACAGAGTTATGAATTTGAGACTGAACACAGGAAAGGACTGATTCACCAGAATGCCGATGCATTGTCTCGGAGACCATGCAAAACGGAGTGCAGCTATTGTACGAAAGCAGAGGAAAAGGAAATTGACTGTTGTCGTCTGGGAGTTGATGTTACCGGGTCCTGGTCTGATGAAAAGATTCGAGAGGAGCAGTTGGAAGATGCTGATCTGGCCCCCATTCTGCTATGGAAGGAGAATGGACAACGGCCCGAATGGCAGCATATCTCTGAGAAGGGGGCAGCTACGAAGGCGTACTGGGCACAATGGGACTCAATAACCATCATAAATGGTGTCGTAAAAAGGGTCTGGGAATCCGTTGACGGCACATCAAGACGTCTTCAGCTTTTATTACCTAAAATCAGAGTGTCTGAGGTGCTGCAGGAAATCCACAATGGTACCAGTGGATCTCATCTGGGTGTTAATAAGACCCTCGATAAGGTTCGCCAAAGATTCTACTGGTTCAGATACAGAGAGGATGTAGAGGAATGGTGCCGGGGCTGCAACGTCTGTACGGCCGCAAAGGGCCCTCAACGCAGAACAAGGGGACATATGCAACAATACATGGTTGGAGTTCCATTTGAAAGGATTGCCATTGATGTGGCTGGGCCATTTCCGGAAACTAGACGAGGAAATAAGTACATATTGGTAGCTATGGATTACTTCAGTAAATGGCCGGAGGCGTATGCGATGCCGAATCAAGAAGCAACAACGGTAGCAGAAACGCTTGTTGAGAACTGGATCAGTCGCTTTGGTGTCCCAATGGAGCTACACTCCGACCAGGGCAGGAACTTTGAGTCTAGGGTGTTCCAAGAAATGTGCCGGGTACTTGGCATAGATAAAACTCGGACAACCCCACTACGCCCTCAGTCGGATGGAATGGTGGAGCGGTTCAACCGCACCTTAGAACAATACTTGGCAAAGGTCACCGATGATCGACAAGATAACTGGGACACATACATTCCAGTGTTTCTGTTGTCATACAGGAGTTCTATTCATTGCACTACAACATATAGCCCTGCAAAGATGTTGTTCGGCCGGGAACTTCGTTTACCAAGTGATTTGCTATTTGGAGTTCCGAGGGATACACCGGTCACTGCTACTGAGTACGTCGCTGATCTCAGACGGCGTCTAGAGGAAACACATTTCCTGGCTCGTGGGGTGATGAAGAATAGCAGTGATATCATGAAGACTAGGTATGACAAACGTGCAAATGACTCGGGGTTTCAGGAAAACGACCTAGTATGGCTGTACAATCCTCGGAGAAGAAAAGGCCGATCCCCCAAACTCCAGAGAGACTGGGAAGGTCCTTATCGTGTGGTTAAAAGGATCAACGATGTGGTCTACAGAATTCAGAAGAGTCCACGGTCCAGCTTCAAGGTTGTTCATGTTGATCGGCTTTATCGTTATCATACCGGAGCAAACCTTGTTCGAGACGAACAGTTTTAAGGAGGGGGCAGTGTTATGACTCTATGTTGCGCACCTTCATTAGGTGCGAAACTGTGCACCATGAGACACAGGAGAGAGACACAGAAGGAGAGCGGAAGTAACATGGCCGATGTTTTAGAGATGAAAGCAAGGACGCTTGTGAATTTTGTGTTGTAGATCTACATAGTGTGTTTCTAGATCTAGTTTTATTATTTATTATTAAACATCCAATTTATTATTTTGTAATCCTTTCGTTGAGGCTAATTCTTAAGTTATTACAATTTTTAATGTAATAACTTCAAGTGAGGCAACTCAACGAGACATAGATGTTTATTTACATGACATCACAGTAACATAAAACAACAAGTTCATTTAGCACTGTTTCTCCATCTTGACTCTCAACGTGGGCGGAAGACGTTATTCTCACATGTCAACATTCTGTTCTAGTCCGTTCACTAGAGGTGCGCACCTGTGCACTAGCCTGGATGGCGGTGCGCATTACAGAGTCATTACATTGCCCCCGTCTTAGCACTTTTCGTCCCGAAAAGAAACACTGCAGCTGAAGTTTAACAGTTCAGGTGGAGGTCGATCAGTGGGAGTCACAGGCGGCAGGGAGCGTGTTCCCCACAAAGCCATCCGCATTGTTCTCCTCCAGTGCCGCTTTCTCTTTCTCCAGTTGACCAGGCTGTTGTTGAGACGATGACGTGGCCGTTTGACACACAGAGAAATAGTGTCGAGCCCTGTTTTCGTCAGCACAGTCGTTGATCGGACACGCCGTTTCAGCAGACCCTCCCGACAGACGCCTTTCATGGAAGCTGCAGGTTCACATGCAACCACGTTGCAAACAAAGTCCGATATACCGCATTGATCCACAGCTAACAGTCTAACATCCAGGAGATAGGTCTCCTCAAGTTCAAATGGAAGATGTTTTCCTCTTGACAGCTCAGACGTAGAGTGGGTTGATTGACATTCATCCATGCCAATGTTGATGATGATGATAGAAGTAGACATGTCTTGTTGATGGTTTTCTTGGCATCCACATTCCCAGTGTGATGCGCCGCACGTACAGTTCATACTCAAGTTCTGGATGCAGTTGTCGAGCCTCACATTTCCCTCGTGAGCACCGGCAGATAGGCAGAGGTCTTTAAGGTCCATAGCAACAGGCTTGGACGCAGACCCAACGTTGTCTTGGTCTGTCCGGCTCATTGAGGTACTCGCTGTAGCTAAATCAGGAACAAACGTTTCAGGCACAAAACAGACTTCTCTAGTTTCTTCATTTGTTTCGTTTCTTTCAATTCTGTATATCCCATTGAGATCGTCGCAGCAATCGTTGTCACGTTCCTCGCCTTGAAAGTCACTCCTGTCAGACTTGCTCACAACACAGTCACAGACAGCGCTCCAATCCCCAGCGCATGCATCACCACTGTTTGTGCAGCCACAGTCCTGACCAGGCAGCGGCCCTTTCACAAACGAGTTTATGCCTTCTTTCGGTTGCGACACCATATGATTACTTTGGTCTGCTTGTCCTTCAACTGCTAATACACTTTCATCTACGTTCAACATTATGTCCCTGCTCATGTTCCTCATCATGATCCTTATCGTGCTCAATTGTTCCTTAAATTGTTCCTTAAATGCATCCCCACACTCCTGGATCTTGCCAATGACATCCCCAATCCCAGGTTCAACTTCGAACTGGTAGGTCTCCGGATCTTCATCTTCCTCAATCAATGCTTGCCGCAGACGAGCCGTAAGCCTTTCCTTGCTACCGAAGGGTTTTAAATCTCGGTCCCGAAGCTCTTGTCTCAGCTGTGTAATTGAGAGATGATGTAATAGCTTCGAATATGTCATTGTTATCAAAGCCTACCTCCTCTCGTTGAGTTGCCTATAATCCTCACTTCTGACGCCAATGTAATAACTTCAAGTGAGGCAACTCAACGAGACATAGATGTTTATTTACATGACATCACAGTAACATAAAACAACAAGTTCATTTAGCACTGTTTCTCCATCTTGACTCTCAACGTGGGCGGAAGACGTTATTCTCACATGTCAACATTCTGTTCTAGTCCGTTCACTAGAGGTGCGCACCTGTGCACTAGCCTGGATGGCGGTGCGCATTACAGAGTCATTACAATATTGTTTAATAGTTATATTCAGACAGTGAAATTCAGTGATTCACAGTTGTACTAGACTCTAGTTGTAAGTTGTACATTAAGTAACATTATCAATGTTTATTAGGCCATAAAACATGCCAGAGTTTAACTTAAGACTTAAAGTAAAGTCTGATCACATTTGTGATTATATGAAGATAGATTCATATTTATAATTATATAATATCACAAGTAAACACAATGTGACAATGGATTGTGATCTAGGAGATTTAGGTGAAACAAAAATATCATTAACAGTCAATGAGAACTCAGAACATCAACATATTTATAGGCTATAGCTCCAGTGGTATCACCTTTGCCTTGCCTTGGTCTTGTCGTAATATTATTGTATTATAGTTATAGGCCTACCATTTGCCATGATTTGCATTTCAAAAGAAAGTGGAAGCAGAAATAGAGATTTACTGTCTAGTTCTAGATCTATGCACTGTAACTGTAAACAGTGTAAAACAGGCACTAGAATTAGGGCGTTCAGTGATAATAATAGTTATTTACTTGTATGCAATAAAACCACTAGATCTGTAGCTAGATGGATAATTTTGAGATATAAATAACACAAAAAGAATTTTGAAAATCGAATGAGATATAAATAACACAAAAAGAATTTTGAAAATCGGTTAATTAGTTCAAAAGTTATATATCTGTTTATAACTTTTTTAGAATAGTTTGTCATGTCTAATGTTTGTGTTTGTAATGTTTTTACAGCGCCTTGAGCCTACATTTTGTTTGTTAACAACGCTTTATAAATAAAATTATTATTATATTTTTAGTTAATTATTTTTATCTCTTCTTTGCCTTTGGCCCTTTGTATTTACTTTTTTTTTTTTGTCACACTTTTTTGCGTTGTCTTGTCTTACATTGTCACTTTGAATTATAAAAAAAATCTAACCCTAACCCTATATATATATTTATATATATATATATATATTCAGATCTTGCCCAGTTAACATTTAATGCACATATCCAGGATTGACTTGGGTGGAGACAATGAAAGAAGAATCGATCTAGTCGCTGTTAACATCTATCTGGTCTACGGATTACATGTTAAAACTTGTGAAAGTTTTACATGTCTAATTATAACATGAGCTTCACAGGAATACAAAATGAACATGAAGGTAATTTATTTTGTTTATAAACCATGAGATTTTGTAAAAACAATGTTTAACATTATTATTGTATTTTTAATCTTTAAAAATTTTTTTTTATAAGAAAGGTAAACTGGTTAAAAGGGAGGACTTTGGTCTTTTAGAAAGAAGACTATAATTGCTTAATATGACCATAGTAACAAGAGTTTGTTTAAACATTGCCAAGAATTAAATTTTTTTGTGGGCAAGTGTTTTTAAGCAGTGAAGAAATTACATCTAGATCTATATAATAATTTTTTGTTGTTGATAAAGTGTTTAAAACATATTTTGAAAATGCCATTTCTGAAATGGCATTTCAACATTTCTTTGTAGTACTTTAAGATGAATGATGCATTATTTAGTTCTGTGGCTTTGGCATTTGATAGGCCAAACTATAGTGCTTTTGAATTTGTTCTATATTTTTACAGTACTTATTTATATTTTTTTTTAAATTGAACTCTAGATATATATGTGTCAATATAAGGAAAAAAAAAGTTTTTATTGAGTTGATTGATTTGTGTAGATCCTCAGAATAGTAGCTATTCAATGAGATATGTCTTTTGCTCCAGACCTAATAGTTCATTGGCTTGCGAATTGCGCATCCCGGGTTTGCATCCTGGTGAAGACTGGGATTTTTAATTTCAGTATCTTGGACACCTCAGTCCATCCAGCTTTAGATGAGGAAAAGTTAAGGCATTTGGTCAATGTGCTGGCCAAATGACACCTTTGTTAACCATGGGCCACAGAAACAGATGACTTTTACATCATCTTTATAAATTGCAAGGTCTGAAAGAAAAAATTTACTCTTTTTTTACTAAGAGTTTGTTTCACATCATCTCATGAAAAATTTTGTTGTTTGGAAAGGAAATTCATTCATTCATTCATCAAACTCCATTTGAGTGAGGGCTTGAGAGGCTTAAATCCTCTCTTGCAAAAGCCCTGGACAGAAACCCTGCTGTCTTGCGTAGTGCATAGGCAGAGATCAGCAAGTCTGGGGCAGTCAAACAGAATATGAGGCACAGTTTCCTCTTCTTCCCCGCAGCGGGGGCACCGTGAGTCAAAATTTGGCCATAACCGTGAAAAGTATGAGCCAACAGGACAGTGGCCTGTCCTGCACTGTGCTATAACAGCTTGCTCAGGCCTGGACAGCCTCCACCACAGGGAAGTGCGGTCAGGGCGTCTCATGCGCTCCCAGACTCCACTGGCTTTTTGGAACTTGTCCCAGCACTCAAACCACTTTTCCATTTCAGTTTTTTTAATTATAGCCAGGGCATGGTGAAAACTTACAGCCTGTTCAGTGGGTGGAATTTGCCCTCCCTGGGGGGGTCAAGGTGTCTACAATAAGTCTGGAAAGGAAAAGACTTGTCTTATTGATTTTAGCCAGTGAACTTTCTTATTTAATATTTTTAATCTTGTTGAGATGATCTAACATCACTATTAGTATTCCATTCACAGCTTATATACCAAAAATACAGAGAAAATATATAGCCAATGTATTTTATCTTTTGCTTACAGACTCACAATTTAATAGACAAGAACCAGACTCTTCAAATCTTTTCATGCCTTTACATGGTCAAGAAGACTTAAGAAGACTTAGGTAATTCATTGGTTCACATTACTTTTCACTTTATGTGATATCATTAAGTAGTTAAGGCCTTGGCTGCTAATTTAAGGGCTTGGCTGCTAAATGGGGATCTTGAATTTCACTTCTAAAGGACAACATTCCCCATGACACATAGGTTAAATGAGGCGGTGGCTGAGCAGTAAAGCACTTGGCTTTTAAACCGGAGGTCCGGGGTTTGAATCCTGGTGAAGACTGGGATTTATATTTCGGGATCCTTGGGCACCTCTGAGTCCACCCGGCTCTAATGGGTACTTGACATCAGTTGGGGAAAAATAAAAGCGGTTGGTCATTGTGCTGGCCACATGACACCCTCATTAACCATAGGCCACAGAATCAGATGACCTTTACATCATATGCAACCTATAGACCACAAGGTCTGAAAGGGGAACATAGGTTAAATGAGACTCCTCGGGAAAGTAAACAAAAAATGTGGACTTTTGTGTTGGTACATACACCCTGGTCAAAGATTCATAAAAAGGGAGAAATTTTGATGACACTTAGGTGGGGTACATACACTAATCATTGATCATTGAAATAAAAATTGAGTTTTATATCAGTAACCTACCTCTTTCATTGGATAATAATCATTTTAAAATTATATTATCTTAAATTAATACAGCACAAATTAATTTACCTAGACATAGATCATTTATCCTTTGAATTAAATATAAGTAAACTTTCATTAAAGTTGAAATCTTAAGTCCTAGAATTAATCATTTCATGATAAATTGTAAGCTCATTAAACTGTATTGTTAAAGCTCAGCCAGTGAGGTAGATAAGAATTTGCCATCCTTAGAGGCTTGACCACTTTAGGGGCTCTGCATTTTGGGTAATATTTAATATTTAATGTAAAAAACACTAATTTGGGGTCCCCCCTCAAGGTTGGGCACGGGGCGATTTTTAAATTCTCCCCCATCCTAGCTATGCCTCTGAGCACAGCTCCAGTTTTTCAGTTGATGCAAAAGAGAAATAATTTAACCCATTAGCTCCTTCTGCAGTTGGAAACGTTTTCCCGTTTTTGTCCTAAACCGTTGTAAAACGTTTTTAAAACCCCCTATTCAATATATTTGATTTAAACTTTTTAAAAAGAAGATTTCTTTTATTCTTGTTTCAAGCGTGATTACAAATCATTTTGGAGATTACCCATTCTATTTTTAATAAAATCGGGAAGCTTTATATTTTTTAAATAATTTTTCAAACGAACAGGCCCATAGACCCAGTGTATAAGCCCCAACATGGGAAAATGAGTATTTTTGAACTTTTTTATATTCTAGTGGTATTAAACGTATACATTTTTAAAAACAAGACATATAGTTCTATTTTTTAAAGTTGTTTGTTTGTTTATATGTATTAGATCTTAAATATGATTATTTTTTCAAAATAAATATTTTTTAGGATTTTTAAAATACGGATTTATCCCTCTTTGCTTAGGACTACAGAAGGGTTTTTCATAACCGGAAATAGGAGCTATTGGGTTAAAAAGGTTTGGCTGACTTTTATCGGTAGAATGTTTCTTATGCATAGTAAAATAAAAAAAGGGCTTCTATACACTGCAGAGAGAAGTTTAAGTATGCCAGTGACAGCTCTGACAGTGAGGAGACCTTAATGAGCCTGGGCAGAGTCTCTCAGTGGAAGCCCATCAACTCCACACAGTGGCTCAGCTCACACTCTCCATCAAAGAAGTCCTCAGCATGTGTCAGAACCAGAAGAAACAAGCCAAAAGTAGGATGTACTTTAAAGTAAGCATCATTTGTTGTGCTTAAACACACTGTTTATAAAGGCAGACACTGAGTGGAACTGTTGATTTAGCTACATAACAAGCCTTATTATTATTATTAATGTTAGATCATTTTAAAAGGTAAGGGTGTGTGGTGGCTGACAGGTAAAATGCTTGGTTTCTGAATTGGGGTTCTCGCCTTAGAATCTAGTTGAAAAAACTTAGATCTTTAATTTTGGTATTTTTTTATGATGCTCTTAGTCCACTAAACTCTGATGGGTAGCTGACATTAGTTGGGGAAAATAAAAAGCAGTTGGTGCATTGTACTGGCCACATGACACCCTCATTAACTGTCAGCCATAGCAACAGTTGACCTCTAATTTACATCATCTGGTCTATAGATTGCAAGACTGAAAGGCATATTTTCACTTAAAAGATAAACTTGTATGCTTGAAGTGTCAACCAAAAAAAACAACTGGTAATGGAGACTTTAAAACATCAACACTACCCTACTTTATTCGTACTTCAATTTAGAAAAACTATCAACAAAAGTAAAAAAAAAAGTTTAGGATAATGCAACAATAAATAGAAAATACAATCTTTTCCCAAAGTAAATTTTTTTCTAGACATAATAAACCTTATTCAACTCTTACCTTGCATAACTGCCCTTGTTGCTTCATTCCACAACCGTACCAAGTCATGGCTGAAAAAAACTCAAGTACTTTTATTTAAAAAAAAAATTATGTATAGTGACTATATTTTTTTAAAACAGTTAAACTTTTGAAAAATGTTTTTCAGAGTGAGCTCATCTGGATCTAGCATAAGAAAAAGTTCACCTGTTACCAGTTACAAAGAGCAAGAGGAGTTGAAGATGGACAGTAGAAATGAAACAGGAAATCAATCCTCCTCCTCGTGTGTCATGGTTATGGGTAACCCAACTGAGTCAAACAATGCAAGAGAAACAAATGATGTTGACCTTGGCAATCAAGAGGATGATTTCTGGGATGGTAACTTATCTCTTTTCAAATTGATGGGCAGATGAGGGTACCCGTTGGAGGGGGAGGTTTGAGCATCAGCTTGTCAATGTACAAAAAAAAACAACAACAACCTTCTGAAGATGTGTGGCACCCACCTTGAGTAGCTGGAGGTTTGTTTGGGCTACTATGGGCTTAAGAGAAAGGGGTAGAACATTTTACAGGTAGCGCTATATGAGTTGGGTATCCTAAAATTCTTTAGTCCTCAGCTGGATTTGAACTTGAGACCTCTCAGTTGAAAAGCCAAGTGCTTTTTTATCATTTTGGCCACCATGCCCCATATAATGTAAAGAGATACCTCAGATATCAGAGGGGGGAGAAAGGAATTGAAAATGTTAGCATGTTTTCATTTAAATATGGCACACACATATGAACTTTAAAAAAAAAATCTATTTCAATATTTCAGGGTTTTCACTAGCAGAGACAGAGAAACCAAAGTTGTCAGTTCCACCATTATCACCCAAAATAAACTTTCAACTTGACTCCCAAATTGCGGTACGAAGCTAAACCCTTTTATTTTAAAGTGCTCTAATCAATATTAATAAGTAAAGTAATAAAGATTGGATAAAGTATAGAGAAATATAGCAAACAGGATTGTGCAGAAGATTTTACTGTGTCAATATAATTTTATAGGTTTTGTTAATATTAACCTCCTTAAGTTCTATCCTTGTGATTTATTTTTTTTTTGCCAGTAGGCTTACATTCCTTTCATTGCATTCACTTTGCGTTACAACATATATTTCATAGTGCAACTATTTTTATCAGGTTCCTGCCCCAACTAATCAATACTTGCGGGATTACCAAAGGGAAGGAATCCAATTTTTATACCAACACTACATCAGCAGAACTGGAGCTATACTTGCTGATGACATGGGACTTGGCAAAACTATTCAGGCAAGTTGAGATTAGTTGTTGTTCATATGTGTTTTTTTTTTGTTTTTTGTTTTTACCAAGCTAACTGTGCAGGACTCGCCATTAGTGTACTGGTTCCTTGAGAAACGGCGCATGGATTATCAACAGGGACGTGGAAGCTCTCTTTCAACTCTGCACTGTGTAATGGTGAAAACTCTCGCATTCCCTTAGACACTCCCACAGAAGTCTTGTTTTACTAATCACTTCCTCTAGCAAGCGTCTCCACCTGAGTGCCACTTTGAGGCATAATAGCATAACCAGGACTTTCAGACCTAATTTCTAGTAAAATTCCATAGAATTAAACTAGAAACATACCCATTTTTCTTTTCACTCATTCAAATGTGATTGAATCAATTTAAGAAAAGGCTTTTAAATCAATATCCTTTTTCCCTGCCTTCATAAGTGTTCAGTGATGTGTCTCCTTCACAAATAGCACTATCATCAAGTCAGAAGATTATAGGATTCTAGAATTTTTTTGTCTTAAGTTATTGTATAAAACTCATTTTTTGAGCATTATTTCATTATTACAAGTGTTTGCACTCTACAAATGTATTCTTATAGCTCATGTGTTCTTTGATTAGGTCATTGGTTTTTTGTCTGCTGTCCTGGGAAAACAAGGAAACAAGAATGATACTTTAAAGATGATTCCAAAGTTTATTAAAAAGGTACCTACATACACAGCGCTATTAATAGTTTAAAACTTAGATCATTTATTTCTTTGTTTAAAGTCTTTTTATTTTTTTTAATTGAAATGTTAATTTTTTTGTTGAACTGAAAGAAGAAATACCTTAAAACAAAATAATTTTTTTAACCTTCAAGATGTCTGGGCATCTAACTGACAGCCCACCCAACAGGAAGTGTAAGCCTTTTCTTATCATTGGACCATCTGCTGTTGTGTATAATTGGTTGGACGAACTCAACACTTGGGGATATTTCATTGTCAGGTAATAGACAGTTGTTTAATTGTTTACAGTGTCATATGAAACACTTTGTTTCTGAGCATGGGGGTTGTAGGTGAATTGTGGTTTAAGAAATGTTCTCAGGATTAAAAAAAAATTATTCTTCCCTTTATCTTTAATGAACAGCTGATGACTTTTTGAGGGAAATATAGAATGTGTGATTGGGTGGCATAAACTACGGGAAACCTCAAGTTTGAATTCGGCTCGAACTGAGTTGTGTTAGCTGAGCTTGTAAAGGCAGCAGAGAAACATTCATACCCACTACAGGTCCACAAAAGAGACTGAATCAGAGTGCAGTGAGAATACTGTGATAATATAAATAATTTTGACCAAGCTGGACCTACTTTTTAAACCTTAAGGATATACAAAGAAGCTTTGCTTGATATATTTAGATGAATAAAAGTTAAACTCAATGTCTGGTATAAAGTCTGTACACCTTATTTCTCCCACACTAAATCTTGGACCAAGCTGAACATTTTGCACCAATATTTCTTTTACCTGACAACACAAGAATCAATTTAAAAAATTTAACGATTAGCTAACTAACTATGGGTAATTAATTTATTTTTGATACTGATCAAGGGAGAGAAATTATTGGTAAAAGTTGAATTAGTCCCCTGTATACGTTGTTTTAAAGTTTGAAACTTTAACTATGCAACCTTCTATTTTCATAAGTATTTCTCTGGAACAGTGGTTAGTGGACTAGCTTGAGGAGGCTAGGGCCCTTGAATTAGAATCCAGGTTGTTCAACTTAAAATAATTTTTTTTTTAGAAATGCATTTAAAAACCAATCACAGCAATATTTAGCCAGATATCTTTCTCTCCTCACACCCCTTTCCCCACTGGTCCAGACAAGTGATAGGATCTTTCCATGTTGAGAAAGCTAAAAACATTAAGATTTATTATTGTTGGTCTAGGTCTATTACAAATTTAATTACATGACTGATCCAAACTAATTGATACAAATATGCTTAATATAAGTTGTTGTTGTTGTTGTATTTTGTCAAAAAATATTTCTTCTAGTTTTGTAAAAAAAAAAAATACTTTATTTCCAGAAAATTTCATGGTTCAGACAAAGATGTCTGTCTGTCAGAGTTGAAGAAAGGAAAATTAGAGATTGTGGTAACAACATTTGAAACCTACAGAGACAACTTGGTAAGTTGAGTGAATGAATTATGCTAACCTCTAGGTGGATAGTATGTTTATGACAAATTTAAGACCATGACTAACTGGTGTTTGGACTTCTTTAGTTTGCTATTTAAAGGATTCCATTAAAAAAATAGGGGTATCTACAAGGGCAAACTGAACAAGACAGTTATAGGGTTCACCACATCCTGTTTCATTTATTCTTTTGAGTGTTCCTGTCTTTTCTAACTAATCATGTGGAATGAAGATATTACACTTGAGGTGTTCCTATGTTTAAAAGACATTTAACGATGCAGAGTGGAACATGGTGTTTTATTTAATTTGTGTTGTTTCTGTAGGTGTCATTAAATCAAATAGAATGGGAAGCTGTATTTGTTGATGAAGTTCACAAAATCAAAGTAAGTGATACTAAATATATGTATTTTTATATATGTATAAACTAAAGTAAACTAAATAAACAACTAAAGTAGCAGTCATAGTAAGTTGTCATTTATTTAAAAATATAATTGACTCTCAAAATATAATTTCTAAATTGTAAATTATTTTAAGGGTGTCAAGTCACAGGTGACTCTGGCATTGAGAGAAATTAACACACCATGTCGCTTTGGTCTGACTGGAACAGTGCTACAGAATAATCTGACAGAGTTGTGGAGTTTGTTGGATTGGTAAGCAGACTGGCTAGCTTCTTTCACATACTTGATTTCATCCAAGTGCATAAATTGTAAACTCACACAAGTTAGTCTCATCAATGTTTTTTTAATGGCCTGTTTATGGTGATAAGAATTAATAATGTATTACCAACTTATTCATTATTCCCAGGGCTCAGCCAGGTGTTTTAGGAACTCTGCCGCAATTTGAGAAGGATTTTGTTGATGTGGTTGAACTGGGACAGAGACAGGACGCCACCAAGAGGGAACTGGCACAAGCAAGAAAACGTAATCTTTTTAGATTTTCAGAAAATTAAGCTAGTTAACAAGCATAATTGTTTTATGCAGTAATTGGCTGGTGGAGGGCTTAACTTTCTTACCAAATGTTCAGGGATTGAGTCCTGGTGATGTTCCTCTTCCACCAAGCTATGATGTACTGGTCGCTGTCATTTGGTGAGGATGATAAAAGGGCTTGATTGTTGTGTAGGCCACATCAAATCCTTGTACATCTCTTCTGTTAGCAAAGTACATTAATACCAGGTTGTAAGGCCTATAGCAATGAAAAGATATATAGCATTGATGATCACAACCTACTTTTCTTTAAGTCATTGAATGAGTGAACATTTGTATTTTGTAGCAATTATTTAACATTTTAGGACATACATTCCATTCCTTTTTAAACCTTAAAATAGTTGTGTAATATTAAATGGATTTCTTTTTTTTTTTTTTTTTATTATCATAGCTTTTGTATAGCGCTACTTTCATGCTTATAGCATGCTCAGAGCGCTTTGGTCCAATCTCATTTGTGACCAGTGGGGGTATCTAGGAGTTGGTTTCCCGTGCTGCCTTTGGGCGCTCAGTAAACACAACTCTGCCCGAGTCGGGTGTCGAACCTTGAGCCCCCTTCTAGGTAGCCAAGCAAGCCAAGCTCAAGCCGCACTTAGCCTCTCGACCACGCTTCCTTTCTTTACTATATTAATATTTTATTTTCATCATTGTATCTTGTATATTCATAATATTGTTAAACAAGCAATGTAGCTTTGCTTCCACAGAGAAAGATAAATTTGCCAAAATACGTAAAACTTTAATGCTGAGAAGAACAAAAGCTTTGATAGCGGATCAGTTACCTACCAAAGGTGAGAATCTTTGAACAGTTGACTATAAATGTTTGGAGATTGTCATTTATCTGTTAGAGATAGTCTGAGGACTTGGTAGTGCTGCAAGTATATCATAGTTATGTATCTTGTAGGGAATTTGTTAGTATTATTTATGAGATTGTTGTTCTCCTCCAGAGAATCAGTATCCATGTTTAATAATAATCTTTATTATCCATAAGGAAATTTGTCTTAAAAATGTGTGCATTACAGCAAACAAAACATTATAACTATAGAAAACAAAATATACATTCACACCAGACTCACTCATAATTTACATGTGAAAAGTTTATATCAGATAGTTCCTATTTAATGATTTGATTGGCAAGGGGGAACAAAAGAGTTTTTGTGTCTGTTTGTCTTTGCTATAGGTGTCTTGTATCTCTTTTGTGATGGTAAAATCATAAAATCCTGACCCAAAGGCAGATTTTTTTATCTCTAGAATCTTTTTAGATTTTGTATGAATGTTCATGTCTCCTTCAGAATATTGTAGTGCTGTGTATGATAGTGTTGTTATTACAAATGATATTGTTTGTGTTACTTAAGAGTTGTTTATTACAGTGAATATGGTTTATAATATTATATATCTATTGTTCTAGATGACATGGTTGTGTTGTGTAAACTAACAGACTTCCAGGTCAGCATCTACAAAGCTATATTGAGCCATCCAGACATGTATCTCATTTTACATTCAGACGAGCCTTGCGACTGTGACAGCGGCAAATCAAGAGCCTCTTGCTGTTACAAGGTGATTGGGAATACTTCAACTTTTACCGGTTAAGGTGCAATGAAAGTTCTCATCACATACCCAATCAAAATGTCATTAGAGTAGAGGAAAATTGCTAATCTTTTTGAAAGCCTTTTGTGTGTGTTTTTGTAGTTTAAAAAAATGGTTACATTTGTTGAAATAATAGCCATTTGAAATTTCTAAATTACAATAGTATCTTAGTTTTCTATCACTTGGGTAATTATTCGTTCTTCAAGAGAAGAAAAATATAAGCTGCTTCTTATGCTGAAAACTTCTCTTATGTTAAAAAGTTTTCTTTGGCCTTTGCGGGAACTGAGGTGATCCACCTGTTTGGTTATTTCTGCTTTTAGGGCTGTTGCCTCATTGAAATGTACTCGCTAGGTAGATATTAGGAAATCTCATAAAAATCTTCTTTGATCACTGAGTTCTTGGAATCGGTTCACAGCTATACCAATCAAGCTAAGTAAAGTAAAGTTCCCCTTTCAGACCTTCCAATCTATGGGGCAGATGATGAAAAGGTCATTTGGTCATTTCTGTATATCATGGTTAACTAATGTCAGGTACCCATTAGGGTTGGGTTGACTAAGCTGTGCCCTAAAGATATCAAAATTAAAAATCCCAGTCTTCACCAAGATTTGAATCCACAGTTCAAAAGCCAATAATTTTACCACTCATCCACCTGGCTTCATCAAGCTAAGGCTAGTCATTTAAGTCTAGTATCTTCCATTGATCAAATTCCTTACAATATTTTTGTTGTTATTTTTTAACTTTAGAGAGCTTCCGATGGGACAAAGATCTGGTCAATGATATTCTCCTTCATGCATCTGCTACTGAAGGCAGCCAATCATATTGCTCTCTTGATTCCTGACAACAAGAAGCTGAATGACAAACAGGCAAGATTAGCCAAGAGTGTTTGTGAGCTGGCCTTTAGAGATCATCCTCACTTTGTTGAACAGACTAGCACAGCGTCTTTCAGAACACTTTCAGATGCAAAGTATTGTGGGAAAATTAAAGTTAGTAAACCTTCTATATCAATTACTTTGTACTATTGATTTTAGTCAATAATTTTAAACAGTTTACCAAAATTGTAAAACTATCATACTTATTGAAACATGATGTTGTTTAGCATAAAAACTATCTCTTTCTATTGTGTTCTTTAGATCCTAGAAGGCCTTTTATCAGTATTTGAACAGAGTCACGACAAAGTTTTGATTTTCTCTTATTCTACAAAGGTATAGAACTTAATTGATGAGAATATATTGTTTTCTTGTAAAAATATGTTAAACCAAAGGTATAGAACTTAATTGATGAGAATATATTGTTTTCTTGTAAAAATATGTTTAACCTTTCTCTATCCCCTTCATTAGATAAGGACAAATCATGTTTAAAATAATTTTTTTTTGTACAGCTCCTGGATATTCTTGAGCAGTATATCATCGCAAAAGGTCATGAGTACCGGAGAATTGATGGGAAGGTCAGCAGTCTGTGTCGCAGGAACATCGTGATCCAGTTCAATAAAGATCCAAACTTATTCCTGTGCCTTATATCAACCAAGTAATTACAGTAACTGTATGTTTACAAGTGTGAAGCAATAACTTTTGCAAGGAAGATATAGGAATGACAATACTTGACACTTCAACTGTTTAATTGTGAACCTCAAACAATTTCTTTAATTAATTCCTAAGCTTATAGAAAAGTTGACAACTTTCATCTTGCTAACAATTTTTAATAATTCTCCATCAACACAGTGACATTATCAGGACTATCTTATTGTTAGAATTGAGTCTTATTCTTAAAGAGTTTTTTTATGTTTAAATTAGGGCTGGAGGACTTGGTCTGAACATGACTGCAGCTAATAGAGTCATTATATTTGACCCAAACTGGAATCCAAGTCATGATCTTCAAGCTCAGGACAGGTCAGTTATTAGGTTCTGATGCACTTATTTCAGTTAATGTACTTAAAATGTTATCATTTAACTTATTCCTCACTTTATGAGACTATTATCATATTACTAGCATACCATAGAGACATGGGGAGTCTCTAAATAAATAATGAAAAACTCCAGACCTTTTTTTAACAGAAGCCTTTGCTGGATATTGTTTTCGTTCTTAAAACCTTTTCATTGATTTGTATAGACTATTAAATTCTTCACTTATGCTCTCAATTCATTTGGTAATGAATTCTAGTTGTACATTTCTTTAAGACTGACAAATTGGTCTAAATGTCAGCTCTTTGTATATAAATGTTTCTTTGGTACCTTGAACATGAAAATGTAAAGGTCATAAATGGAAAATAAGTGTGATAGGAAGATTTTATTTTCAAATAGAAAAAAAAAATGAATAGTTTTATTCATAATGTGTTTTTTTTTTGTCTTCACTAGGGCTTATCGCTTAGGTCAGTGCAGAGATGTTCAGGTGTTTAGACTTGTATCTGCAGGAACCATAGAAGAAAACATTTATTTAAGACAGATTTATAAACAGGTGAAACAATTGACTGCATCTCTAAAAGAATTAATTAAAAAAAAAAAATGTCACTGCAAGTAAAATTTTTACTGAAAAATGTTTTTTTTATTTTCACACCAGCAACTGGATGAAGTTGTTATTGGTACTGGAAATGCTCGCAGATATTTCAATGGCATCCAAGGAGACAAAGAAAATCCAGGAGAACTCTTTGGTATTAAAAACATGTTTAGTCTCAGGCCAGAAAATTCTTCATTGACATTGGATATTTTCAAAGTAAGCATTATTTTGAATTTTTCTTATTTCATTGTTTTTTTTTATGGGGTTGGTCATGATTTAGCAACTACAGAAGTATCTGCATAACATTTAATGTCTTGATAAATGATCTTTTCCCTTTGAAATTTCTCATGTGGCTAATCTTTGATACACAACTGAGGTTACAGGCTGGGCATCTGTAATCTCCTGGCACTGTTGTACTTTCCCCCTTCTTTTACTTCTGTTGTGCCTCTGCAACCCAGGACCCTTCCTTTATGCTTGCTCTCCATGTGGATCTATCTAGTGTCTTTTTCCCAACAGTTAGTATCAATTTGTAAGAG
>JADKLZ010000130.1:11545288-11557902 GCA_021533235.1 Biomphalaria straminea
TTTTTTTTAAATTTGCAAGCAGAATAGAGGATTACGAGGAATAGTAAAAATTACCAGATACCTTTTTAAATAGGCTACATTACATAGCTTATCAATCCTTACTATATTCTTTAACCAGGAATTATAAAAAGTCAGTTATTTATAGTTCTCTCCCATCGATGCACATCTCCAATGTGTAAGTACATTTGAGTTTAACGGAAGTGTTTTTCTTGACTGCATGTTTACATTGTATTAAACTTTGTATTTAGGGCACGTTAGAAGAAGCCAAGTGTGGTCAAGACAGAGGCTGTTTCATTGGCTGCAACAGCAAGTCATGTGACTTCATAGTCATGTGGTCCAACCTCGGGGACTACTTTTGGTTCTACATCAAGGCGTGGCGTCTTCCGGGCACAAACGGTCAATACGTCTCTCTGGCCTTCTCGTCTGACCAAACCATGGTAAATGTGATAGTTGAAAGTCGTTATGAATATACATCCAACATTCAACGTTTACAATCACAATGATTAATTGTACAGCTAAATGGATAAGCTAGAGCTAATGGATAAGCTAGAGCTTATCAGATCATATCTCGTAATGACTGACCTAGGGATCCACGTAGAATGTAATCATCTTTTTTTTACAAAGCTTATATTAACTCACTTTGTCTGGTTAAAAGTTTATACACGTTATTTCTCCGTCACCCAATCTCGGATCCAGCTGAAAATGTGCACAATCATTTCTTTCACCTGACAACACAAGAATCAATAAAAAGTTAACCAATTAGTTAATTAGCTATTGGTAATTAATTATTTTGTTTGGTATCTTGAACAAGGGAAAGAAATTGTACTAGAATGAAGTAGTGGTATAAGCTGAATTAGTCCCCTTTATAGAGACTTCGTGAACACAAACAATACGACGGAACTATAAAAACGATTCATAACTTTATCTTCTAATGTTCATAAGAACTACTAACAGAGTGGTTACAATGTTGGCTTGAAGAGGATTGCGCCATGAGTTCAAATTCAGGTAATTCCCCCCCCTGTTTTTTAAATGCTTATCTACAAGACTAACATTAAATCAATGCCCTCTTTTCCCTCCCCCCCTCTCTCTCTAAAACGGACAATAAATACTCCATTTCTTCATTAACACCTTGGAAACATACAGACACTCCATAACTATGGGTTGCCTGAATCAGCCAGGACAACAAGCGACTTAACAGAGAGTTTAAGTCACTGATTAACGTGTATGACTAGACATGGAATGCGTAGGACGTAATTATCATCTCTTGAGGACAGGGGCGGACTGGCTTTGTGGGCAGTCGGGCAAATGCCCGGTGGGCAGGTGACCAAATGGGCTGTTAGGGCCATGAAAGGGTCGCATGGATGCCCCTATGGCACGCATCAAATTGCTAAAGGTTTTTAAAATCCTTATAAAGGGCCCTTTGAGCGTTTTGTTTGCCTAATAATATTTTAATCGAAAACATTTTCCGAAATATTGTGATAGCCTACATGCGTAGATAGTTCTACTAGTAGGCTTCATCCTTTTAGGGCCTATGTTTTTATAAAGATTTAGAGTTCACTGTATCATCTGCATATCGATGCATTATCAAACTTAACATAATGACTTTGATGACAAATCGGCCTAGAATTGGGAGCCCATCATATGATATACAAGTTATGGGCCGCTTTGTACAGAAATTCCTGGGCCCATTTCGACACCCAGTCCGCCCCTGCTTGTGGAGTAACATCGGTAATATATAAGATAAGATATGATAAAATAGGCATACAAATAGATCTCAGATGTCTGATTGAATTGAAAGCTGCTGGTGTGAAAGTATTTCGTGATTCACTTATCATTCGACTGTTCCCCAGGGTTCTGACAGTGTAGTGGATTGTGTACAGGACGGCGACCAGCTATCTGTCCAGGTGTCCTACAACACACGATATGGAAACACAGTGATGCCACATTTGGTCAGTGATATATTCACATTCATATGTAGTTTACTGGTAGTTGCTTATTTCGTTTGATACCAACAAGGGAAATTAATCTTTCAGTATTCACATATATGGTTTAATGTGTAGGGTTTCGTTCCCTTAGATAATTGTGTAATAATTATTTCGTTTAATATTGAAAAAAAAAAAAGAAAATAACTTGTACATTATTGAGAGATATTATAAATGTGGAGCTCTTTCCTTTAGATAAGCTTTGTTGGTTTTTTTTTTAAGTATTTTTTTTTACTTGCTTGTTTTGCAATGAAAGAAAAAAAAAAGTAAAACTTTAATTGTAGTCAGTCATTCTGAATTTAATTTTCTTTACTGCTGCAGAATAAAGTTATGTTAAATCAGGCAAGTGTGAAAAATCCTGGCGATGATCTCCTGTATTGCCAATTTGCTCGTAAGAAAATTGTGGAGGAAAACAAAGCCCACGATTTATCCACAGATGTGTACCTCATGTTAGCTCAGGGCTCTTTGATCGCTGGTAAGTTTAATAAGATAAAAAAAATCGCACACTTTTAAATAATAATAATAATAATAATAGCAATGTCTTCGATTCCGTTAATTAAAGATGAATGCATCGTTTCACATGACTAGACCAACCAAGTTGCGATCTGCATATGTTGTCACCCGGGTCTATTTCGGTTTTCTTTTGTATCTTCTGCGCCTGTCTTGGACAGGGGCTTTCTTTTAGGACCTCAGATGATTGTGTCCCGCGGCATTTGTAAGAGCTCTCTGTCTCTTTCAAAGGCCATCTGCTGCCAGCTACTTTCCTCTATGACCAGTGAACGCTTCCTGTGTGCACCTCTGTTACCTCTGTAATAATAAAAAAAAATAATCAATAAAATTATTAACGTAAACCACTTATAGTACAGTAACACAGACTAAAAACGCAAAATACCTAGGTGTTATAATAAATGAAAAACTATCATGGAATCCCCATATTGATGAAACTATAAAAAAAAAGATTATGGTTCAGATTCATAACAAACGAATATTCACATTTGACCAGTGTAGCACCTTTAGTAAAATCACTAAAGTTAGAAAGCCTTCAGGACAGAAGACTCAAAAGTAAAGTAGCAATTATACACAAAACACTGAACCATAATCTTCAAATACAAACAAAAAATATTATAAAATACTCAGAAAGACACAGAGGTAAAGGCACATTCCTCGTCCCATATGCTAGGACAAATCAGTACAAATGCTTTCTTCCCTAGTGCCATTAGAGCATGGAATGGGTTGCCTGAGCTAGCAAGGAAAACAAGTCATTGGAAGAATTTAAGTCATTGTTTAATATGCATGACTGAATGCATGACGCGTAGGACGTAATCATCTTCTTTTTTGAAGTAACGTCTGTATTATATAAGATATGATACGAAGATAATAGATAAAATTATTTTCATAAGTATAATTGTTGTTTCTTTATTATTTGTATTATGGCATCTGCTAATGTTTTAAAATGCAGGTATTAATATTACGAGTCAACAATACATTCATACAATCATAATAGAAATACAGACTAGACAACTTTACTTATATATATTCAAGAAGTTTAGAGTTTCATTGACCTAGTACATAATCTACGAGCGTGTTAATGGGATAGTTAAGGACGAGCACATCACTCATTTCTAATTGTTGTGTGTGTGAGAGGGGGGGCTAATCGAAATGTATAAAAAAAAATTAAAAAAAATACTTTATCGAAGTTAGTTACATGACTGATTTCGTACACATAAAGATGTCGAGTTTAATCGAATGCCTAGGCAAAATCAGGGGCGTAGCTAGGAATTTTTTAAATTATTTTGGGACCCGTGGGGCTTGACCTCTTTGGGGACACCTACATTTTGCGCAATATTTAATGTAAAAAAAAAAAAACTCATTCGGAGCCCCCCCCCTCAAGTGGGACCAGGGGGGGTATTTTCAAATTTTCCTACCCCTCCCTCCTCCCTCCCCCCTAGCTACGCCACTGGACAAAGCAGAAGAATGGTTGATATAGAATCATGGGCGCCCGCAGGGGGGTGCAAGGGGGTGCACTTGCACCCCCCTGGATTCTGAGTAGCTAAATTCTAGCCATTTTTTCACCCATCAAATCAATTAATTTCTAAGTAGCAACTGAACAAGTAGTGCTTCCAATGCTTAATGTAGTAGTAGAAATAAGTAGATAAACATATGCGAATGGAATGGATGGCCAACCATGTGTGTGCGCGCCTCTGAATTCCAAGTAACACATTTAAGCCATTTTTAAAAATAATAAAGTACATCTTTCAGATCTGTTACATTTACTACGTAGGCTAGATGTAGATTCAGTCAGAATCCAGGGGGGTGCAAGTGCACTATCATGTACCCCCTGCGGGTGCCCGTGCATTATTGATTCAAGAGTTTAATAAATTAATATTCAGGAAAGTTTGGTCTTCTAAATTGGTCTTCTTGTTTATTTAGCTAAGGTCTAGAATTTTTTTTTTGCCAACTATCTTTCGATGTGATAAATGCTATATAGTTGCGGTCGGTGACAGCGCTCGATAAAACAGCGGGTTAAACACGTGCACCAGTTTACAATAGAAGAGATACAAGAAAGTTCTTCACATGTCGTCATTCGAGTCAAAACGTTGATTTGGATCAAAGGAGCACTGGCAGCAGCAAAAGCCCAAAAACTACAAGCTGCAGCATCACGAATTAACTGCATTTGCTGGGCATTTTAGTTATGAAACTGCAGATATCTCAGGCATTGAGCAGATGTCTTTGAGTGTTCGGTTTGTTGATTGCGATTGTATTCGAATTCATTAGTTTAGTTCCTGTGGTTCAGAGAGACATGCTACATGTGTCTAACGTCATTTTACAGTCTAGACATGGACAAACTACTCGTTCAAGGCTGCCCTGTTATGGCTAGAAATCTTCTTCCGTATCAGTCCCTAGAAATAGCGTTGGTGCTAAATTTACCTCTTTGTGTGAGACAATGAACTGAAAATACGAATCTATTCAAGCTTAAAGTCACAACTTAGAGATCTTTGACTGTTTGGTGGATCTTAAAATAACGACTACAAGTGAAACAGATAAACTGCACATGTTTAGTAAATGTCTCCTCCTCTTGTGTTTCTGATTTGTCTTTTCATTGTCGTCTTCTTCTTCGTTCTCATTGTTATGTTGGAGGGTTCAGATGACTAGATCAATATATGAGATGAACTGCGAAGTGGCCAGGGAGCTCTCCATATAGTTTTCTTTCTATTGGGGTGTTTTGGGGCCAGTGTCTTATATGGCCTCTTTATAAAGAGCGCAGTCTTGGAGTACGTGGTCGGCATTCTCTGATGACACTCCACATGGGCAGATTTCACTGGTTCCAATTTTCCGGTACATGTGTTGTTGCATTCTGTTGTGTCCAGTCCTAAGTCGAAAGATTAGACGTTGATCTTGTCGGGATAGCTTATAATAAGCATCATCTTTCTGTTATTTGGATGTGAGCTCGTCCATTTCTCATTTATTTTATTTACAATTAATTTCTTCATTTCTTCTGGATAGAGTACAGAGTTTATTTGTGAGTTAGTTCCCCCACTCTTGGCGAGTGTGTCAGCCTTCTCATTTCCTTCTAGCTGGTACCCATTGAATAACAGTTTTTTTTTGCTGTTATTGAGCTTTGTAAGTGCTGTTCTGAGGTTATTAATATAAGAGAAATCAGAGTTTTGCAAGCTTTGGAGGGTTGTTTTCGCATCGGTTAGTAAGACAATGTGACTGTGGGGGGAACTTGGATGATTTGCTAGCATCTAGTGTTAGTGTTTCCCTTTCTGCTCTGTGGCTGTCAGGATGCTCTCCAGTTGCAATATATTTTTCTAGTTTTTCTCCACCTGGCCATTCGATGAGAATTCCAGCTCCTCCATTTGCTATGCTATTTTGACCCCCCATTCGATGAGAATTCCAGCTTTATGGGAAGATCCATTGGTGTAAACTTAGATCCACTGATGGCTAGGATAATTGGTTTGAAGAAAACAGTTCACTATTTCCTTGAGCTCTGTTGGTCAGTAGTCAGATTTTCTTTTTATGTTCTCAGTACGTTTTCAATATGGTCCCTATAGTAGGAAGAGGGCTTTCGTCCCAGGGTGGAGATTCATTATGGTGTATCGAGGATTCCAGAGTTATTTATCATTGTCGTCAATTATTCATCTGTTCTTGAACCAGTTTCCATGGTGTATCAGTTTTTCAAACTTAACTTAGTGGCCGCTCAACAGCTGCTCAGCAGTAACATTGATGGCATAATAAAAAATCATCTTGACCATCCCGAGGAACACGTCAGAGATGTAATCTTGAGGAAGAAGAGACGACTGGCAGAAAAACATGATATTGAATATTGAGTTTTTACCTCCGAGAAAAAAAAAAGTTTGAATTTTGGGAGTTATTATATATGGCTCCTTCTGTCTCGGAAGACAATGGGAGTTATTACAGAATACGGATTTACATAACTTATCTTAATTCTTAAGTTTCTTCATTACTTCTCGGGGGGGGGGGGGGAGGTCTGCCGATTTGGGGGGGAGGGGGATATCCCTTACCGCCCCCCCTGGATCCGCCAGTGCTTGCACCCCCCTGCAAAATATCCTGCGGGCGCCCATGTATAGAATGCCTGTACTTTGCACCTTGTCCGTAGCATTAGTATACACGTATAACCTTAACCTGTCTTGTATAACCCTAACCCCAACAAAACAGTCAATAAATGTCAGTCCATCAAAACCATACTTATGTACTCTGCTCACAAGACATTCCTCTTTTATCAGCTTATCCTTTGTGTGTGTCGGCAAATATTGGTTCTATCCATGGACAAGAAACAATGAACAACTCATGAAAGAAACTACAACAAATACAAAATAGAGCAGTGAGATTTATAATATTATTAACTTAGAGACACTTCATGACAGAAGAATAAAAAGTAAAGAACCTATAATACATAAAACATTAAAGCATAATTTACAAATAGAAAAGCAAAACCCAATAAAATCCTCAGTAAGGATAGAGGCACATTTCTTATTCTGTATGCTAGAACAGATATGCTCAAGTGCTTCTTATTACATAATGCCATTAGAGAATAAAATGGCCTGAAATGGGTTGCCTGAATCAACCAGGAAAACCAACGACTTGGCAGAGTTTAAGTCATTAAGATGCAAGACTAGATTGACACATGAAATACGTGGGACGTAATTGTCTTATTTTTTTAAAGTAAAGTCTGTAATATATAAGATAAGATGAAAATAGGAACAAACCACCTCTCTCTTTCTCTCCATAATTTACAAATTCAATAACTTCTAGAAAGTTGACACGCTATGACTGCTTTACTTCATACTTCTGTTGATTGCTTAAAAAAAAAAAAAAACTTCCAGGCGTGAAACAAGAACACAGCCGGGTGCCAGTAGTCTCTGGTCGACGACTTGACCTCAGGACGTACGATGTGTCACGCCAGGTCCAGACTCCAAGTGTTCTCATCAAGGCACACGGTGAGTTCTTTTTTCTTTCTTAGCATTTCATGGACACGATTTCCTGACTTCTGGTTTACAATAGGTCGTAACTAGCTTATAAACTCTTCTTAGGCATACTTTGGAAACCTGTCTGTAGTTTAAAAAAAAAAAAGGTAGCTAAAACTAACATGCACTTTTCTTCTTCATGGAAAACATGCAAAAGCTTAAACAAAGTTTAAAGGGAAATAATTCATGTTGAAAGAATTAGCCAGTTGAACTATTTCTTTGTTGTCTCCCTCCGCTAGTACAATAATAATACTGTATGTCCTTGAATTGATAGATGAACTAATAAGTACCTAATTTAAAGTGTTTCTTTGAAATGCTTTTAAGCTATTGATTTTTTTCTTTGTCAAAGCGAAAAAAGAAAAGAAAAGTCATTTCTAGCTTGCAATATTGGCTTTATTGCTCAGCACTACAAACAATCTAATATTGGTTTCTAATCTATCTATATATATAATTGTCAAAGTCGACAAGTTCAAACAACAAGCAACAAGGGAAGATCCCATGGCGCAGCATGGTGTGAATGGAAAACGGTGTATCCAAATCCGCACTATTTTGTGAATGAAAGTGGTGTATATAATTCTCTTCTTCTCATATTGTCATAATATTAAAGGTATTTCCAGATTATTGTGTCGTAAGACTATTGAAACTAGAACAACAATATTACACAGATAGAGTCTACTCTCAGGTTTCACTTTAGAAGTACTATTATTAATATCACAAATTACGCACATTCGTTCATTAGACATGATTACGAAAGGTAACTCATCTTTCTATTCCTATTATAGATCTAGATCTAGATCTAAAACTTGAATTCAACTCTTATAGAACTTCTCTTCGCAAAAATAGTTTTATGTTTTAGCACATGAACATCTATATTATATTTCTCAAAAGAATTAGGTCAGACCGGCAACACAAAGCAAAATGCAACAACAACAAGTAAATAGGCAAGATCCCATGGCGCACGCACCACGGTGTGCATGGACCCAATCCGCACCGCACTATTTCATTCACAAAATAGCATAGACACATAAAGAAATCAATAGACCGGGAAAAGGAAGTAACTTCGTGAAAACACATGTATATATATATCTCTACTGTTGAATTACAAAAGATTTCAATAATTTCCGGAGATTTCCAGGACTTTTTCGTAGGTCTATATTTAATAACATTTCAGGAGATATCGTCGCAGGGGCTCCTGGTAAATCAAGAGGCAGCGGGAAATCTGTTATATGTTATAAAATGGTTTAATTTAATAATTTATACATCTAAAATCTGTTCCTAGATCTAGATCTAGATCTAAAACTCGAGTTCAACTCTAAGAAGATTATAGAACTTCTCTTCGCAAGTATAGTTTTATGCTTTAGCACATGAACATACTAATTATAGTCCATTTAAGTCTACTCTCAGGTTTCACTTTAGAAGTACTTTTATTAATATCACAAATTACGCACATTCGTTCATTAGACATGATTACGAAAGGTAACTCATCTTTCTATTCCTATTATAGATCTAGATCTAGATCTAAAACTTGAATTCAACTCTTATAGAACTTCTCTTCGCAAAAATAGTTTTATGTTTTAGCACATGAACATACTAATTATAGTCCATTCATTTCATATTTTAATCAAATTAACATTCAAATTTGTTTTTCTAAAGCATTGTTACATGAGTGCAACTCTATTCTTAATATCGCGTAAATTAAGGTCAATTTGCTATGTTTAGCTCCATTCATAGAATTTTTTATTCATGAATTCACGCATTTGCTTTACTTATAACAAGTAAATGGGAAGATCCCATGGCGCAGCATGGTGTAAATTGAAAATGGTATATCCGAATCCGCACTATTTTCATTCACAAAATAGCATAGACATAAATAAATATAGACTGGAAAAAGGAAGTAACTTCATGTAACTTGAAAACATGTATATCTATTGAATTCGGATTTCCGAATTATGAAAAATTAAAAAATTGCATGATCTTCAGTCTTAGAGATAAAACACAATTTATAGAGATAAAATAAAGTACACACAATTGTAATGCACAAATTTTTGTTTCATAAAACTCTCCTACTGGCCAGTCTATATTTATTTATGTCCAGGGCCGGTCCAAGCGATTGCGGGGCCCTGTGCGATGCGAAACTGATTGCGCGGGGCCTAGTATGGGTAGGAATAAGGATAATAAGTGAAAATTAAGATTTTGTATTAGAAAAAAAATCGACTTTGAATTTTATTCATTTTTTAATAAGTACTAAATTTGAATGACACCAATTTTTACTTTACGAACCTTGCTACCTATGTGTCTATTTTTCATGAGATTTTTGAGTTTTCAGGAGATTTGAATAAATTCAGGAGATTTCATGGAATTTTTCGTATATATTTAATAATATTTAATATTTAATAATTACACCTAGAGTTAGAGCGGGGCCTATGAAAGCAAGGGGCCCACTGCGACCGCATAGGTGGCAGTGGCCTAGGACGGCCCTGTTTATGTCAATGCAAAATAGCATAATTTCTCTTCCGGATATTTTTTTTTCTACTTTACTTTTACTTTACAAACGATTTTAATAATTTCCGGAGATTTCCAGGACTTTTTCGTAGGCCTATATTTAATAACATTTCAGGAGATTTCCAGGAGCTCCTGGTAAATCAAGAGGCCGCGGGAAATCTGTTATACGTTATAAAATGGTTTCATTTAATAATTTATACACCTAAAAATTAGCACGGGTCCAAAGAAAGTGCGGGACCCACTGCGGTCGCATAGGTTGCAGTGCCTAAGGCCTGCCCTGCAAAATAGCGGCGTATGCTATGCCGCCGGTCTACTAGTAAGATTATATTCATCAATAATTAATCCAGAAACTACATCGCTTAACTATCTGTTCTTGAATGTTATGTTTCAGCTTGCTTGATGCTGTTTGCCTGGTTGTTCTGTGCCAGCATCGGCACAGTCATGGCCAGGTTTTATAAACCACTTTGGCCAAAAACAAAAATCTGCGGACGCAAAGTTTGGTACACAGTAAGTTATCAGTTTTTATTGGCTGCATCCTACAAGAAGTAAAGTTTAGTAAATTAACCACTTTCAGTCTATGCGATTCTTAGGGCAGATGATGTTAATGTAATCTGTTTCTGTTACCGAGGGTTAATGAGGGTTTCAAGTGGCCAGCACAACGACCAACGCAGTTTTTAACGAGATTCGAACTCGGGACATATCGGTTCGGAAGAGTAGCGCTTTACCACTCAGAAACTACGCTTATTATGCCATTGTCTCGTGTAAAGTAGATGCAAAACTTATAGACTTTTTAAATATCTAAGAAAGGAAACATAAAGCTTGATAACATTAAATATACATTATCTCCCTAAAAATGTTGCTTTTTTTTTTTTCTAACTGTACGCTGACAACATTTTGCACTGGTTAATCCTGATGTGTACTTGACGATAGGCTTTTTTTGTTTTCTTCTGACAAGTCAATGAACTTTAAAGAGTCAGCCCTGAGGGCGAGATACTCTCTTCACGGATACTGACATTTCTCTACCATATGAACATTTGTTTTGTTTTGATTTTATTACATTTGAACATAGGCGTCACCCACTAAATTTATAATTGAGGTTCAAGTTGAGTTAGAAAATGTGTGAAACTGTAGGGGGGGAAACACCGCCATTTTTCTTCTCTGGGGGCCTGTCCATTCTTGTTGGAGACCCATCGCTTTCTCTGTCCATGGGCGTAGCTAGAAATGTTTCATCGTTTGGGGGCCGGGGGGTAGGCTTGAGCTCTTTTGAGTCCCCTGCATATTGCGTAATATTTTATTGTTAATGTATAAAACTCTCATTTGGGCCCCCCCCTCTCAAGTGAGGCCTCGGGGGCATTCAAGCTCTCCACCTCCTCCCCCGATCTCTAGCTACGCCACTATGCCTGTCTCTTCTTCTTTCCTGGTACTGTTCCCGAAAGGAAGGTCCCTGAGGACCTTGTGATATTACCGTTAAGTCTTAGCTTAAGGTTTTTTGTTGTTTTTTTTTTCTACCGTGGCCAGCAGTTTGAGCATCAGATCATAATGTTAGTTATCATATCACACCATATCACCGCTTTTATAACATACTTTAAATTTATATTGTTTTTACATTTACTTATATCTGAGAGCCACACCAACGATACTCTGTATTCTTTCCATAAACAAAGGTCCATAGACTATGCATGTTGATTGCTGGCATATTGACTATCACTGCCTTTGTGCTCATCTTTTATGAAGTTCAAGGACTAAGTGAAGTAAGTTTAATTCATATCCAGGTCAAAGGTTATATAGATCTGTTAACGTTTATCTATCGGTATGTCTATTGATTCCACAACTGGGATTCATTCACCAATCGTAAACAAAGAACAATTAGCCACGTGATTCTCTATCTCTTCTATACAAATTACGATCTAATTTTTAACACACAATGGCTATCATAACTTTTTTTTCCCGTTCTTTTATCAATATTATCACATGACTAAATGTTGTTTATTTACGATTAATGAATTAGGTCCATACAATCTCTAGCTCCTAAACTCTGCTTACAAGAATTTGTTTAATTTAACCCTTTAAAAAACCCCACCATTCCAGACTTTAACTTTAACCTTAACTTTTACCCGTTAGCCACCCCCAATATTTCTCTTCCGTTTCTTTGTTTTTTTAAATTCCAACGCACCTAACTCCTCCAAGATGTAAACTAAAAGCATTCCCTCCCCTCATTTTACGTTGTAGTGACCATTATCTATATATATAATCCTCAAAGAATTAGGTCAGACAACAACAACAACAACGAGTAATCTATTTTTAGCTCCATTAATCATTTTTTTAACGCATTGGCTTTACTTATTTTATAATGCGAAAAATTAGAACCATATTTAAAACTCGAATTATTTATGTATTTAATAGTCAAAGACAAAGTTTTCTAGAGCGCAATTACTCTATAATTCTTTAGATAAAAAAAATCCATTGACTTGCAAAAGACCTTTAATACGAGTATTTGTGAACAATTGTGGTGGAAAAAAAAAGCATTATAAAGGTTAGAGAGACAAAATGACTATTTTTTAAAATGTTAAAAATGTGTTTGATTTCTTTTAAAGCAATAGCTTAACAGACAAATAATTATAGGGATGTTAAATCGACAGGA
>JADKLZ010000130.1:11591044-11606956 GCA_021533235.1 Biomphalaria straminea
TTCACTACTTACATCTTCACTACTTACATCTTCACTACTTACATCTTTTTTACTTCTTTGTTACTTTACTTTTTTTTTTTTACTTTACTTACTTATCTTGTACGTTTTGACTGTAGAGCACATCACATCACCGCAACATCACCTCGCTTTCGGACCATGGTCTGGACGACTCCCCTCAGCTGGGTTCATCCTGCCTTGGTCCACTGATCTCCCCCATGTCTACTTTGGTTGGGCCCCCCCCCCCCCCCAGCCTACTCTTCCTCGTAGAGTGCAGTCTAGTGCTTGCAATGTTGTAGACTCATTGGGGCGTCCCAAAAAATACCGTTACTCAGCTTGACTTAATGCCTACTAGAAAAAACTCATTAAACTTAAGCTACGTTTGAATCGTATTTCACGCCATCTCAGCATATTTTCAGCTTTACGATGTGCTGAAACAATTTTCACTTAATTCAATAGAATCGCCAAAATATTTTTTTAGCTCCGGTTTAGCACATTTCTTCTGAACGATATTAAGAATAGCTTAAGATGTAGATCTAACAATGATAAACGAATATTTAAATAGCTAGTTCGGTATTCACGCGGGCCCCCCCCCCCCCCCCACACGTAGTTTACTATGAATCATGTTATCGCTTTGTTCATCAAGCTAGCCCGCTGATTGACCCCATAAAATCAGAACTAAGACGCACGTTTCGGGAATTATCGGTGTGACTGTCCGAAAACAGACGGAAGTTCGTGCCCCTTAATTATTAAGAAAAACAACACTTTTTAAAAAAAGACGATGCTTCGTTTATACAACTTTTTCCAGTCTATATTTATTTATGTCTATGTGCAAACGTAAAGGGGAGAGCACGCATGAATTTTAAGCAAGTGATGACTTCCAGCTACACAACATCACACATAATGAAAACGTTTCTAAAAAAAAAAACTTGCAAGATCTCCAAAAGCTAACGTTAAATTATTTTATTCAAATTGAAATAAACTTGTTTTAAACCATACTTTATGGTTATAAATAATTCCACTTTTAGAATACTTAGACATTATTATAGATTATAAATATGTAACAGTACGGAACTTAAAATACAATGGAATTCAACAATGGTATAGCAAAAGACACACACACACACACAATCATCTAGGGGCCGGGGAGGGGGTGTTTACCTCTTTAGGGACCCATGCAATTGCGTAATATTTAATGTAAAAAAAAAACTCAAGTGGGGGCTGTTAGGCGCTTCAGCGGTGTCGAATGCGAACAAACCAAATGGAGGTAACACACAACGGAATTTAGAATCCACTAACACCTGCAAAAGGCCGAACTATCACTAGAAGTTAGTTGACACTGATACTGAATATCGAGCAAGTGTATTAATGAAGGGAACAGCTACGTTCCTAAAATGTCGACTTATTTCGACTTCTGTTTCGTTCCCTCTCTAAAACCATATCCTTGTTCTACTAGTCAAGTCATTGTCACTATAGAAAAACTTTCCCTATTTCCGAAACAAATATTTAATTCCTAATCGTCCTATAACAGGGGCATGGGAATTTTCATATTCTCCCCTTCCTTCCCCCCACCCTAGCTACGCCTCTGGGGAGCATATAGATAAGTACCTTTTGCAACAAGGTATGTATGGCAGGTATATGATTTGCTTGATAAATAATAATAATAATAATAATAATAATTTTATTTATAAAGCGCTGTTAACAAACAAAAATGTAGACTCAAGGCGCTGTAAAAACATTACAAACACAAACATATGACATGACAAACTAATCTAAATAAGTTCTAAACAAATGGGTCTTAATGTTCTTCTTAAAAGTGGTGAAGCATGTTGTCTGTCTCAGATCGATTGGGAGTGAGTTCCAAACCTTTGGTCCGTGAACTGAAAAAGCCCGCAGACCGTAGCTTTTGAGGGAGAAACGTGGCACCACTAAAAGCGTTGAGTCCATTGAGCGTAGGGCTCTCTGTGGAACATATGAAGTACTGTGAAGTATTGAATTCTTCGGAATTAAGAATGGGTAAACAACTCGCCTTGTTCTATTCAGATTGATGAAACTATTACGAAATAGTTTAACAGAGCTTTTATCAATATCACTCTTGTCTGGTAAAAAGTTTGTACGCTTTATTTCTCAAGCAACCAATCTCAGATCAGGTTTAAATTTTGTACAATTATTTCGTGTAACTTGACAAAACAAGAAGCAATGAAAAAAAAAAAAAAAACTTGGTAATAATTATTTCGTTAACGAACAAGAACTCGTACCTGGCAGATGTAATGGTATAAGTTGAACTAGTTCCCTTGAGGAGGCTTGAGCCCCGTGTGGCTTTTTTTTTTTCACTTTAAAAAGCGAACACGGTAACATTCATCCAGATACTCCCCTTCTCTCCTCTTCATTTTCCAAACTAGTCCAGGCAATTGATAGGATCATATAGCGCATTGAGAAAGCTAAAATCATGAAAGTACGCTAAACAGATACGATTGGCAAAAACATTTTTAGTTGTTTTTTTTTTTCACTTGAACTAGTTTTCAGCATTTGACACTTTCAGTCCAGATCTTCACTCTCAAGATAACACCATGACCAGTATTTCTGTGCTCGTCTTCATTTTGATGGCTGCTACTTTGTGTGCTGGGTTCCCAAGAGGTGGGCCTTATTACAGCTGCAAAGGTCTTAAACCAGGGCATAATGATGAGCCCAAAACGACACCTCCCCCCTATAGAATTAGTGTGAGTCGAGGTACGGTAGAATCTGGAGGCAGCACTTCAGGTAAGTTATCACATACGTGACATGTCCGTCTTCTCTGATTGTAAGTTGGTCTGCAGGTCTATGCATATGTAACCGTTTCTTCTAATCCTTTCTACTAAATCTCACGCTGGATCAACGAATCTTCATTTTTCTTAATGTCTGCATTATCTGAGAATAAAAAAATTCAGTTGCTCCTCTCCCTCTTATACAAATCATGTAAGAGCATTTCTATGTTTACGAAGCCTTTTATATCCTTATTCCAGGTACTGACTATCAAAATCTTCATCGTCTAACATTTAGGGCAACGTTTCTCTTGGCAGAGAGGGGGGTGCCATTAGTAAATATTTGAGAATCACAGCTTCAGACGTCTAACTGGAGGACATGTTTAAAGTCTTTCTTCTGGCAAGCATTTAGCTTGAAAGTGTGAGCGACTTTCACTGGGCTGTTTACATTCTAATTCCATCCATCCATCCCAGTGGCGCTACAGCCCTTGGAGGGCTCTGGCCTGCTTCAACACATCCTTCCATTCAGATCTCTCCTGGGCCTTTCGACTCCACGCCCTAACCCCAAGCTGCTGTAGATCTGCCTCATCATCAATCCATCGCATTCGAGGTCTGCCTTCTGGTTTTTGCCTGTATACAATTATCGCTCTTCTGACATTACAATTTAATTCACTATTAACTTTTTTTCTGGTTTAAGCACTCTACCACTCTTACTGATTATTCCAAGTAATTCAGTACGTACTAGAAACGTTCACTGATCCCATAGTGTTTTTCTCTAAATGTTAATTATAATTAACCAATGCATTCCCGTCTTTAAAAGTTAATTATACACATTATTTTTGACATGTCATTTTTTGTGTGTTTGACCAGTGACATTATCTAGCATTGATGTACCATTTATGGGGTTCATGTGCGCGGCCAGTAAATACGAGGATGAAGCAAACATCACAGTAGGAGAGTTCTCACTAACAGACGCGTATGCCAACATCTCTCAGCTCGTCAACTGTTCAGTAAGTTCCACTTGAATTCAGTATATTTTCTAATAAAGATTCTCTAACTTCCTTTTCATATTATACTTTCATTTACAATAACACACAAGGCAAGTTGTATATAGTTTATGATCATTTACACTGTTCAATTAAATAAACCCGCAATAGTTATCGGATGGTACACTGTCGCAGATATGAGCATATTAGCCTATATTGTTGAGAAGCTGTATAATGTATATAGTTCATGTTCAAATATTTTTTTTTATCAGATTTGATGTTTTTTGTATAAATAATAAATGTTTTTTTTATTGTCATTACATTTTCAAAATATTTAATATTTTTGTGGTCAAACTAATCTTGCATTGTGGGTTTGTAAAGGTCATTCAGATATTTTATTCTAATATTTGCAAGCATTTGTTTCTTCCTCCTGGTCTTCTCAAAACTCCTAACGTACATAAAGAACTCTTGATATAAGCCAATGAAATAAAAATACATGAACAATGCAATGTATTAAGTTCTAAATAAAATAGTTTTAGAAATCGAATTATTATTAACTGTTATTCGTGTCTTCTTTGAACAAATATAGGGCTCAACACCTTATACAGGGATCACCCATGTGAGCAATGACCCTAAAAACACTGTAGTCTTTAACTGGTCAGTTCCTGACAGTGCTAGTAGTGGATCTGTCTTCAAAATCAGGTACGTTTGCAGTAGGTCTGATATTTAAAGTAAATGATTAGGGAATTACACCAAGGGCATCACATTGAGGGCATCACTTCGCTGTGTTTAGTGGGGATGTTTTTATTATCGTAACAAGACTTTAGACCTTTTTAAAAATGTTTGTCTCCCAAACTGTTTTGCTTGGTTAGAAAATAGTGATTTCAAATAGTAAAAGGTTGCATATACAAATTTTGAATATGGGAAAAACGTTTTTGTGTATAAAAAGTGTAAAAAAAATTATTTAGCTTACTAGATTAGGCTTTTTTTTTTTTTGGTATGTGTGCTATTTAATAGTTCACTTACCCCCCCCTTTTTTTTTTGTTTTAAAGTCGTGAATGTATAACTTGTAAAGTCTTCAAGTATTGTGATGTATCTACAAAATTTCATTTGAGACTTTACAGACGTTCTTCTAAAAGAAGATATCATCCTGCCATGACCATCCTACTCTGACCATCCTACTCTGACCATCCTACTCTGACCATCCTACTCTGACCATCCTACTCTGACCATCCTACTCTGACCATCCTACCCTGACCATCCTACCCTGACCATCTTACCCTGACCATACTACCGTGACCATCCTACTCTGACCATCCTACTCGGACCATCCTACTCTGACCACCCCACCCTGACCACCCCAGTCTTCACTGAAATTTGAACCCAGACCCAGGGGAGTAGCTAGTAATTTAACTTCGTTTGGGGAAACACAGAGCTTGACCTATTTGGGGCCCCTGCATTTTGCTTTATTTTTTATTTTTAATTAAAAAAAAACAAACAATCATTTGGGGTCCCCTCCTCAAGTGGGGTCCCGGGGATTTTAAATTTTCTTCCACCTCTTCCCCCCACCCCCCACCGTAACTGCACGCCACTTCCCAGACCCTCCAGCTCGTAAACCGTTTTACCACTCAACCACCATATTTCCTCTCACATTCTATAATCTGGAGAAATTGTTGAATGCCAATGTTTGCCAGAATAATAAACTAGAACAAAAAAAGGGTCGCTCTGTTTACGCTCAAAATTGGTTATCCTTTCTTTTCTTTCGTTGTCCTCCTTTCTTTTCTTTCATTGTCCTCCTTTCTTTTCTTTCATTGTCCTCCTTTCTTTTCTTTCGTTGTCCTCCTTTCTTTTCTTTCCTTGTCCTCCTTTCTTTTCTTTCCTTGTCCTCCTTTCTTTTCTTTTGTTGTCCTCCTTTCTTTTCTTTCCTTGTCCTCCTTTCTTTTCTTTCCTTGTCCTCCTTTCTTTTCTTTCGTTGTCCTTCTTTCTTTTCTTTCGTTGTCCTCCTTTCTTTCCAACTTTCTGTCCTCCTTTCTTTCCAACTTTCTGTCCTCCTTTCTGTTCTCCTTTCTGTCCTCCTTTCTTTCCAACTTTCTGTCCTCCTTTCTTTCCAACTTTCTGTCCTCCTTTCTGTTCTCCTTTCTGTCCTCCTTTCTTTCCAACTTTCTGTCCTCCTTTCTTTCCAACTTTCTGTCCTCCTTTCTTTCCAACTTTCTGTCCTCCTTTCTTTCCGACTTTCTGTCCTCCTTTCTTTCCAACTTTCTGTCCTCCTTTCTTTCCCACTTTCTGTCCTCCTTTCTTTCCAACTTTCTGTCCTCCTTTCTTTCCAACTTTCTGTCCTCCTTTGGACATGGAGATGTCTGGTAAATCTATTATTGTACAGCTTAAGTATATGTAAAAAGTCAATACATTGTTTTCTACTCTCCAGGTGTACCTTCGTTCAATCCTTCAACGTGTACTGGATGAACTCCTTGGTGAATGTCACTGTGGCTGCAGCCCAGAGCGTTACAGTCGACAATAAGACAAATGCTGCAGTCATTCCCAATGAAAAGAGCCATGAAAATAAAATCAGCAGTGAGATTGAAAACGGAAGTTCAAGAGGAAGTTCCGTACAGGCCAGCACTTTGAGAAATCTGCTCGTTTGTTTTCTGACAGTGTTCTATTGTTTTCTGTAGCCGTCCATCTTGTGTGCAGCTATGTAAGACTTGACCTGGAGATAAGTTTGAAACAAAAATATTGAAAGCATAACGTGCCTAGTCATTGGAGCGTAAAATTTAAAAACTCTTCTGAGGCCTAATGAAATTTACATTTGACTATATGATTGACTATATGACAAGGTGATCAGATGACAAGGTGACTATATATGACTCTATTTCTGTGCTTGTTTTGAACATATATATATATATACTTATATATGTCCCTACATTTACAATCGTAGGAAACATATAATAAACATATTTATGTCAAAACAAGCCCAGAAATATATATATTTGCACTCATGGAAATATATATATATTTGCAAATTTCGATGAGTGAAAGGGTGGGTTGATTCTCCAAAAAGAAATTATATAAACATTAATGTGAGACGATCAAAGTTAGTATTAGCGGAACAAAATTAGGATCAAGGCTAATGAAACAAAATTAGGATCAGGGCAAACGAAACAAAATTAGGATCAGGGCTAGCAAAACAAAATTACTATCGAAATAGGCAAGTTTAGCACCAGAATTTTCGCCATAGTAAGCTACATTAATTTTTTTTTAAAAATACAATTTTGTTTTAGAATTCAGTAATTTTATGCTGAAATTTCATATTTTATATTGTCTTAGGTTAATGAACATATTTCTGTACTTTTTTAAACCATTTTACATTTCATTTTTAGCGGCCCCCGTAAGGGGAAAAAGCCGCTATTAGGTTTGTGCAAAATGTCCGTCTGTCCGTCTGTCACACTCAGGGCGCCGAAACTAGAAGAGATACGAAAAATATTTTTTCACCATTAGATGCGGCTTGAAAAGTTTAGGTGCAACGGCTACTTTTAGTTTTCTAAAAGTAAACCGTTTAATTTATAAAAATTATTTTGCAAGCGATTTTTTAATAATAAAACACAAATTGTGAAGCGATCACGTAAATCTAAGGGAGGAAATGTTACTATTATAAATGCTCTTGGCATGTAGATATCACGCACATTTTTTAAAATGAATTTTTGTCTGTCTGTCCGTCTGTCACATTCAGAGCGCCAAAACTAGAAGAGATAGGAAAAAAGTTTTTTCACCATTTAATGCGGCTTGAAAAGTTTAGGTGCAACGGCTACTTTTAGTTTTCTAAAAGCAAACCGTTTAATTTATAAAATTATTTATGCAAGCGATTTTTTAATAAGAAAACACCAATTCTGAAACAATTACGTAAATGTAAGGGAGGAAATGTTACTATAATAAATGCTCTAGACATGCGGATATCACGCACATTTTTTAAAATGAACTTTTAGCAGCGACTTTCGTGTACTAGCGTAAAGCCCAGAAATGACATGATTCTAAACTAATTTCTTAATTTAAAAAAAAAATCAGATTTTTAAAAATAAAATTGTTTAATGCCCCCATTAGAATGAAGGAAGCATATTTTTGTGCGTTTTGTCTGTTGGTTGGTCTGTCCGTCACGGTTAGAAAAAAACACTAAAAGCTTTTGAAAATATTATTTAACCTTTACTGTTCTTTCAGAAATATTGCGATAGTTTAAGGATGGGAGCATACAGGAATTAAGCCAGGGACTTAGAAGAAACATCCGAAACATCTTGCGAATAGGCGGATCTGACAGGGATCCGACTCCGACGGGGGCCGCCTCTGAGTTTGTGTATTACACAAACTCTCTTTGTAATCTTGTTTATTGTATTTTTGAAGTTGGAATCGTATGGTTCTCTGTACAACATTTTAACTTTATTTTCGTATCTTTTTTATTATTTTATTTTTGATGTTACAAATATTTTTTTTATAAATGTATAAAATATTTTAATGTAGGTCTAATTTGATATTCATTTTTTTTTTATTCACCATGACATGCAAAGTTTTCAATGTGTCAAATGTTATAAGATTTCTCATTTCTAATAGTATATACAAGACATTTAGAACTCCACAACAAATGTAATATGTAAAGTATAAATATATATATGCTAAAATTTTTACATTTAGGATCTTTTCAGCTTTTATAAATCCTTGTAAATATTTTATTTTGAATAAAGTAACCATGTAACATGTGACTGGATTTCAATGTCTGATTTCTTGTTAGTGTTTAACTGTATCAGAGTTAGAAATGTCAACACTGAAAACTAAACCCTGACTATGAAAGTAACCAATGTGTAATGGACTGTAGTTGGAGTTGTTCAAGTGCTCTTTTCTGACCAGTGTCCACTAGTGGATTCCCACTTTCCCCAGCTTTACCGGACAAACCAATTTTGTTTACAAGTCTTCAATATGCTGGTGTGGTCTTTCTTTGGGTTTGCTTGCATGACCTTCCCATGTCTCTTGGTCTGTTGGACCGTTATGGCAACACATTCAGTACATAATCTTTCTCCTTATCTAGACACGGTGGCTAGTGAGGTACCCGTGGGCTTGGGTTCAAGAATATGTTGTTGGCCCCTCTTCCTTTACAAAAAGCCAAATTTTAGTGTGCGGCAAAAATATCGAGTAGGCTGTGTATTGGTACTAACGGTACCTAACCAAGACTTTCCAATGTAGCTTTTTTTTTTTTTGTAAGTAATGGTATTACGTTTGATTCAGCTTTTATTCCGTACAACTAATAACGTCTTAAAACTCAATTTTTTAAAATTCTTTTTTCCAATTGTACAAATGTAGATACAGAAAACATTTCTAATAAAAAGAAAAAAAAAACTATAATCTAGTCCTATGTCCGTCAGTTAGCAAAATAAATAGGTCTAAATTTTAATTACTCAAATTAAATTTTTCTGGTCCAAGTTTTAAAAAAAAGTCAGAAACCAGTCGTGGATCTAATTCTAAAATTGTGGTTGTTTCTTGCTTAATGAAAAAAAAACAGCAAGTGACGCCTAGGTCTGTCTGTTGTGTCATACAACTTCTAAAATAACTTTTGGTCGATCGCAACTTCTAGAATGACATCTCTTCCAAATAACTGCTACTCTTCACGATAGAAACTTTACGAAGTAAAGTAGAAATTATTCATGAAACACTTAACCATAATTTTCAAATACAAACACAATGTAACAAAATACTCAGAAAGACACAATTGTTATCGGACATTAGAAGGTAAAGACAAATCTGTATTAATACTACTTCTTCGTGTTATTAGAGCATACAATGTGTTGCCTGAGTCAGACAGGAAAACCAACGAATTGGCACAGTTCGCGTAACATAAGCTCTGTTTTTTATTTTTAAAAATTTAATTCTGTATATTGCTATTTTAGTTTATTCTTTAATAACAGCAAAGACAAGTCTTCTTTTTCTAGCAGCTTCAATGTTTATACAATTTAATTTCTACAACACTCTCTCTACAATATCTGACCCTTCTCGTTCTAAATGCTCTAACTCTCTACCAGTTCTTACTATCAAGCCTTTTAAGTACATTTTTTTTTCACTCATGCATTTTCACATGCACCTGTTTAATTCACAAAAAATATGGCTACAAAACACATCGGTCCTTGACCACCTGTTATATTGCATAAGAAACATGTAAGCCTATGAAAATAGTACAACAAGAAATCTCTATATTTCACTGAACTACAATTAACTTTCGAGGTTCCTTTAATTGATATATTCTACAATAATAAACACCACTCTCTCTTTTTGACATCGACACTTGCGTGACTCTAGTCCCCACAATCTCGTTGTATCCCTCACACCCGTCTTGGATCAAGTTGAAACTTAACTACTAATATTTATTGAAAAAATCTTACAAAATATGAATGTATTTGAAATTAACCAACTAGTCAGTTAATCGTTGATAATCAATTAATATCGAAAAGGGGAAATACATTCTACAATATATATATATATATAAATGTGAAGTTCTTCCAATAATATTTTTTTTTAATATTTTGCTTTTTAAAAATGTCCCTACATTTACAATCGTAGGTTAGTGCGGGCCTTTAAGGTCTTAAAATTATCCTTCAAATATTATAGGTAATATTGGAGAAATTTACAGATACTTATGATAAGTTATTATCTAAATTGAAACTTGTAGAGGGTAGGGGCTTTCCACACACAAAAAAAGTGCCTAGGGCCTCCATTTACTAGATTCGGCACTAAGTCCAGCCCAGTACTAGTATCAAGCATTTACGCAAACATCATTTGATAATATTGACATAGTTAGTGTACACTAATTCAACAGGTGCAAAGCTGAACTAGGTCACCAAAAGGTCAATGAAAAATTTGAATAAAAGTTTCAAAACAGGTCAAGGGAAAGTACATAAAGCACAAATGAAGAACGTGTTTGAATATTCACGGTGTAATCTACGTCCAATCTAAATACATCGAGTTCTCTCTCTCTCTCACTTCTCTCTCTCACTCTCTCTCTCTCTCTCTCACTCTCTCTCTCACTCTCTCTCTCTCTCTCTCACTCTCTCTCTCACTCTCTCTCACTCACTCTCTCTCTCTTTCTCACTCTCTCTTTCTCACTCTCTCTCTTTCTCACTTCTCTCTCTCTCTCTCTCTCTCTCTCTCTGAGTTTCTCGAAAGAAGAAGAAAAGAACTTTCTTTCGTCAAATTCCTATCTTATAACATACAGACGTTACTTTAAAAAAAAAGACGATGATTACGTCCTACGTGTGTACAAAGGTCAATCTAGTCATTCATGTTGACCAATGACTTAAACTCTACAAAGAAACTCTGCCAAGTCACTGGTTTTCCAGGCTGACCCAGGCAACCCATTCCATGCACTAATAGCACTACTTTCTTTCCTGTGCTTATGTTATAGTGACGGTAAGGCTCAGTCCTATATTATACCTCTTCCTTCTTCCCTGGTGCTTTTAGAGCATGGAACGAATTGCCTTAACGCATGGGCGTGTACCGTGTGGCCAGATGTTTTTTTTTTTCTTTTTTTTTGGGGGGGGGAGGGGGCAGAATCCCCCCCACCCATAAATATATATATATATATATATATATATATATATATATATATATATATGTGTGTGTGTCACTGTGTGGTTTTTTTTTACCCTTAAGTTAGTGGAAAGACAAGTTAAGGGATCCGAGAGAGCTCTAGGAGCTACCGCAGCTGTGTTCGGGGCAAAGCCCATGCACCAAGCTTTATTTCCTGTATTTAAAACATCAAAAAAATGCATATTTTGAGGTATCTACAGGGAATTATCCTGCTACACTTCTATTAAATCTGCTTTTCACTGCACTCTTTTAAAGAAGCCTAGCAACTGGTAAACAATGGCAGCTATTTAGTTTTCCGTTAGTATTTGGAAAGGAGAGGGGGGCTGGTAAGTTTGTGGTAGCCTCAAAATTCTTTTGGCTACTGTCATAAAATTTAGTAATTGTAGCAGTTTGTTTTTCCTTTGAATGGAAGGCAAGGGTTAACCTCAAAACCTCTCTCGGCTACGCTCATGGAATTAAGCGATTGTAGTTTACTTTAGATTTTTTATTGACAAGGGGAGGGGGGAGTTTTAAAATCAATCCCCCCCCTTTTAGTTGCGATGGGACAAGTGATAGACTAACATTTAAATCTCACCTACAATAATGAAAATTAAAGCAATAAAAAAAAAAGTAAGGAAAAAAAAAACAATCCGCTCCCCCCCCCCCTCCTTTCGCAATCTGCTTCATTTCAGAGAAGGGGTTGAGCCTAGCTCAACCTCCCTAGCTACGCCCATTCCTGAGCCAATGAGTATGACTTAGCATAGCTTAAGTCACTAATTCGCATGTACGACTAGAATAAATTAACACACAAGTACGCAAGGGACGTAATTACCTTCTTCTTTTGTAGGATCGTCTGTTATAAATAAGAAAAGAAATTGGGGGGGGGGGGGGAGTCAGTGGACGTGATTCTCTACAGAGGACCATATTTGAAGGAGACCCAAAAAAAAAGAGTTAAATTTTATTTATGTTGAGGTAAAAGTCGACAAATAATAAAGATGTTTATTCTAATTAGAATCAACTTAGCGAAATGGTCACTCCATATGTCACCCCAAAGAGCCCTGCGCTCAATGGACTCAACGCTTCTAGTTGTGCCACGTTTCTCCCTCAAACGTTACGGTCTGCTGGCTTTTTCAGTTCACGAACCAAGGGTTTGGAGCTCACTCCCCATTGATCTCAGAAAGACAATGTGCTACAGTGCTACACTACTTTCAAGAAGAACATTAAGTCCTACCTGTTTAAAACTTTTTTTTTAGATTAGTTTGTTATTTTAGCTCTCTTGTTTATGTTTGTGTTTGTAATGTTATCACAGCGCCTTGAACCTACACTTTGTGAGTCATCAGCGCTCTAGATCTGTCTGTGGCATTTTACGTCTCGATAGACGATCTTTTCCCCTTGCAAGCTCTTGTGTGAATAAAAAGGCCGATCCTTGATACACAGCTGCGATCGCAGGTTGGGCATATGTAGTCACCAGGCGCCGTTGCATTTTCGCCCTTCTTTCTGTTTCTGTTGTGTATGGCATCTGCAATCAAAGACCCCTCCTTTATGCTCTTTCTCCACGTGGATCTATCTTGTGCCACCTCTTCCCAGTTGCTGGTGTCGATCTTAAAGAGCTTCATGTCCCGTTTGCATACATCTGTATAACGTAAGAGTGGGCGACCAGCGGCTCTTCTGCCTTCTATTAGATCGCCATACAGAATATCCTGTGGGAGTCGACCTACTGGCATTCTACGAACGTGGCCAAGCCAGCCAAGGCGTCTACTGCTGATAACAGAGCGAATGTCCTGGCAACCTGGTCTTTGTAGCACTTTCTCATTAGTTATCTTATCTTGCCACCTTATTTTAAAGATCCGCCTTAGGCAACGGAGGTGGAAGACATTCAGCTTTTTTTCCTTTTTATCCATCAGCGCTCTAGATATAAAACTATTATTATTATATTATATTATTATATCATGGATCCATGCTATTGGAATGCTCCATGTCACCAACGACCATAAATTACAGGTGAGGTCTGTAAAACGCGCATGTTAAAAAGAAATCATCGACTTTCTCTTGTTATCAGTTGGAAATGCCGTAAATTAACTAAAACATTGTATCATTGGTTGTTGTTTTTTCTGCTACTACGCTCTTGCGCGCGCTCCATTGGCTTCCCGTGAAAGCAAGAATCGAGTACAAGGTCGCCACACTTTGTCATCAGTGTATATACAACAATGAGATGCCCTTGTACCTTAGCGAACTGATTACTCCATATGTCCCCCAGAGAGCCCTACGCTCAATGGACTCAACGCTTTTAGTGGTGCCACGTTTTTCCCTCAAAAGCTACGGTCTGCGGGCTTTTTCAGTTCACGGACCAAAGGTTTGGAACTCACTCCCAATCGATCTGAGACAGACAACATGCTTCACCACTTTTAAGAAGAACATTAAGACCTATTTGTTTATAACTTATTTAGATTAGTTTGTTATAGTACATATTTGTGTTTGTAATGTTTTTACAGCGCCTTGAGCCTACATTTTTGTTTGTTAACAGCGCTTTATAAATAAAATTATTATTATTATTTTTACAAAATTAAAACCCACACACACATCGTAAAACAACAATTCAAATCCCCAACCTAATGGAATCAAATAAGTATTGTTCTTTACATAAAAATGTACTTAAACGCAAAGAAATGAACAAAAGATGTGTTGTTAACTTGTTGGTTGGTAAGTTGTTGAGCAATCTGTTTACTTGAAATGTTATTAATTACTTTAGCGAGTTGTTAAATGTCCAAAACCGAACTCTAGGCGTGTAAGCCTGCTTCAACAAACCGTTGTGTCTGGAAGAGATCCCAGTCGATGTCTATGTAAAACATTGCTATTTCAGATATATCCGGCACTTTGGGAATAAGGACTAAAATGCATGGTCCAAGGCGGAGCACACCGGGAACCCCCGCCATTTTCCTATGTTGTACCAAGCTAACCGTGCAGGACTCGCCAATAGTATAACGGTCCTTTGAGGAACGGCGCATGGATTATCGACAGGGACTTGGAAGCTCTCTTTCAACTCCGCACCGTGCAATGGGAAATCTCTCGCATTCCCTTGGACACTCCCTACGGGAGTTTGATTTGCTATTCATTTAGCCTCTAACGATCATTTCCACCCAAGTTCGTGGTTGAGGCATAATAGCGTACTCGAGAATGTCCAAACCAACAGAATGAATAGTATAAAATAAGTTAATCCAGCCTTTTAGAGCACAAAACTTCAGAAAGATGAGCACAGTCCACGTCGTCAAAATCACAACAAGCCGTTTTCTTCTTGTCGTCCGTTATCTTCCGTCTCTCTATTTCCGTTCTAACTTTTTAATGTACTGTCGCGTCACTAAGGAAATACCCAATTAAACCCAACTTCTACGCGTCTTAATATTGAGTCACTGCGCATAGATGATAGATTTGTATCAATATTTTTAGGTACGTATTAAAATGAAAATACATAATGCAGCCTACAGTATCTCATGTCAAAAAGTCCCGAGCTAAAACGTTTTTGTCAAAACGTCCATTGCGCCGAAAGGCTTGTTCGAAAGGTCCTGCTTCGAATGCGGATATACCCTAACATAGGAAAGGCGACACCCTGGAGGAATGCTTTGTGTTCACGGTAAATCAATGCCTGGGGTCACTAGATGTCCAGCAGATAGTGGCATACAGAGCGAAAATGCCCCGATTTCTCTCTTATTTGCTTCATACATTAAAAAAAAAAAGATTTTGGCAGGTGTCGTTGGTTTGTAGGTACAATTATGTAGTATAATTAGAACGATGTAGGCATATTTTTAACATAGAACTTTAAATAAACTTGAAATGCTTATTAAAAATGTGCATAGATTCAACTTGAAAGTAGATCAATGTAGAAACAATTGATATGATAATTAAAACAATCAGTTTGAAACATACGTCCTTTGTGCCTGACGTCTCTAGATAATCTCCCCTTCAACTATCACGTTATTTCAATGACGTAAGACCACTTTATGGTTTCATCAGAAACGTCTCAGCCTTCACAACCAAACCTTCCGCTCCCCTTTCCATAAGATAATGGCATAAACAAGGGCATGCACTCCGTAACAGTTATGTAATCCTAATCAACGTAATCCATGCGCCAAGTGTCATTGTAACGTAAGGGGACAACATTGCAACGTCACTAAGAAGGGACAGGTCTGAATAGCTGCTTGACCAGGATATGAGTGACCCATGACTCATCAATCTTACTTTTTAAAAATGAGGGTAGGGGGAGGAACAACAAGTGACAATGTTAGGATGAAACATTAAAATAATTTACGGTTGTGCCTGATGCCTCAAGTTAGGCACTTATGTTGTAATGTAGTTGGTTTTTACATTTTTACTATAGACACAAATGGGACCACATTGTATTGATCATTATTGCAGAAAGAATATGTAAAACTTGTAAAACAAAATATTATGTTTTTATTATGTTAATTCAATTAATTATAATTTTGTCACAAAGCTGAGAAATTAGCCACAAGAGGCAGTGAAATAAACCATACACAAATTCAAAAATATGCACAAAGAACTATTAAAAAATACAAACTAATCTTAAAAAAAAAAAA
>JADKLZ010000130.1:11623876-11646706 GCA_021533235.1 Biomphalaria straminea
TTGAGCGTTTAGAATGCTCTTGTTGTCATTATGTTCTGAACTTTGAGGGTTTAGAATGCTCTTGTTGTCATTATGTTCTGAACTTCACCTTCAGATAACTATGGCCAGGATTTTGGTGACAGTCTACGTTTTGATTGCTGCCACTTTGTGCAGTGGGTTCCCGGCAGGTGGACCTTACTACACCTGCAAAGGTCTTTATCCCGCGCACAATGGCGAAGCCAAAACGACGACGCCACCATACGCTATGAGTGTGAGTCGAGCAACAGTGGAACAAGGAGGCAGCACTTCAGGTAAGTTTCAGTCATTCTCTTATATTATCATCGTATCTTATAATACAAGCATCCCTTTACAAAAGTAGCTTCAGTAGATTTCTCATCTCTGCATGTGGTCCCTACTGGGGCATAGGCCACCAACCAGCTTTCTTCAGGCATCTCGGTTCTGGGCGAGTCTCTCCAACTGTCCCATGTCTTGCTTGGCATCTGTTTCCAGATCGCGGCGCCATGTATTCCTGGGCCGTCCTCTCTTTCTCTTTCTTTGGGGGTTCCAGGCTAGGGCTTGCCTTGTTATGTTGGATGCAGTCTTGCGCAGTGTGACCTATCCATCTCCAGCGTCTCTGAAGGATATCTACTTCAATGGGCTGCTGTTATGTTCTTTGCCACAGTTCCTCATTCGATATCTTGTCTGGCCAGCGGATCATAAGAATCTTCCTCAGGCAGGTATTAATCAATACCTGGATTTTTTTCTTGGTGGTATTGGTGGTTCTCCAGGTCTCTGCTCCGTAAAGTAGTATCGGCTAATAATGGTAGTAGATTTAGTTTCTATTTTATTTCTATTTCAAATATTTAAAACATAACCTATAATTATTTTTTAAAGCAATTTATTTTCGCTCGTGCGTCATCGAATCATATCACAACCTTTTATATTTTCGCGTTTGTCTTGCAATATTACAAAGTTTGCTTTAGACAACTGAAAACGTTTAGAAAAACAATTTATTAGCGGTAACAAATTCAAATAAATACAAAGATCAAGTGCTACAATTCATATATTAGCAACAGTAATCTTTAACTCGTATTCACTTGAAATTGCTTATTTATCTAATTCATAATATCACCAAATCTACTTCTTTTCGTTTTCTTACAGCTTCCATTATAGCGCCCCAACATTTCTCCATACCGAGACTTCTTTTCCCTTCTACGTTACTGTAGTTTTATTGCTTCAAGAATGTAAACTGGATTTCCATAATGTAAATACAAGTTAAGGGTAGATCAATGTGATTAACGTAAATCAAGAAGCATAAGCAAGGCAATTAACGATGTAGTTGTACATGAGCATTACCTTGCATATCTCATTAAGATTTCTAAATCATGTCGCTTACACGCCCAATGGCGTAGCTAGGAATCGGTCATTATTTGGGGGCCCGGGGGGGGGGAGCTTGACCTCTTAAGTGGCCCCTGCAATTTTGACATTTGACATGTCATGAGATAATGGGGTAATATTATTGCAAAAGAAAAATTGTGAACACTCAAATGGGGTCCTGGGGGGGGGGTCAAGATCTCCCCCACCCTCACCATAGCTACGCCACTGTTCATACCTTAGTAAAAAAAAAAAAAATCTCCTAACTCTTGGTTTTAAAACAGTGACTCTGTACAGCAAGGGGGACACGCCATTCATGGGCTTCATGTGTGCTGCGAGTGAGAATGAAGACCAGGCCAACAATACCGTAGGAGAGTTTTCTATTACAGCTGCTTCTTTGGGCCTTGTTCAGCTTCTGAACTGCTCGGTAAGTTAGTGTTATTAATTTTTGGTTTATTTGTAGTTGGCAGTTTGTATCCTCAAATAAAAGCAACGGATACGGTTCCTATTCCATAACTTTGAGAAGGAGGGAGAAAAGCTACGTACACGAATTCTATTGCACTGTTTCAGTGAAAAAGAAATAGTGATGCATAAGGCGTCCGTGCAGAGGCTAGGGTTTACATTGAAGGAAACCCATGTACACATAGTCACATACATATCTAGAAAGAAATCATTATTATTAGAAATATTATATGTATACAAATACAAAACCTAAACATTGACTTGATACAGTACAAACATACCACAATGCCAGTATTTTCAGTTTTGTTTTGATCATTTTGAAAATGTCTAAACTATTTAAGGTCTTCTTTTTATTTACTAAGAAAAAAAAATATATTTAAAATCTCGAAATTAAATAGTATATCATCTCTTCCTCTGGTCCCGTCTGAGGCATAGGCCAGCAACCATCTTTCTCCAGGCATCTCGCTTCTGGACGAATCTCTCCAACTGTCTCCATGTCTTGCCCCTCTGTTTGGCATCTGCTTTCAAATCGTGGCGCCATGTATTCCTGGGCCGTCCCCTCTGCTTTGTGCTGCTTTGTTATTTGCCTTGCCTTGTTATGTTGGATGCAGGCTTGCCCAGGGTGTGAGCTAACCATCTCTAGCGTCTCTGAAGGATATCTACTTCAATGGGCTGCTTTTTTGTTCTTTGTCACAGTTCCTCATTCGAGATCTTGTCTGGCCAGCGGATCATAAGAATTTTCCTCAGGAAGGTATTAAATGCCCGAATGTTTTTCATGGTGGTGATGTTGGTTCTCCAAGTCTCTGTGCCATAAAGTGAAATTAACTGAAGCAACTTCTTCTTCTTCTTCTTCGTTCTTATTGTTATGTTGGAGGGTTCAGATAATTACACCAATATATGAGATGAACAGCGCAGTGGTTTCCAAAGCAGGGAGCTCTCCATATTGGGGTGTTTTTGGGGCCAGTGTCTTATACGGAGGACGTGGTCGGCATTCTCTGGTGACACTCCACATGGGCAGATATCACTGGTTGCAATTTTGAGCTTCCTGTACATGTGTTGTCGCATTCTGTTGTGTCCGGTCCTAAGTCGAAAGATTAGATGTTGATCTTGTCGGGATAGCCTATAGTAAGCATCATCTCTCTTTCTCCAAGTCTCTGTGCCATAAAGTGAAATTAATTGAAGCACCATTTTTATACCTTTTTTGATACTTGATGTTTACATGTCTTCTTTTTGATATGGAAAACCTTTTTTTTTTTCTAGTCTCTAGTAAATTTCCACTTTCCTAAAAAAATATGTTTTCTATTTTTGAAATTCTTCTTTGGTCATGAAACTAGTGCACTTGAAACCAGCGGGCCCCCCCCCCCCCCCAAAAAAAAAAAAAAAAAAACTCGACTTCATGATCGATGGATAACACCAAACAAGACTAAAAGATTTTCATTTCTTTTTAGAGATCTACGCCAGACACAGGAATTACCCACGTGAGCAAGGATCTAAAGTCTAAAATTGGCTTTGATTGGACAGTTCCTGCTTATGCCTCCATTGGTTCTGTATTCAAAATAAGGTCAGTTTGGACTATCTAATTTATTATAAAATGGACTTGGGGATAAAAAAAAAATTAAAACTCTTCTTTGTATATATATATATGTAGATTTTACTTATATTCTAAGCCATGTCATCCCTGGGATATCTAAGCTGTGTTAGATCTTTAAAGATACCGGTATATTAAAACATATGTTAGATCTTTAAAGATTCCGGTATGTTAAAACATATATTAGAACTTTAAAGATATCGGTATATTAAAACATATGTTAGATCTTTAAAGATACTGGCATTTTAAAACATATGTTGGATCTTTAAAGATACCGGTATATTAAAACATATATTGAGTAGTTTGTCACTTTGGTTTCAAATTTACATTTCTATTGGAAGTGCTGCGCTTGTTTTTGTTTCGGCCTGTTTCTGGCTATTTGGGTTCTCAAGTCTAACCTAGTGAAATGTCTATCCATTCCTGCAAACTGTATTTCAATAGTTACTTTTGCTAGTCTTTCCTTGTTCCACTTACTTCCCTTGTCCTGAATTAACAAACATTCTTCTTGTACAGCATTACATCCCTTGTCCCCCCTTACATTTTCTGTACTTTATTACCTTGTCCCCCTTGCCTTGTCTTACACACTTTGGGCTGCATTAGTTCCCTTATCCTCACTCAAAGCCCTAGTGCTGCATAACGTCTTTTGTCTTGCCTCACAGCTTTTGTAGGCCTACATCATTATTTCCCTTGTATCCCTTGCACTCCATTAATTCCCTTCTCCTCATACCTTTTTAGTACTAAATTAATTCCTTTTCTTCTCATACCTTTCTTCTACTCCATTAGTTCCATAGTCCTGGTTTACATCCCTTGTGCCCCATTAGTTCCATAGTCCTGGTTTACATCCCTTGTGCCCCATTAGTTCCATAGTCCTGGTTTACATCCCTTGTGCCCCATTAGTTCCATAGTCCTGGTTTACATCCCTTGTACTCCATTAGTTCCATAGTCCTTATTTAAATCCCTTGTACTCCATTAGTTCCATAGTCCTGGTTTACATCCCTTGTACTCCATTAGTTCCATAGTCCTTATTTAAATCCCTTGTACTCCATTAGTTCCATAGTCCTGATTTGCATCCCTTGTATTCCATTAGTTCCATAGTCCTGATTTACATCCCTTGTACACTATTAGTTCCATAGTCCTTATTTAAACCCCATGTACTCCATTAGTTCCATAGTCCTGATTTACATCCCTTGTATTCCATTAGTTCCATAGTCCTTATTTAAATCCTTGTGCACCATTAGTTCCATAGTCCTTATTTAAACCCCATGTACTCCAGTAGTTCCATAGTCCTTATTTACATCCCTTGTACTCTATTAGTTAAATAGTCCTGATTTACATCCTTTGTACTCTATTAGTTCCATAGTCATGATTTGCATCCCTTGTACTCCATTAGTTCCATAGTCCTGATTTACATCCCTTGTACTGCTTAAAACGTCATAGAATTCTCATTTCTATTCTCCAGGTGTACAATTGTGCAATCCTTCAACGTTTTCTGGACGGACTTTCTGGTTCGAGTCACCGTGGTCGGTGGAGACCAAAATGTGTCAACAGAAGCGAGTCCCGTGCCAGCCGCCTCTGTAAGTGTAAGTAGCACTACCAGGCAGCACGGCGCAGGAAACAGCGGCCCCGCTGACTCTCAGCCAGACGATAATTTCACAACGCAATCATCCTCCGACATCACAGAAGTTGAGCCCACTGAAAATTTAACAGACTATACTGTGTCGGCTAAAGAATTGCACACCAATGCAACGGGTTTCATCGAAAGCATTGTGCACCAGTTGAAACCAATTTGGAACGTTTTTTTCACCACAGATGGACCAACTGGCCTTGACATTGATGTTACGAGACCAAACAACAATATCCAGTCTACTGACAGCAGCCCTCCGCGAATGGTCAAACCAAATACAATTCATTTCAATATGGACACTAACACAGAGGCTCATACAAGAAGTCCGATGTGGCCTGGCTTCCCACAAAATAACTGGATAAATGAACTCTTGCAAAATGCAAACGCGCGCGCTTTCTTTTCAAGCTCGTCTGAACCTCGGAACCTAACTATTGATACACGACAATTGCGCAGAAATGAAACGTCGTAACAGAGTTATTGTTGGTGTCCTTAAACTGAAACAGTAAATTTTTGTTCTAATTAAATTGTTTCGGAGTTGCAAGTTAAAATGTAATGTCTATAGACATTCTTCTACAACTATTTTGAGAATGGATTGGTAAAGTGAAAATTGCAAAATTGATTTCGAAATCTGAAGTGACAAAGCATTTTATGGATTTTAGGCACACCAAATCTGAATCAATACTTTTATTTTGAATTCCCCTCTTCCCCCTTATTTTTGGGTGTGGATCGAAGATTGAACATACAGTGTGTTCAGTGTGTTAAATGTTAAAGTTATTTAACGTTTAAAAATAAAAAAAATTTCCAACCAAAATTTTGTTTTACTTACACATAAAAAATGTAAGGTCTTAAACAATTAACATTGCCATATCATAGCCCCAAGAAACACAACCAATCAGTATCGAAAACAAAATCCATCCTTATTTTTGAAAGAGCGTCTGTAAATTATTAGAAGATAGAATACCGGGAAGAAAAAAAAACACAGCCTCTGAATACCTAGAGGAACCCAATTTATTCACAAATAAACACACAACATATCATTAGCAAATAGAAACATCTGTAATTTATAAGAAGCTATCACAAAATAAACACAATTCCGAAAGAAATCCAACTTAAAATGAGAGCATCAACACCCTAAATATATAAAAAAAAATAAAACATACCTTATCAATATTGACAGCATTATCAATGTAATAAACTGGTCAAAAAAGAAACTCAACCTAAATTTGACCGGAAAAAAAACTCAGGCAACGTCATTTCCTGTTTAAATATTTCCAAAGGTTTGTAGGAGACGTGAAACAGTAAAGACATTCAGTTGTGTAGGATTGAAACTTGAAAGTAAAAAAATAGTCTAATTAGTTAGCTGCTACTGCTGCGATTTTCTTGGCGATATCTAATGTTAATGTCAAGTATGAGGTATCCAGTAAATATTGCTCACAAAAAATCCAACATGAAAAAAAAACAATCCATCAGTCAATAAGTTAATAAATTGATCTTCTTCATCCTTGTACTAATTTATTATGGTTGGAGCCTGGAGAGTTGGAGCGTTCAGATGACTTGACCAATATATGAGATGAACTGTGCAGTGGTTTCCAAATCAGAGAGCTTACTAAAGGGGCCAGTGTCTTGTTTGGGCCTCTCGATAAAGAATGCAGGTTTGAAGGACCTCCCGGCATTTACTGGTGACACTCCACAGATTTCGCTGGTTCCGATATTTAGCTTCCGGATAAAATAACAAAATAAATAACATTATTAAAAGAAGGTTGCAGTTTTGGTTCAAGAATGAATTTTGAACTTCGAATGTTTTCAGTTTAATTCATACAGCTAATTACAATATGAAAATATATGCTGGTAGGCAGGTATTTGTCTAAATCTAAACATAATTTTACACATTCTTAAAAAAATAGCTTTTGTAAAAACGCGTTTTATTTTCTCAATGTCAATGGTTCCCAAACTTTTAGGATTTGTGACAATTTTAAAGGGAAACTCCCATGGTTTTGACGATTTTTAATATAATATGTGTTTTGATTTACAGATAATGAATATTTTATTCTTTTTTTTTAATGTGCAAGAATAATTTAGTAATTGATATTTTTCTGACGTAATTTTTCTGCGCATCCAAAACGATCAGATTTTCACATGCTTGACTAACCACGGCAGTGTATATTTTCTCGCCTGACCACTTAACACACAACAAACACTATCGCTTGGTTGTCTTGTCATGACCGACTACACGTAGCCTAGATTAGCCTTACACTGACCAGTTTGTTCGAATCAGTCAGATACACGATATATTTACTTCTTGGGATAGGGAGAGGTTTAGATGAAAATGTTTTTTTTTCCTCGAGTTGGTTATCCTAATGCTTTTAAATCTCCCTCTCTCTATATATAAAACTATAGCATAGCTCTGGACTATACCGTCACTAAGCCTAAGAGCCTGACGGCTACTGTAAGAGAGAAGCGATACGATTGGTTAAATCTAGTTTCCCTTTCAGTATTGTTGTTGGAAGTGACGTATGTCTAAGATAAAAACCAAATCTCAAATACCCCGTTTTTTAGGAGGCGTGGCGAATTTACTGTCTAATTTATTAAATATAAATGTTTCTAAGCATTTAAATAAAAAAAATGATAGAATGTTTACTATTACAACTTTTTACGCAGAATTTAAATATGTCAATAACTCAAATTTGAAAAACTATGAGAGTTTCCCTTTAAACACTAATTGACTTACAATATCAGAATATTTTACTAATGCAATAAAAAAAAAAAAACCAAAAAAAAAAAAAACACACTAGTAGCGAAATAATGAGATTCAGCTTGTTTTCCACTATTTCAATATCTGTTTTTCTTTAAAGTCAATAACACATTTTTAAAACAAATGAACAACTAAAGGAACAAAGGAAATAGAAAGAAGTCAGGGTTCTTTTTTTTTAAGCTCTTTGAATATAAAATTATAGGAAATTCCCGAATTCTCAAAGAAAGTAAGAGAGTCTTCTATTCCTGTTAAATGAGATTGAGAATCCCATTGATAACCCAATGCTTGGGAAACACGACCTGAAAATTAATCTAAAAAATCTTGAGTTTGATTTTCTAGTTAGAGATTCTTTGATGACCTTTGAATACATTTAAACAAACGAGAAAATTCCCTTACATTCCCATAGACAGTGGATCTTATAAATTAAAGACGTTGCTTCAAAGAAACAAGATAATTACGTGTTACACGTATCCTTGTGTTAATATAGAGACTTACGCTCTGCTAAGTCATTGGTTTTTCCTGGCTGATTCAGGCCACCTGTTCCACTTTATACTATTTATAGTTATTGGCATTAGGGAAGAAGGATTTGTATGACTTTGTCCTAGCATATGAAATAAGAAGATATCGTTATCTTTTGTGTCTCTGATTATTTGTTACCACAATGGGCAAAATAATTTACTAATTTAACACATGTCATGACTCAGTCATGAGCGTAGCTAGGAATTTGTCATCCTTTTTGAGGGCCCCTATATTTTGCGTAATATTTAATATTTAAAGTAAAAAACACTAATTTGCCCCCCCCCCCTAAAGGGGGGGGCCGGGGGATTTTTAAATTCTCCCCCTCCCCCCCCCCCGCCGTAGCTACGCCACTGACAGATGTTACTGATATCGAGTTAATTGTCAAAGGGCAATCTTTATTTCTTGACAGTAGGCCTTTTATGAAGACCCAAAAAATGTTTCGTTTTATTTTGGCGTGTTCTCAGTATTCTATATTTCTGTTCCAGTCCTACTTTTTAAAGTGTTCATTTTTAGTTTAGTTTAAATTTAAATGAACTGTTAGAAATTAATTACAGTTCGGACACTGCTCTAGCTTATTGATTGGTTGGTAAACGAAGTAAGATAGATCTATACGTCTGAAGAAAGGGGAGTGGGCAAGGTGCGATCTTTTGATGTTAAGTTTAAAAATCATTAAACACAGTAGCTAATTATTCCCACAGACAGTGGGCTTCCTTAACACTATAGAACGTGAAGCTTATCTTAAGCCCTAGAATCTATATTGAAAGAACTAAAGTGATGAATTAAAAGTGCAATCTTAGATATTCCGATAAAATTAGGAGATATAATAAGTTAGGTTATTCACCACACTGGCAAATTCTGCGACGCTGTTCATAACGGTCATAACTGCGGCGTAGCAATCACGGCACGAAGGGCTTTATTACGCCCAGGCCAAACACCAATAGGGACCCAAACGGAAAAAAAATGTGGGCTGTAACAATTTAAATGTTTTAAATTTTTACATAATTGAATTTGAAACCATTGTATATTTAGTACTGCTAAATTACATTAATAGGCCTATATTTAATTATTGAATGGTATCTCTTACATTATTACAAGTAATACAAGAGCGTTTTATGAAATACCAACGTGTTAGATTTTTTAATAATATAAAATCTTTAGGTAAATTACGTGAAAGCATATAATGTACTGGCCAGTACTAGATATAGTTTTGTTTTTGTTTAATTTTTTCTTTGTTAATATTGTGGTATGTAAAAACTCGTCTAAATACATGAAAGTATGAGTCGACTGTGACTAGCTTCTCGTTAAGTTCAATAGCCTACATGTATATATTTTTTTACAAACTCTTACGTTGGATAATCGGGCTAATAACTGCATCCACTGTGGATAAAGAAATAATATTGTCACGTCATCCTTTGTAAATCAATAAGTATTATCCTCATACCACCCATTGTAGATCGAGAAATGTTATGTATTCTCTAATGCAGGGGTTCTCAACCTGTGGGTCGCGACCCCTTGGATGGGGGATCGCCTAAGACCATCCAAAATATGGATTGTGTATTGTCTATTCTTCTATTGCTGTATGTGTGTGTGAGGGGGGGGTCGCTGCAAACAGAACAAGACAGAATTGAAGTCGTTGATTAGCATTCATGACTAGATTGACCTAGGAACACGTGTAGGACGTAGTCATCTTTTCTGAAGTAACGTCTGTATTTTATAAGATAAGATAAGATGAAAAATTTGCAAGCTAATACAATGAGGGGAAAAGATTCACGCAGTTTTTGGTCCGGTCGAAGATTTCCTTCGGTGAAAACTAAAACCTGGTTGATACTTGTGTCAAAAAAAAAAAAAAAAAAATAGATCAACGCATTTTACATCACATTGAAAAAAAAAATGTCCCCTTAGGCTTGTCCTAATTTACATAGGCCTTGGTTCTGCATGTCAATTAACATTGTGCTGTAGAGGGGGGGGGGTAAGAAACATTTGTAAACAGTAGAAGGTCACTCTTGTTAAGACAAAAAGTCCATGCTTGAAAAGGTCACATTTTAACAACAAAACACATTCTATAACTAAGTGCTTCATTACATAGTGCAGGATTTACTTATAGGCAAAACAGGCTATAGATTATGGCGCCCTCCCCCCCCCCCCATTTTCTTAGGGGACCCCTAAACATGGTTTCAATCATTTAGAAAAAATAGCAAAGGGATAATCGCCTTATTTTGATTACAATATCTCAAATAGCTAAATCCGGTCTTACTTTTTTATACATGCCTTTATATAGGCATTTTTTATGACGTTTAAATAAGAAGAAAGTCCCTCAACAGTAGGTCTAACTTAGTTAATGTATCCAATGAAAAAGGAATTTTAAAAAAAAATATAGATCTACCAGGTCTTGCCGGTATTAAGATTCGCCCCTCAAAGCTAAATATTCATCAATCCACACCAGTGGCACTTATACAGGCTACAACACATGAAGGGCCCTGGCCAGCTCTATCACATCTTTCCATTCTGATCTGGGTTTTACGTTTCCATGACCTGGCTCTTACCTTAAGTAGATCTGCCTCTACGTCACCGTGTATAAGATATACAAATCTTAGTTTATAGATTGTAAACGTTAACCACCCCCCCCCCCAAAAAAAAAACATATAAAATTATATATAAAAAATAATAATTAATTGATAAAACAAAGCGTAAGTAAACATAGCTCCCTTTTTTAAATATAAATCAAAATTAATTAATTTCAAGTAATTGATTAACTCCATTCATGTCTTTTCATCGAATATGAATAATGGACCTCATTCACCAAACGTAAACAAACAACATTTTCTGTATAGGCTATGTTCTACACAAATTACGCCATACGTGAGGCTGTCACGCGAAACGTATATTTCCCTATTTTATCATTATTATGACGTGGCTAAATGTTTTTTATTTACAATTGGTGAATGAGGTCCATTGTGCAGAATTTCCACTAGAATGGAAAGTGGGAGAGAAAAAAACAACGTGTACAAAATGTCTAAGGGAAATAACTCCACACTTCTCAATAAGTATCAATCAATTCTTTTTCGATACAACACAAAGTAACCAATTACCAATAATTATGTCACAAATTTATATTTTTTTTTGAAGGATTTATGTTCTTTTGGGTACAACAAAAAAAAATGTGTACTATATCCTAGAACGAGTTTGGGAGAAATAGGTGTACAAAAAATTGCACCTGATAGAGTGAGTTGATATTAGCTTTGTAAAAAGAGATAATTGCGTCATACATATGTCAACATGTGTTGCTGTCTGATTCAGGCAACCCATTCCATGCATAATGGCACTAGGGAAGAAGCACTTGTACGAATTTGTCCTTGTATAGTATTTGCTTCCTTCTGAATATTTTATTGTGTTCTGGTTTTTTGTAAGTTATTTAAGTCTTGCTACTTGACAATTTAGTCTTCTGTCTTGGAATGGTTCTAAATGTACAGATTTTACTAAGTGCTGTTACTCAATAGTAAGCTGTAGTTTATTACATAAAACGTATATTTGAAAAAGTCTCTCAATCTTGACGCGTTCATAATCAAAAGGTGAAGAGAATACAGACCTACACGTTGGCTACTTTTCATGTGCAGTCTTGATTTGCTGTTGAATGATAAATAACAAGCCCTGGTCAGCACTGTCCGTTATTTCACCAACAGTAAAAAAAAAAATTTGGTTTCCTAGTTCTGCCTTTAAATATGTTAATTCGCTGGTTCACGTCTGTATCAGAAGTAAAGAAACAATAAGCTTAACAGCTGTCAACTCGGGCGTTCTCATCCTGCTCAACTGCAGCTGATTAAAACAATTTAATACCATGACATAAGCTTTATACTGTTGCTAAACTTGTAGTATGGGTTAGGTCTACAATAGAGCAGATTTTTTAAAGTGTTGGCCGATAGTGGACTGACATTAATGGTCCATAGCTTTAAAAAAAAAAGAGTGGGGGGGGTGGATGCAGGGAGCATAATGTTGTATTTATATCAAAGAAGATGTAAATATTTTGTTGACTAATGGATTTGAAGCTAATTTATTTGTTTCAACATTTACTTATTGGAATACTTGTTCAATCTAAAATATTTCTATTAAAATGAGTTAATATCACAGCACTGAACAAAGCCAATGCTCAAATACTTCAAAAGGTTGTTGTTAATATAAGTAAAAGTAAATCAAACAGGCAAACTTCTACAACTAAAAAATAAATTAATAAACACAAATAGATTTCAGAAATATGTTCATTTCAATTCACACAGAACACAAAATTTCATTACTTGAATTTAAAAAAAAGATTTTGTGTGACTTATAAAATTCATTTTAGGTCACAACTTTTTTCTCTTTTGTTTTCAACAAACAAGCTTTCTACAGATTATGTACAGAGTCTTTATGTTATATACTAATAACAACAACAATACTACAAGATCAAAGCAAGGCTAACACATAGCATTCACTCAAACTAATACAATGCAAGTTGTAACATAGGACATGAGCCAGCTCATATTTACTTAAGAGAATATGAAAACAGTGGATTCAAAAAATAACAACGTATAGTTCAGTGATTTCAAACATATGACTTAGTCTTGCTTTCATTATACATGAGAATCCAAGGTGAATACAAAAAATCAAAATAAAATCCTTTTTTTTTTTTTCCTCCTGCCTATTGTTCAATATTTACACAGCTTTAAAATGTACATTACACTAAAAACCAAGCAAGGGGTTTGGTGGATGAGTAGGAAAGCACTTGGCTTCCAAACAAAAGTTTAGGATTTGAATCCTGATAAAGACCAGGATTTTGAATTTTGGGATTTTTTTAGGATGCTTCACTGTCCACCCAACTCTAATGGGTACCTGACATTGGTCAAGGAAAAGTAAAGGCTGGTCAGTGTGCTGGCCTACTGACACCCTCAATAACAATGGGCCATGGATGACCTTTACATTATCTGCTTCATAGATCACAAGGTCTGAAAGCTATTTTACTATTATGTTTTTGTTTAAGAATAGTGTTGGTCTTTCATTTAAGGATAGTGTTGGTCATTCATTTAAGGATAGTGTTGGTCTTTCATTTAAGGACAGTGTTGGTCTAGCATTTAAGGATAGTGTTGGTCTAGCATTTAAGGATAGTGTTGGTCTAGCATTTAAGGTATGGATAGTGTTGGTTTTTCATTTAAGGATAGTGTTGGTCTTTCAACATATGAATTGCAAATACATAACCTGAACAAGAAAAAAGGAAAAGCAAAAATCTCTGATGGCAATGCAACTGCCAGCATTGCAAATGAAGCTCAAAGCAGGACCAGCCCTTGGATAATTGGAGGTCCTAGGTGAAGTGAAATTGTTGGCCTCAAATGAAATAGAAAAATATGAAATAAACTGTTTTAAATACCAAATAGATCTATCTCTTGGCAGTTGATACCTTGGGCACCTTTGTATAGGAAATGAGACCAAGTTTAAATAGCGGAGTAATGATGACACATCAGGACCATGTACATGTTGAATTTGAAAATAAATTGTCTTTGAGATTATATCTAGCCAGAGAAAAGCTACATGAAATAAATGAAATAAAATAGACATATAGATTAACAGAAACCAAATGTTTGACTAAGCATCAAAGAAACGTTAACCCAATAAAGTTTCTTTCAGCTCTTTTCAATTCTATGGACTTCCTTCTCTACTTTAACCCTTAAAATGCATGTGGTAATTTAGTCTCTAAACATCAAAATTGTAATTCTATTTTGTATGTACTAATTGTAAAACAGCTCAGCACTTTAAGGGTTAAGCATACACACATCCACATAGTGCCATGAAAGGTACAGAGTTTTCTTTAGCTGTACAGTCATTTCTTGGTTGTTTCTCATACAATGACAACAATGATTATAAAAGTCTAAAACTAAAAATTACGTGTTTTTTCAGAATTGTTAAATGTACAAATGTTTGCTGATGGACAGAAACCTGGACCAAAATGTCACATTGTTGCAGTAAAGACATTAAAATCTTGATGATATTGTAGTAGTATATTGTGTGCATTTTGTTATTTTACTGAATAAAATCAGTATTCTTATTTATCATACACAAAGCAGGTATAATAAACTATACATCGTCAAACCGGTAGCAACACTTTACAACTTTGAATAACGTTCTTCAAATTCTGATTCACAAGTCAGAAAAGTGCCTGCAACATACTATACAGAAATATCCAGGCAGAAGATTGACTTAATGCAGGAAACACAATAGCTCAACAATTCTATTTCTTCTTTCTTTTCTCTGTTGTCAGATTATCTTCTGGGAAGAGAGCAAATCTAATGAAAAGATAAGGATCAAACTTGTAATTACTAGAGGTCAGCTAAGAGACTATACATTACAGTAAAAAAAAAAAAAAAGAGAGTGCTAAGTTGAAAGCCCAAGATTTAAGTTCTAACTCTTTTAGGAATGAGGGCGCGGTGGCTGAGCGGTAAGGCGCTTTGCTTCCGTACTGGAGGTCCCGGGTTCAAATCCTGGTGAAGATTGGGATTTTTATTTCGGGATTTTCGAGCGCCCTTGAGTCCACCCAGCTCTAATGGGTACCTGACTATAGTTGGGGAAAAGTAAAGGCGGTTGGTCGTTGTGCTGGCCACATGACACCCTCGTTAACCGTAGGCCACAGATTCAGATGACCTTTACATCATCTGCCCTATTGACCACAAGGTCTGAAAGGGGAACTTTTAACTTTCTTTTAGGAATGGAGTCAACTCTCTTCTTATTGGTAAGGGGTAAAAATAAAAGTTGTTTTAAAATCTGTGGGCCCAGGAAGTGAAAGCAACATTTGTTCCTTCCAATATAACAGATTTTTAGATTTTCTAAAATCTAATATTGAGCTATTCCATATTGATTCACTATTGTGTAACCACAATCTTGAGTTAGAATCTCAGTGATCTAGGATATTTACATTTTTTACAATGTAATTGGAATTCATTACACCTAATGGGAAGCCAGCTATATGCTGGGTAAAGTATAGAGATCTTTGGGATGCTACTGAGTCCACCCATCTCTGATACCTCATTGGAGAAAGTAATGGATGGTCATTGTGCTGGCCAATAAAAAATCATGTTAACTGTTGATTATAGAAACGGACGCGCTTTACATCATCTGCACAAAATGGATTGCAAGGTTTGAAAAGAGAGAATGGGGCATAAGTACAGATGGTTGGTCATAATAATGCCCTAAATAATTAGTGAATAATATAGCAAACATTTTTTTTCCCAAATCTACAGGTTCAAAAGTTGTAAATGTATATTTAGAGAATGCATGGCCTAGTAAGTTTAAATGAAAGGATACTGTTTGGCATCTAGTTCCTGCCTGAGTATACCAGTCAACAAAAACTCTGCTTCCACTATTGGTATCCCAGCCTTGATGGCTGGCTGACACAACTTCTTATCTTCGAGACAGGAGATTACAACAGTTTTGTCAGACACTTTGTTAGGCATGGACTTCAAGTACTTGAGTAGATACAAAGAAAACATTCTGACATTATAATACATGCAATCAGGAAGCATTTGTTTTCAATATCAAAAATGAAAAGCATCTTTGTTTTAAAGTAAACAAAATAAAGTTAAATGTTATTTTAATTAATGAGTCAAATCTCTGTATCCAAGTCATAACAAGATCAGTAAAATGTCAGATATTGTAAGTCCAGGGCATAGGCAGTAGAATTTAACATCATTGTACTCATTATCTATTGTATTTGGTCTTAGTTTGCAGCCAGAGAAAAAAAGATTGATTCAAGTGACCTTTAACTTTGAAGAAAAGTTTTTTTACAATAAAAAGACTGGGCATTAATATGATGGATCAGCAAGTATTTGGGGACATTTAATTCCAAGGGCACGCAAGCTTATCTGAACTGCAATCAGCAAATGATCTCCCTGCTGCATGGTTGAATAACATCAAAAAGAAGAAAGCGACAAAGAAGCAGGAAAAGAAAACAAGAAGACATCAAAGAATAAAAATGTTATAAAATGTCGAACAGAGAGCGTGATAACTCAGGTATAGCAATGATTTGTATTATATAACATTATAAAAAAAAATTAGTCAATATGAAAGTCTTCCCCTGACTGAGCTTTTCCGCTTCTGCAATCCTTTCAAAAACTTAATATATTTTTGCTGACATTTAACTGATGTGTATGTGATGACTACAAGTTTACAAAATTATTATACACTATGAATTTTACAGTTGAATTAAAAAAAAAATGATGGGTTCAAAGAACGTAATGTCTTTAACTTACCACTGCACAAGCACAAACAAGGATCTCTAGGAAAATAAAATAAATATAGAACTTAGTTTCATGGCACACAAAATATTCTCTTTAATTTAGTTTAGTTTTAGTTTTAGGCACATCGGCACAGTATAGGCCATGTCGTGCCCGCAGTCCCTTAAGGACTACTCTCCCTCTATAAAAAGGTCTATACAATTAACTCATTAAAATCAAGGTCTATTTACATTTTAAAAAGTACAGGTAAAAATTTTAAATATTTGATAAAAATTTAGTGTAAATAGTACGTAACTACAGACTCACAAATCAAATCCTCGAAGACAACCCCACCTCCCGGATAAAGCCCAGTACCTTCCCAGGGTCAACAGTATCAAACAGTATTTTTAAGTCAGTGGCTATCAAGAACTTCTCCCTGACATCCTGGTATCTGGGGCAGTCAATGAGGATATGTTCCACTGTGAGGCGAGAATCACAATACTCACAAAGTGGAGGCCCCTCTCTCTTCAACACAAAAGAGTGTGTGATGTAGGTGTGGCCAATCCTGAGTCTAGACATGGTCGTGCTACCACGCCTTGTCAGACCCTTAGATGTGGGCCGCCACCGGACATCCGCCACGATCTGCCTGAGTTTGTTGTGATTCTCAGCCTCCCATCGGTCCTGCCACTCTTGATAGGTGGCAGTGGCAATACTTTGTCTCAGGTCCGAGTAGGGAATTTGGGTTCCTGACACTGTTTGATTTAGGGCTCTCTTTGCTTCTCTGTCTGCGGCTTCGTTTCCCTCTATGCCTACATGGGAGGGGACCCAGATGAAGGTGACATCCCTATGGCTGGCTGTTATTTGGTCCAACAGCTTTAGGCACTTGTATACCAATGGGATGTCAGTCTTCATACACCCCAAAGCTTGCAATGCAGATTTGGAGTCGGAGCAGATTATAAATTTTCTCCTTTCTGATGCTTTAACGGCCATAATTGCAAGCGACAGTGCATGCAATTCGTCCGTAAAGATGGAGCATCCATCAGGGAGTCTACGGGAGATTGTTTTGCTCCGAAAGGAGCAGGCACACACGACCTTTCCATCCATTTTGGATCCGTCAGTGTAGATGGTGCCACAATCTCCGTAGCTCTCCTGCAGTTCCCTAAAGTGGACTTGTAATTGGGTTGGGTCTGTATTTTGTTTTTGAAAATTAAGGAGGGATAAATTTAATTTGGGTCTACTAGTTAGCCAAGGAGGGTTTTGTGGGGTTTCTATTTTAGAAATTTGGTCAATGGGTGGGGTTAAATTTTGGACGGATTCTCTCATTCGAAGGCCTAACGGCTGAATGACGGGGACGCATACGGTGAGGTCAATGCACGTGAGGGATCCAGTTCCTGGGTGCAAGTAGGTCGGTGATGCATTATTGAGTATGCATAAATCATGTTGGAGGAAGATATCCTCCAGCATACGACCTCTTGTGTCAGTACTGTTGGATCCCCACATTGTGTTATGAGCATTGAAATCCCCAAGAATAATATAAGGCCGAGGGAGCTGCCTCAACAGGTCCTCCATACTTGCTGGGTCCAATGGAGCGCCTGGTGGTAGATACAGACTGCAGCAAGTGATAACCTTGTGTAAAGTTATCCTAGCTGCTACGGCCTGTAGTGTGGTCTGTAGTTCTACCCTCTCATGGGGGATGTTGTCCTTCACAAGGATACAGACTCCACCTGATGCTCTTTCTGCATCCTCAACATTCCTGCTGTAAGCAATGTAGCTTCGGAAACTGATGCTATCTTTCAGAGATGTTTCCTGTAAGCAGACAGCTACAGGAGCCTCAGAGTCAATCAGTAGCTGCATTTCTTCGTAATTGGCCTTGAGGCCTCTACAGTTCCACTGTACAATTCTGGAATCCATGGCTTATTCTAGATGACCTACTTGGAGCTATTAGGCTTCGGGGGGCCCCCGGAGGGGATTCCCTTTATTCCTGTGACTTTTTTGGACTTCTGCTTGTTTGGAGAGGAGGACACTCCTCTCCTGGGGGGAGTCCTTCTCTCTGGAGAGGAGAGATCCCTCTGGTTAGAGCGGAGGCTACATCCTCCTCCCTCACCTCGGGCATCCTCTCCGTTTCGAGCTCTCCCCTTAGGGAGTTTGTCAACCTCTGATTCAGTAGAGGTTGGGGTGTCTGACTGGGTTCTCTGAGGAGAACCTGTATCAGGCATGGTGACTCCGGGTTCTCCCGGAGTGTTGGTTTCGACATGCTGTTCGGTCTCCATGCTCTCATCAGTGAGCATAGAGAACCTGTTTTTTAGCATGACCACTGGGCTTTCTGGTTTCTTTGGAAAGTTCTTGGGCGGAGTTTTCTTCTGAGTTGGAGGAGGAGGAGGGGGTGGGGTCAATGTGTCCGTCTGTGTGGCTATGAATCTTCCTATCTTAGCCGCAGCCTGGGCGTATGACTTTGTCAAGCCGAATTGGCCCTTGGGTAGGGCCGATACGGCTGATTTCGCCTGGCTGAAGGTGCATCCATTTCTTGCCTTGTACTCCTGCACGGCAACCTCCTGTTTCCACACAGGGCAGTCCTTGGAGTAGGCTGAGTGGCCAGCGTGACAGTTCGGGCATTTGAACTGGGCTGTGCAGCCCTTGTCCTCATGACCCTCTCCGGCACATCTAGCACACACAGTGTTCCTCTTGCAGACTGCCACGCCGTGTCCATAACCCTGGCACTTGAAGCACCTCATAGGGTTAGGAATGTAGGGCCTCACTGGAACTCGTAGGTATCCTGCCTTCACGTACTCTGGCGGTGTCCTAGTTCCGAATGTGAGGATAATAGTGGCGGTCTTGACCTCCTCACCATCCCTGCGCCTTGTAATGCGCCGGGCATGGGTGACTCCTTCAATACCCTCCACTATTTCCTTCTCGGAACATTCCAGCAGGTCCCTAGAGCTGATTACACCTCTGCTGGTGTTCAGACTCTTGTGTGGCATGACTTCCACTTGGAGATCACAGAGTCTTCTGCATTTTAAAAGCCCATCAGAATGTACTTTGCTATCCACTTCTACAAGTAGTTCATTGGATCTGTGTAGCTTAGATACACCCTTGGGCTCTCCCACTACCGACTTGAGTCCCTTGTAAATGAAAAAAGGGCTCAATTTCGTCAGGCTTTTCTCCTCCTCTGTGCACCTGACCACCAGAAATGATGGCCAGGTAGGACAGCTTTTTGTGGCCTCCTCCTTTCTTGTCTCTATGCGACGTTTCTTGCCAAGACATGGGTCTGTGGCAAGTAATGTTTTTTGTTTTTTTTTATCCATAGAAAAAAATAATGTTTATTCAGCACCTGTGCTCCCCACCGCCATCGAGTCCAACAAGGGGACAGGCCACTCGGATGTCCAGAATGAGCTCGCCAGGGCTACACAGGTGTTATACTCAGTCAGCTGCTGCATCGGACATGTGTCCGATACAGTATCTGGCTGATTGACCCTCTAGCCACCGCCCTCCAGCATAGGTCGAGGACCTATGCTGGTAGCTCGGCGTGACCAGCCGGTTGACCCAGAGCGGGCCTTCTGGGCCTCAGGTCTAGGGGAACTCGGAGCCAAAGTATTGTGTTGCGGTGGTCCATCCTCAGATAGTCGCCCACTCAAACACCAGGATCTCTTTATCCCCCCTTACCCGTCGCAGTCCACGGCAAACAGACTGGTCCAGGACATTGTGAGGTTTTAGAAGATAAGGAGACAGAGTGATGGTTAATGAAGGTAGACTGAGAGTAAGAGGAGGCAGACAAAATGATAGAAAAGAAGTAGGGCACTTTTGAGCTCCAAAAGTGCTAAGGAAAGAGGAGCGCAGTTTAACGTCATGTCTCAGGGACGTTAATCTCTTTAAACCTAGTCAATAGAATGTTGTAAAACTGAAACTTTTACTGTACAAAGTATGTTGATGCTCAAGTTACATACAATACTAAGGTTTGCCATCCCATATGGAAGGGTTATCATTGTAGTAAATATATTTACCTTGCATTTGTTCTGGATTAGGTTTGACAGATTTAGTCACATGAATTTTATAATCTTTTAAGAGAGCCACGCTGGCAGCTTTTGTTATAGATGAAGATAAGGTAAATTTGTACTGTTTCTCCATTGCTGAGTCAGACACCAGGAATTTATGACAATCTGGCCAAAAAAAAAAAAAAGGGAAAAGAAATTAAAAAGAAAAGCCAACTTCTACTCGATACAAAAGATGTTACAATATTGTTTACATTAGCAAAAAATGTTTAATTGTAAAAATATTATATAAATAGTTTTTGCATAGAATTAAATATTATTGATCAATGATTAATTCAATTTAATATCATTGAGACTTGTAAAACCAATAAGTCTTTAGAAGTAAAACAAAACAAAAAAGTTTAAAAAAAGAATTACAAGGTAGTGGGGGGTAGAGGAGGGAGACATTACTGTGTGGTTTTAAGGGTTTGGCTTCTAAACCATGGAGTCTTAATTTTGAATCACTAAAAATACAGTGATTGTAAACGTCAGAAATATATGGGTGTAAAGGAGGTTAGTCTTTACACTAGCTGTACAACACCCTAGTTAAGTGTTGGTCTTTACACTGAGGTGTCTTTACACTGGATGTATAACATCCTAGTTAACTGTCCATCACAGAAACAGAAACTTTATGTCTTCTGACTTATGAAAGGCAAACATCAGAAAGGGAAGGAACTATACTTTTTAAAAAATCTTTTTGTTGCCCACAAAAAAAATTCATTTCTAGCATCTTGGAGAAACATGTTGCTCTTTTGTTTGTTTCTATACATGTGTGATGGTTGATAAAAGAAGAAAGTAATTGATTGTTTGCTATGAATTTTAATAACTACTTTTCTTTCATTTTTGTCTTCGTTAAATTAGATTGGGAAAGCAATTTGTAAATTTTGTTTAGGGTCATAATAATTATTTTTCTTTTAGAAAATCACATTTCTTATTGAGATTTAATTATCCAGAACATTCATATAATCAAAAATGGTTAAAATAGATTTTCATGTTAAACCTTACCCAAGAAAGTCCCTGCTCGTTTGCTGTTTTCAAGCCAATGAGGTGACACTATAGGGATTCCTCTCGACAGGCCACTTAAGAATTTTACTGTTCTACGAACCTTGCCACAGGAAAAAAAAAGCAACATGTTTGACAGAGGTAACAAAAATTAAATAAATAATTCTAACTAAAAAAATAATAATGTAAATTAATAATGTCTATCTAAAATATATATATATAAAATATATATATAACTAAAAAAATTAAATTAAAAATATCTATCTAAAAAAAATTATATTAATAATTCTATCTAACTAAAAAACAAATGTAATTAATAATAACCATCTAACACAAAAAATTTTTTATATATAATTCTATCAAACTGAAAAAACAAATTTACTGAAATGTTGAGACAACAGATGTACCACTACATCCAACATTAACACTACATACTTTATCTGTGACTAGGTGAGTACAGTCTTGAATGGCCGTGGCTATGTCCCCTCCTAAGTCTTTAACAATCTGTAAAAAAAAGTCATTCTAAAAAATGGGCAAGAGCAAATGCCTGGGTTAGATTTCTTTTGGTGTAGAATTGTACAGGTACAAATATCTCCAATGGTATGTTGTACGTTTATTTGTTTATTGTACATATCTCAAGAACTGATTTTATAACGTGGCACGTATGAAAGTTTCAGGTGGGTTGCAATTTAACAAAAGATTTTAAGACATTCATTAGTCCAGCTCTGACAAGGCTTGTGAAGAGTTCAGGAAACTGGCTCATACACTTATGCTGAGGTATCAACAGTACCAGGTAAACTCTATTTCACCTGCATAACGTATGTTAAACTCCTAAAAGGGAAACTTTTTCTGTGGCATTTGCAATCATTACAGAGATTTTGTAACCTTTACAAAAAAAAAGTAGTTATTAAATAAAATTTAGAGCTGAAGCTAGGTGCTGAAACAAATGTGATACATACATATATTAAACATAAATGAATAGCAGCATCCGAGACCACGTTATTAAGAGAGAAAGTAGTGAACTAAATGCTACGAAAATAAGTGACTGCGCCAACCAAGGCTCGAACCATTGACCCTGTAAATGACAACACTGCCTAGGGGTAACACACTAAGCGAACTTAACCTCTAGACTCTAGAACATCGGAATGTCCAATTTAAAAAGCATTCTTCTGGTCCATAGTCATTCACCCGTAAGCAAAATTTTTAAAATCCAAATTATAATATATATGTGGTGGGTTGTACACAGAACAAACAAAATAACATCAGATGCCGAT
>JADKLZ010000130.1:11660133-11681594 GCA_021533235.1 Biomphalaria straminea
CATTTTCAGTTCCTTGATAACAAGTAACATTTTCAGTTCCTTGATAATAAGTAACATTCTCAGTTCCTTGATAACAAGTAACATTTTCAGTTCCTTGATAGATACTAAACACATATGGTATGCCCTGCAGACTAGCAGCATGCAGATGCAGCAGAGTTCCACAGCCATCCCCTACTATTTGGCAGATTTGAGCATGGAAATAATAACAGATGACCTAGATAGTCATAGATGATATGATTAAATGCTGGACGTGTAGGACGTAATCATCTTCTTTTTTTTTGAAGTAATGTTGGTAACATATAAGATAAGAAGGGAAAGAAACATGAGTAGTGTCTTAAAGACCTTTGTGCATTGCCAAGAATAATGAAAGGGAGTGAAATCTCCTAACAGCATTGATATCAAATGTATTTACCACTGTCTTCACACAGCACTGTCTCCTCTATTCTCAGCTTGATTTTGTCTAGCTCGGGTTCACTCTCTGAATCTGACACTCTCAGAGTCTGCGCCACTAATGAGATACAAAATTATTTTCAGCAAAAAAAAAAAAAATTATTAAGCTTGATATAAAAATTATTTATCATAATAACTCAAATCAGCCCAATAAACATAGGTAGGATTTGAAAAAGAAAGAATAATTTACCTGACTTTTTCTCCGCCTCTGGTGTGTTTGCTACCAGCACATCTGAAGCATGATGGGAATTTTTTATTATTATTATCAAATTTAAGATCATCTACATCAGGGGTCTCAAACTCATATCAGCATGTGGGCCGCAGTAGAAAGTAGCAACCAGTCAGCGGGCCGCACCACGAACACTACTGTCACAGCAGTTAAATGCTAAAATAAAGCTTTTATAATTATTAATAACATTTAGTGTAGTTTATTACATGCACAGGCAGTTTTGTTTACTAAACTAAGTTGACGTTGTCTCTGTCACTAACAAAAAAGCAGAAACTGTAGTTCCTCCCAAAAAAAAACAACACTATATTATTAGGCCTACTGCAGATGTCTCGTCACTCATGTTTCTGTCCACTCAGCTGAGAGCGTTTGTCAGAGACCAGACCATCGACATTAGGCCTGAAGTCGCGTATAGTGGCAAGCCGCAAGGTTGCTCTCAGATGCTCAGCAGTCTGGACCGTAATGCTGTTTTGTTGATCTTCATTCTGGAGAAAAACTGTTCGCAAACGTACTTACTCCTAAACATAGCTACAATTTTATTATCTGCGCAGAATAAGTTTGGAAACTTTTCTCTGGGAAGAAAAACTGGTAGAAATCTAGTACGCCAACATCAGCGTATTTTTGCTTCAGAACAGTGTCACACTGCAGGTCCAGTAGTTCCATCTTGACTTCCTCTGGAACGTTTTTCACTGCGAACGGAGTGGCAACAAGGAAAAACTGGGATTCGAGAGCAGTGAATTGCTGAAAGCGGTGTTCAAAATCTTCCAGAAGTCTGGAGAGAATGTCTACGTAGTCTTTCAGGCGCTGTGGTTCAACCGCTATGCTCTGTAAAAAAGAAAAATGAGCCATGTTTCCATCTGACAGTTGAGTGGCCCACAAAATCAGCATGCATCTGAATGATTTGATGCGGTCAAACATCACGGTAATCAGCTGCTTTGTGCCCTGTAGTTGTGAATTGAGATGTTGAGTGATGTCAGTAAGAAAAGCTAGATATCCGACTAAAACATTGGACCTCTAAGCTGAGGTATGTCTCTGTCTTTCATTGCCATGAACAATGCTATTTCCCGTCTCAGTTCAAAAAAATCTCTGCAGCACTTTTCCACGACTCAACCATCTGACTACGTATGATACAGCAACTCTCCGTATTCCATTTCTAAATCAGCTAGAAATGAAGCAAACTGTCTGTGGTTGAGACCCCATGAACGTATGATGTTCACCGTCTTTTGCCACAGAGTGCTTCTTGGTGCAGAATGCAGTGTATGGCTGCAAAAGGTCCAGCCAAGCTGAGCTGATTCGGTTTCTCTACCATTAATCCAACCACACCAACCCGATTGGTCGCGCGGCCAATCGGTCGGAGCGGCGGTATCAGCGGTTAGAATCAGGCCACTGTTCACCCAGCTTCTACTGAAATCCTAAGCGGTCGATGGGTGACAGTGACACCTCATTTACTGATTTGTGCAGTTGTAAATCATTTCACGGCTTACATGTGGTCATTGTAAATTTTATTTTATTTTTTTTAATTCGCGGACGTAGTCGCGGGCCGCACAAAATAGTTTGGCGGGCCGCATGCGGCCCGCGGGCCGCGTGTTTGAGACCCCTGATCTACATCTTAGGGTTCTATTTATGATTAAAAGTTAATGTGAGGCACATTATTATCCATTCACATTTGAGTGATTGTCTTATAACATCTGGACAAAGAATCCCACTGCAAACTTCCTTTATAACACTTTTAAATTAAATTTATTACAATGTGTGCAATTAAAATGTGCAAGTCTTGAATTGTATCAAATTATTTTAACATCAATTCCAATTACAATTTTTTTTGTTGATTCCAAACATATTTTGGCTTACCAGAATGATCCAGTGATTTTGCTGGAGATTCCTACATGAAAGGAAAATAGTTGATTTCTGTTTAATATTTATTACAAAAAAAAATATTTTTTTTAAATTAATAAATAAATAGGATGAAAATTGACTAAGTTCATATTTCTTTAGATGTTTATAATAAAGCTTTAAAGAATTCAAAATAAAGAAAAACACAACATAGATAGTTAAACAGGTGCGTAGCATTCTAAATAATTATATTAATTTATGACAACAGCACTGCTAGACAGGCCTTAGATCTCAGGGTACAAAACGCAGAGGCTGACTACAATGAACATGGCAACGTACTAGATAAAGTCGAGAGGACAGGAAAGTCATTAAAAGACTAACAAAAGACAGTGGAGAGTGGCATGCTTTTACTGAGGCTATTAGTTCCATAAGGAACACAAAGGAAAGATGATGATATGTATTTATAAGGTTAAAGTAAAGGACAAACCCTTATATCCTAGTAGCCTAATTACCTTACTGGGCAGCAGATAAATACATTTGACGTCTGCAAAATAAATCTCATCTTGATCTTTGAGTTCATAGCGAACATCAGGAAGTAAAAGAAGCTACACACACACACAAAAATGTTTCGATACAATTAATTTTACTTAAAGTAATTAAAAAATTTAAGTTGACACTAATTTAGGAGAAATGTTAGAAATGTGGCTGTTCTAAGTTCTGAAAAAGTTATGTCCCTTTATTGTGTATTTCTAAGGCAATTACCGTACCAGTAAACTGGAGATTTTTTTAAAAATTAAAAAAAAAAAAAAAGAGAGTAACTAAGATAACATTCAATTAAAAAATAACACATAACATAATATTTCAAATAATTAATCTAACTAATTAATACATTTATGCTTTGAGTACAGATTTACATTAAATCTAATATAAAGAGAAAATAACGTCCAGCCGTAACAATTCAATCAATGAGCGAATTAAAAGTTCCTGGTTAGTACCATATCTTACCTTTCCTCTACGAGTTTTGTTTCTGCTTCTTTTATCAAAAATCATGTGAGTGTCATTAACAATTTGAATGCAAGCATGTTCCTTGGACAGTGACTGTAGAAGATACAGGAAACAAATTTCATAGTTTTGTAAACAGAGTTAGTTGAAAATAATCAACGCAACTTTTTACTGAATTTAATAAAAATTAGTTACAAAAAATACTATATATACATTTATATCAATGTCATTAGTTACCTTGGATGATATACAAACATGGCATGTGTCTGAGCTCCTTCCAATTATGTTGTCCCCTGGAGGTGTGGTAACAATAATAGTGCATGTTTATTTGTATTTTTAAAACTATTGTTAAATACACAAACAAAATGCATAAACCTCAGATCTACAAAAAATGTATACCTTCATAAAGAGGGTAGCTGGTTTCCTGAAGTCCACACTGTAGTACAACTTTCAAAAAGGAAACCTAATTATGGGATTGAACAAAAAAAAAAGTTCCCTGGGTATTTTTTTTAAAATTAAAATAATACAAGTATAATTAGCTAAGTACATTGTATACCAATGAAAAATGTGATGCAGTCTCTTTCATAAGTTTTATTCATAAAAGATATTTAGTAAATTATGAATATAATGAAGTAACACTATACACTGAGGGGTATGTATCTACAGAGAAGAGTCAAAGCTGTTGGCTATTGAGCAGGCCAGTTACAACACCTTTTGTACAAGATAAGTTAACAAGAGGAGAGATTTCACAATGGCAGATGACAGCATCATGTACCTATGTAATTAAAGAGACTATTATGTATGCTAAACAGCATGAGTTAGAGTTGAATTTTGAGTTTTTGGCACATCGGCACAGTTTAGGCCATGTCGTGCCCATAGTCCTTTAAGGATTACTCTCCCTTTATATCACAAGAGCTAAATTCTGTACAGTTAAATCATTTAAAACAATCTCTATTTACAGTTAAAATAGTAAAGGTAGCAAACATTTAATAATTTCAGTAAAAATCCTATGTAAATATTATATGTTCACAATTTCATAAATCAGATCTTCTTAGACAACCCCACCTCCCGGACAAAGCCCAGTACCTTCCCAGGGTCGATATTGTTGAATAGTGTTTTTAACATTGGGAGCTGCAAATTAATGTTAAGCAAGCTCAGAAAAAAAAATTATACTATAGTTTGCAAGAAGCAAGGCCTAGATCTAATAGTGAGAGTGGTGCTCTAGACTTTAAGCCTGTGTAGATCTAAAAAAAATATTCAAAAGTTTTACAAGTTCCAGAAAATTCAATACAATATGAATGTCTAAGCCTTACATTAAGATCTCGAAATTAAATGTTTTACTCACTGGTTTTTTGGTGCCTCCATTTTCAACGTCAGACTCTAGCTCGTCAGTTAAGTCATCATCATCATCAAATGGAAGATGAATAGCTTGTGTCTGGTCTAAGTCAGAACTATCCATGTCTACTTTTTTTTTTTTCAAATATATAATGATTAGACAATTATAGAATTACCTTCTAAATCAAAATGAAAATATTTTAATACAATTTGAGAGTAATATACTGTAAAATGTAAATGTAACACCAGGGCAAAAGTTTTAGGTACAAACATTGCAATTGTTAAGCAGGTAAGTGAAAGTAACATGGAAGTTACTAAGTAATTACTAAGTTAGAGTCAAAGTTACTAGCCAAAAAAAAAAAAGCAAAATACAAAAAAAAATACTTTTTTAAAAAAAAAAAGCTTATTAAATATTAAAGACTAAGTGTAGCTGTACATCAATTAGTTTGGATAAGTCATGTAATTAAATTTGTAATAGATCTAGATTCTAGAATAACAATAATAAATCTGAGCAATTAGAGTCTAGTATTAGAAATATTTTTATCAATTTGAATTATTTTTTGTTTAGCACAGATTCATGCTTTTAGCTTTCTCATCAATACAGTGTTTTACACTATGATTATGTTTTGTCTTTGTGATGTTTGTCATGTCACTTGTTTGGACCATGTGGAAAGGTGATATGGGGGGGGGGGGGGGGGGAAAGAATGGGCTATCATCTGGGTGATCGCTTTTAAAATGTAGTCGTTTATTATAATTATATATTATGTAGATATGTAGATCTAAGACAATATATTTAAAACATGCTTTATTATAAAATTATTGTTTACCTGGACTTAGCTCAGGAATCAGATCTATCGCTAGTTAGCCTCGACTCCTGAGTGTCTAGATGTCTTGGGCTTTAAAGGTTTATTATTATATATTTATTTATTATATTATTTTAATATAGATCTAGATCTAGTAACGAGTCGATAGATAAATAATGACTACTATAACTAAGTCTACACTCTAAATGACTAGATTGGGTCACTAGATTTAGATTTTTAGATCTAATTTTAAATTTAATAATTTAAATAATGATAATTTAATTTTGTGTGTGAATAAATTGAATTGATAAGAAGTTAAAAAAATAGATCTAAATTTCTAAAAGTAAAAGTAAAGAACTAAAAAGACGTCTAAAGTGTAAGTGTAATCACTGTAAATAATTTAACTAGTCTAAGACTATGTACACTATAGACCAGGCATGTCAAACTCATTAAGGTGTATGGGCCGCACAAATACTTAATCATACCTGAGGGGCCGCAGCAAAAAATCAGTTAGAAAACAGCCTACTAGTTTTATGTAAATTAGAAACAATACAATATAATACAATAATTAATGGTACCATAGCTAGCTAAATTTATAGCACTATTTCTTAATTAAAAATTAATATGACTACGAATTATTTTCTTTGTTCTGATGTTTGACATCTTTTATGGGATACAAGTTTATTAGTGTCATGTTGAAAGGAACTGCTCACAGAGATACGTGCTTGCAAACAGCAAATGTTCTGGCTGCAAATTACCGCGATTCGGGGCAAATAACTGTAAAATTTGGTTTCAACAAAGAATGTACTATTCTATCAGCTCTAGTTGCACATTACCAGCAGCAATTTCAGAATCAAATGAGAATGGAGATAAAAAAACAATGAAAATTCTTGCTCGTACGGAACAAAGTCACGAAAACGATCATTGAAGCATCTACTAACGATTCCAGGTGTAAGACATATTTACCTAATGTTGTAGCTGTATTTAATCTTTAAAGTTCCTGACACGTTAAGAAGTTAAGACCACTGAGGTCACCTGCAAATACCAGATCCTGAACCAATTCATCAGTTTGGAAATGTTCAACAGGGTCACCTTTAATGTTCAGAAACAATACAATTTCCTCACGCAGTGCAAAAAATCTCTTCAATGCTTTAGGACAGGAGAGCCGGACTTTTATGTAGTAAGGAACACAATCCAATTCGTGTCCAATGTTATCCAGAAACATTGGAAATTGGCGATGATTTAAACTACGGGCATGAATAAAATTGAGAACGACTGAAACCGGTCTTAAGACTTGTTGGAACTGTTATTCCTGGTGAATGATGCACTGAAAATGATGAAATTTAAAATTAGCATAAGTCTTTCTTATTTTATCAAGTAGCTTTGCATAAAAACCATTTTATTTTATGGTTAGTGCGCCATTCGTTGTTAGACTAGCTAGTTTTATCAAAGATAAATTGTACTGCAACATTATCTCCTGTAATTTCTCAAAAACATCCTCGCTTGTTGTGGTGTTATACATAGAACAGAGCTCAAGTAGCTCCTCGTGTATCTCGAAATTCCTGTGACAGGTCCTTATGAATTTAGCCAACCCGTTACATCAGTTGACTCATAGAGAGCCGATGAAATAATTCGAAATCTTTATTTGTTTACGCATACTGACAACACATCATTCATTCTATCTGCCACTGTGTTCCTATTAAACGCTATTTCCGTGAATGCTTTCACCTTTTCTGGACAAATTACTTCGGCTTTAACGACACACTCCTTCAAAAAATCACATTCACTAAATGATTTGCTATGGCTTGCAATTAAGTTTGACAAAATGTAGCTTGCTTTCACTGTAGACTCACTCTCGTTTTTCAGTTTAACAAATACTATTTTTTAATTCATGAAGCTTGTTATCTCTTATTTTCCAGCGTTACATTTTAAAATTATTTTGATAATTTTTAGGGGGCCACGCGGGCCGCATGCTAAGTGGTCGCGGGCCGCATGCGGCCCCCTAACGCCGTGTTTAACATGCCTGCTATAGACAGTCAGTGAAGTGAAGTGTACACTGACACTGTAGATGTAGACTTGTGTAGACAGTCACAGTGTAGTGTAAAGAAGTCTCAATTTAATTATTTATACATTTTATGTTTATTTTATTTAGAATCTAGATCTATAATCTATAGATCTAATAATAAATAATAATTTATTAATTTTATAGATTGTTAACTATTCTTAACTTTAAGTAGATCTACTTTAAGTGTAACTTTAAATAAAATAACTGAAATAAGAATCTAGAAAACATACCTAGTCTACTGTGTTTACTGTTGTATTGCCGCGCTTTCGATTAGAGTTATCCCATCCAACGTATAATCTCGCTGGAGACGGTGATAGACAATGCTCCCCTAAACTGCCTAAAGAATATGCCTACCTATGGCTAGATCTAGGACTCTAAGTCGACTAAGTGTCTCTAGACCAAATGTTATTTTCAGTTCGGAGAACATTAAACTTTATTAGCAACTGAGGCACTCAAGAGATAAATCTAGATCTTTATTTTTTTAAAGTTTTAGACATACCAGTACAGCCCAATAAAAGTCTATTAGATACTAGTTTGCTAAGTTTCTTGAGCCATATTAAGCATATACAGTATGAGTATAGTCAGTATAGACACTATAGAGTATACTTATACTATCATCCGAATAGGCCCTATGATAGGGAGATAGCCTTCTAAGTTCTATAGTGGCTATAGATCTAGTTATAGGCACATACTCATACTGACTTAGTCATAACTAAGATTAACTCAACTGTTTGACTGTTACTACTGTACTCAGACTCAGTAGTCAAGCAAGTACAGTAGTACTGTAACAAAAAGTGTAACTGTGTAACTAAACTTACTAACTTCAAAACTTGTAAATTGATAAATTAATATTGTAAGTGCACTGTCAGTCTCACTGAAACTCTGTGACACTGACTGACAGAGGGACAGTCTAAATATCAGTCACAATCAGTGTCTTAGTAGACTATCTATTGTGTCTTTAATAAACTATAAATAGTATTATATATATAAACTTTAAGTCTCTAGGTCTATACTATACAGTCTATACTCTATACTGTCAATAGTCTATACTTATAGTCAGGTGGAGTCAGACTAAATTTAGTTATTTTACTTTATAGATCTTGATATCTAGTATTAGTAAATTAGTAGCTCTAGATTGAGACGTTTGCAGTTAAATTAGTTAAAGGATCATTGATGTAATAGCATGCTATAAGCATGAAAGTAGCGCTATATAAAAGCTATAATAATAATAATAATAATAGGCAAAAATAGGACATAGATCTATATCTATATAATATAGAATTTGAGGGCTAGAAAATTGTTTCAGCTGTGGGGTAGCATGTAATGCAAGCTATTTTATTTGCAACTTATACTTGTAATTCAAGGAAAGTTGTTTCATTAGGTTTAGAAGATACAACGCCAATCATGGCCAATGGGTTATTCTTATAAGGTGCCTCTCATCTAGATTCATGTCTGATAAAATAAAAATGAATATATTTAATATATTATATGTATTATGTAAAGATTGGACTTGGTTGCAAATAATGTTTCTTCTTTAAAACTGTTCTGCAGGAAGGGGTATTACATTTGAAAATCTTGTGAGTCTATGTGAGCAGCACACTATATAGAAGGGAGACAAGAAGGTGACAACTAATAGGCCTAAGAAGTGTTCATGCATACTCTGTAATGGGAAGGGGGGGGGGGGTCGCAGGCCCTTCATTTGTAGAATGAAAGAGATAAAAAAAAAGGACCTCGAATTTGAGGGCAAGATTTTTCAAACATCATTCTTATCTTATATAATACAGACGTTAATTATACAAATTATGCTATTTTCATAATCATTATTACCCACCACTTTGGAGATTGCTTTAAAAAAAAAAATAGGTTTAAACAGCCTCCCAGGTCATCAAGCTAGACTCTTATCTCAAGATTTTGTGAACCAACGTATATAATATTTGGAATATAAAATACAACACATATAAATTAGCATTTGTTGTTCATGATTTTTTATTGCTTGAATAGCATAACATAATCATATTTATCATGATTCTATTTTATAACTAAATAATGTGTATTCTTATTTCTTCGTTTCTATTATAGGTAGCAAAGCTTCCACAGCTCAATGACTCTATCATTTGGCCGATGGGGGTGGAAAAAGAAATTATAAGACCAGGAGATGGTGGGTATATATAAATATCTAATTACTAATTCTTAAATAATTTAGATCCATCCATCCATCCCAGTGGCGCTACAGTCCTTGAAGGGCTCTGGCCTGCTTGCACACTTTCTTCCATTCGGATCTCTCCTGGGCCTTTCGTATCCACGCCCTAACCCCAAGCTGTTGCATATCTGCTTCCACATCATCAATCCAACGCATTCGGGGTCTGCCTTTGGGTCGCCTGCCTTTTGGTTTTTGTCGGTATACGATCTTCGCTCCCCGGTTATCTGGCATTCTTTCAAGGTGACCTGCCCAACGTAGTCTGTTCTTTTTTTTTATTTTGGTCACTATTGGTGGGTCCTCATACAGTTGATAAATCTCATGGCTAGTGTGTGTCCTAAATAATTTAGATTAGTACTTTTTATGCTACATGTGCTGTAGATTATCTTTTTGATTCTTTCAGTGATCAGACTTTAAGATTGTGTTTGTGGGTCTTCATGAACCATTCTCATTTCTGATTGTGGACCCATCTGGAGCATAATCCACCAACCAGTTTCTTCCAGTTCTCTCAGTTCTGGACGAGTCTGTGCAACTGTCCCCTTGCCCATTAGCTAGGCTTCTGGATCCAAATCTCTGTGCCATGTCTTTCTCTCTATTTTCCATGGTTGCTCCAGGTAAATGCTTGTCTTGTGATGTTTGATGCAGGCATCTTTGAAGGATGTTTTATTTATTGGGAGGCTGCTTTCTTCTTGGACGCAGTTCCTTAGTGTTGGACACAGTTCCTCAGTCTTGGTCATAGTTCCTTAATCTTGGACTCAGTTCCTCAGTGTTGATCTATGTCTGGCTAGCAGACCAATAGAATCTTCCTGAGAAAGGAGGATGAAAACCTTGATCTTTTTCATGGTGGTGACTGGCTCTCCAGGTCTATACTACATTGGGACACAATATTAGTGATTTCATCTTCTAAACTGACTACTGTACCTAAACTGTTCCTCATGGAACATAGGGCCTCATTAAAAACATGCCACTCTCCATGGTCTCTTGCTAGTTTTTTAATGGTTTCACAGCTCTTTCCTGTTCTCTTGGCTTCATCTAATACGCTCCGTCACCACATTCTTTTTGTTCTTTCTCTATGTCTTGCGTTCCACTCTAAGGCCTGTCTAGCTCTGACCAATACAATGGAGGTACATCTGTCCTCAACTGCATCAAGTAAATCCTGACATTAAAGCAGCACCAGCCTTATGCCCAAGTATTTGATCATCACATTGTAGAGTTGGCAGTATTAGTGCATTGGTTCTTGATCTCTTATTTTTTCAGTTGTTTGTATATTGACCCCAAAATTTTGTTGTTTTGGGGTCAATATACAAAAAAAAGTAGTATTTATGCATGTGTAGACTTATACTGTTAACATACATTGTACAGGAGCCCCCTATAGTATCAAATTTGTGTTACTATGATTTAGCTCATAAAAGTAATCATATATTATATGGTTCCAAATTAATTGCAATTTTGCTTGATAAGAGCATGTATATTTTTTAAACAAAGTTTTGAATGCATTCATTTTCTAGGTGCCACTTACCCTAAAACTGGTCAAACGGTTGTGATTCATTATACAGGTCAGAATACTTCTTTTTTTCTTGCTTTTGCTACTCTAATAATATATTAAGATTACTAATAACTATATTACTAATTTCTTTGCCAGTTACAAAAAGTTCTTTAAAAAAAAATATTTTTAATGACAAAACAAACATTGATTTTGTTTTCAGCATCATTAGTTGATGGGCAAAAAATCGACTCATCTCGAGATCGAGGTAGCCCCTTTAAGTTTTGCATAGGCAAGGGTGAAGTGATAAAAGGTTGGTAGTTGTTTCATTATTATTATATACTTCATCAATTCTCTAATAGTAATGTTTTCATTGTGTTTTCTTTCGTTCACCCACTGGTCACACAGCAACTGAATAAACTCATTGTTGCAGTAACTAACTTTATTAATTAACTACAAGCCTGTATTTAGCTCGCAGGTCTACATGTTCCTAACACATTATTCAATATAATAGAAACATTCAGATGCCCCAACAAACCTTGCAATTAACATCTATAATAATAATACAGCCAGTCGGTCTTTCATGAGGAGTCCTCCCCTACTAAGGTCAGACAGTATACACACACACACACAGTTTGCCATCAATGCTGTTACATCTCTCTTCTTAATGAATGCAAAAAAAAAATTATCACAATGAGACAATATAACAGTAAAGGTTTTCAAAAGCTTAGAAATCCATCTTAATTAAATCTTTAAGTACATGAATGTTTTCTTTTACAAATTCTCACAATGATATGTATTATTGAAGTTAGCTTTGTTTATTTTTTTTTTAACATACTTTCTACATCATACACATCAATTATGTTATTCAATTATGTAAAACTTTTTTTAACTTACTTTCTACATCATACACATCAATTATGTTATTCAATTATGTAAACTTTTTTTTTCAACATACTTTCTACATCATACACATCAATTATGTTATTCAATTATGTAAAACTTTTTTTTAACATACTTTCTACATCATACACATCAATTATGTTATCCAATTATGTAAACAATTTTCAACATACTTTCTACATCATACACATCAATTATGTAAACTTTTTTTTTTGCTTCTCTTGCAGGCTGGGATGAAGGTGTTTCCAAGGTAACTTGAATTTTATAATATCTTTAGCTAACTTTAATTGTGGGAATTTGGGGTGAAAGGGTCTCATGTGATCATTTTAGGGGTAAAAGAGTATGTGTGACCTTTTTTTTTTGTAGGTCTTATGGGTGAAATAGTCATGTGACCATCAACTTAACACCTAGTTCCTTTTATAGAAATAATGTTCAATTGTCTGCTTGTTCCTAAAGCTGACTTCAAGAAACAATGTGAATTCAAGGTTGCTTTTTTTCCTATGGCTAATGTTAATAAAGGCCAGTGCAGAGATCAAGTGCTTTTATCTGTTTCTTATTCATTTTTGGGGTAATTAGAACTTACATTTTAAAAATGTGTCTTTTAAAGGGGTTAAACTTAAGACTCAAGCTCATTTGCCAAACTTGGAACAACCATGCTTCAGTGTATATGTAAATGATTGTCAACAGAATTATTTTTTTTTTATTGTGGAAAATTAGTAAATGTTTATATTATTATTGTTTAATATCTTTTTTTTTTTAATATTTACTTATTGCTAAATATTTTCTTCAGGAGTATCTTTGGAGAGGAAGTTTTGAAAATTTATCAGCTCTAATAGGCTTTGAGCCTACGTCATATTTGTTATGATATCTTTAAATTAAATAATTATTATTATGGGCACCTGACATTTTTTTTTATTAGATGCAGTTTTTTGGTTGTGTTAGCCCTTAAGACACAGAAACAGGCAAACTTAATATCCTCTGACCCTTAGACTTTTAAGCCTTAGAGAATTACTTAGCTTAAACATTATCTTCTTGCACTTTACAAACTTTTTTTTTATTGTTAAAAATATTCTAAACAATAATATTTCAGATGAGTCGTGGGGAAAGAGCAAGACTTGTGTGTTCTCCAGATTTCGCATATGGAGCCAGAGGTTATCCTGGTGCATATCCTTTTTTTTTTGGTTTTTACAATTCTTCCAAAATCTTAATGGGTAGATTATAAAACCTACCTGGATGGGTGGAGTAGACACGGATATAGAAAATGACTCCAATGATTTACCTAGAAATAAAGTGTTGACATTGTGTTTGTATATGTTCTTTGTTAATAGAATTATTTAGAAGTCTTATTATAGCGTTAGCATTATTTATCGTTATTAAGTGTACCATTCAAGTGGTATATGTAAGTAAACAGATTTATTGATTCTTTTGAAAGTACTCATGGCCATCCTGTTTGAGAGATATGCCTTATGAACTTTATAAGAAAGAACTTTTTGCATGGAATGAAATAATGAATTTAAAGAAAGAAAAAAAGAGTAATAGCTGTAGCCCTTTTATGACCACAAATCAGTGAATCAAAGATAAGAGAGAAAGTTTTTTGAGAAATTAGATTCGTTGGAGCTTTAATGTCAGGAAGGCATTGAGGCATTGACAAGAAGTTTCTTGTCAAGAACTTGGGCAAAGATGATCTCACAGATAGTATTTTAAAAATGTGAAGATTAGAAGCAGGAAGAAAATCCTCCCATTCAGGATTTAATCATGGAGTTTCACACAGAGCATAGGATAATGGAAAAGATAAAGCTGTTACCTGAGATTCTGGCCTTCAAGTCACTAAGAAAGGCAAGAGTTACACAAGCTGGGAAGATGCTAGTTCTGACAGGTAGGAACTTTGCTAATCAGGAAACACTGTATGAAGAAGCGAAGGGATCTCTAAAAAAAAAAAAGTTGAAAGGTAAAATGAACGAACCCCTGCATGTATCAAATTTGGCAGAATATGCAGAGGCCTTATTGGTGGCTGATGACAAAAGACTTGAACAGTTAAGTAGTTTTGGCAGACCAGATGAAGATTTTCAGTAAGCCCATAGTAGGACATCATGGTGGTACTATTAGACAATTAAAAGGTGGAAGTCAGATTTGAAGCTTAGGTCAGAAAAAAGGCGTAGGCCATAAGAAAGGTGAAGTTCAATCAAGACATTGTTTGATGGCAAGTCACTCAGTTCAACAAAGTAAAAAAAAAATTAAAATTCAATTGGTCGAGATGAAAATGTTTTGATATATATATAGTGCAGGTGATATAGACTTCTTTGTCTAAATATCCAGACAGTTGGGAAAATCTGACAAAGAAGGTCAAAGTTTTAATGACATGACTGTTTCAAACTAATTGACTAATACAACTACACTTAACTCTTTCTCTCCGTAATTATTTACCACATTCTGATGGAATCAACGCTGGTATCGTCAGTTAGGAGAGAAAGAGTTAATATAAGCTTTATTTATTTTTAAAGAATTAAAAAAAAATTGTTATTGTTTTTGCTATACTGTATAGATATTTATTTCATAACAAGTTTTCTCCACTTTACACTTAAAGTAGTTTAAAATTAAAGTGGAGACGGTCAAAGAAAAGTTGTTTTAATTTAAATGATGTTTAATTGTGTCAATAACTTTTGTTGTTGTTTTTTTTTTCAAATTATATTCAAAATTTTGTTTTTCTTAACTCTTACCACTATTCCCAAAAATGCCACCTTAATATTTGATATAGAACTGTTAAAAATGGAGTGAAGAAACAAAAACAAGATGTGATGATGGCTGCTGGCTAACGCAAGCAAAGAGTTGTTCAAATAGATGGTTCCTTCTTCTCATTGATGTTTTAGATTTAGATGTCTCTCTTGCCCTGAACCCGCTACTAAATTTGATCATTACCCCCCTTAATTTAGTTTCACTTTATTACCCCAACCATACAAACATTTTTTTGTTTCTTTCCCAGTTCATACCAAAGATTTCAATTCCACCACTCGTACCCTACCCCCCCCCTTTTTTTTTCATTCTTGTTTAAGCTAAGCTACCCACAACTGTGTTGTTTTATTGATTTGTTTGTTTTTTTTGGTTCAGCTTATTTGGGTTTTTTTTTTTTTTATCATTGATCATATCACATTCATTTTTTAACATGAAAAATATTTCTTTTGGGGGGGGGGAGTGATACAATTTCAAATATTAATTTATCATACAAGAAGTTCGACTTGGTGTTACTTGCTAAAAGATGACATCATAATTTATGTTAATTAATATTGTACAAACGTTTTGCTTCAACTAACATGTTTTTGTTCATTAAATTTTTCTTTAACCATTAACTTTTCAGTATTTAAACGCAAAATTAAAGAAAATGAAGTACTTATAAAAATAATGCATTTAAAGTCACAACCAGAAGTGAGTTCAGAAAAAAAAATTTTCTTGTGCTATATACGACTGTCAAAAGTTTTTTTTTTTTTATGGTTTCCTCTTTAAAAATGTAATGATTATAATTCCGAGCTATCTAGAAAAGGAAAAGCATGCTGGCTGTCGTGAGAGATGTAACTTAGTCATCGATTTTTGTTCTGAATCACAACTGTGTTGAACTGAACCGTGATCCTAATGCATTGAAGAAATGCTTTCATGCAGGTAACCCATGCATGGGCTTGGCGCATATGTTATGAAATTCTGTCCTACTTCTTGAGGATTCTGCTAAATTGGAATATGAAATACATTTCATTAAGTCCATTAAAAGTGTTATTGTCACATTGCTAGTGTGATTAGACTTGTCAAAGTGATTTGTACCCTTTTTTTTAAATCCAAATTGTGACTTTCTATGGCATAAATTGTTTTCATGCACATCTGAAAAAAAAATAATCATATAATTATAAATTTTTTGTTTTATTTATTTTGCTTTTATGTACCTATAGATCTTAAATTCTTATTTTAAACTGCTTGTTTTTTAATGCATCAATGTTGTTTCTTTTTGGGTTTAGTGCTATGAGTTTATTGAGATTCACCTACTAGCCCATAGCAAACTGAATATTCTTGTATTTTGACTTTGCCTGCCTCTAGGTATAAATTCTTAACGACATGGACTATATTGGACTAACCATGATTGCCTCTTTTTAAGAAACAAAACAACTAAAACTAAATTTATCATTGACAGTCCTAAAAGAACACTGCTGAGAGATTGTCTGTATATTTTTTTTGGGGTCATTCCATTGCTTAAGATTTGTTGTGATCAGTTCTATATGAAGAAAAGTACACCACTACAAGTGCAGAAACATTTTAACACAGACGTTTGTGTGTGTGTGAGTAATCATGTTTAAAAGTAGTGAAAATGACACCTACATTTGCTGTTGTCTTTATAAGACATTTTTGTTTTGGTAAAATTTGATTTGTGTTTTAGAAAATATTGAAGACTGTTTTAGCATTTGAGACTTAAAAGAGTAAGCTAATTACATGAAATCTGTATGAACTATTTACACTAGTGTTAAGGATATTTACAAATGTGAGTGATTCATTCAAGGACTAGTCTACTTGTTATTGGCTTCACTTTGTTTTTTCCTTCTTTAATTTATTTTGTTGTTTTCTGTAATTTATGTTGAGAATAAAGGAGAAGAATTATACAAAAAGTTAACAGAATATTGGGGCACAGTAAGGGCAATAATTCCATGTCAGTGTTGAAACATCATCATGATGATTGATTTTAAATGTTCTTTTTTTTTATTTTCTTCCTTCTGTGATGACTAGATCTGGCTGCATCCACAAATGCTTTGTGTAGCATTGTTTTACTTTTGTTCACAGTTTTGCAATACATAACATACTGAATTTTTTATATATATATATATAATCCCAACTTTATTTAAACGAAGACATTCAAGACAGAAGACAGAGTGTCCTGCATATATCATATACCGGTACAAGTATTTTGTAATTATTGGATTTCAATATAATACTTTAAAAGCATTATAACGCTATTGAAAAAATAATTAAATTAGTCATTGATTCTATATATTTTTTTTTTAATACACTCTTGTATGGTTAAATGAATATCTTTGAACTATAAATTGTTCTGTCCATAGATATTAGTGTATATTATCTATTATTCCACTGAACATTTGTTGCTATGTGCCTGCATCATGATGTTTTATTGGTTTCATTATAACTTTAAGAATGTTCAGGTTTTTGTTTGTTTATTTGCTTTCAGAAATTTCACTACCCTTGTAACATGTCATGGAGAAAGTAAAATTGTTTATGCAAGAATTCAATTGTTGCTAGTCTTTTTCTCTTTTTTTTTTTTTTTTGGTTTCTGTTCTAAATTTTAGAATTTTTTATTTGCGGATATTTTTTATCACTACCTCCTTCCCCTTTATTTTTGACAATGTGTATACACATAAATATGGTGTAGACACAAAAATACATGTGGATATGTACTGGAAATATTGAACAGTTTGAATCAACTCCATGAGATGTGTTTATATGTGTGTGGATGGGGAGGGAGAAATTCATCTTATTGTGCAAACTATTTACAAGGAACTGGAATGTCATTGCACAATGAATATTCGTTATTGAATTTTCTTAATGTACAGTGTAAAGAGGAGGCGCTGTGGCTGAGCGGTAGAGCGCTTGGCTTGTGAACCGGGGTCCCGGGTTCGAATCCTGGTGAAGAATGGGATTTTTATTTTTGGGATCCTTTGGGCGCATGTTAGTCCACCCAGCTGTAATTGGGTACCTGACATTAGTTGGGGAAAAGTAAAGGCAGTTGGTCATTGTGCTGGCCACATGACACCCTCGTTAGCCGTAGGCCACAGAATCTGATGATCTTTACATCATGTCCTATAGACCACAAGGTCTGAAAGGTGAATTTTACTTTTTTGTTTATGCTTTCAGCAAACACAACAGTCAGAATTGAAAGTATAAACGAATATTCACATTTGACTAGAGTAACACCTTTCCTAAAATCACTAAATTTAGAGAGCCTTCAGGATAAAAGACTTAAAAGTAAAGTAGCAATTATACCATGGGCGCCCGCAGGGGGGTGCAAGGGGGTGCACTTGCACCCCCCTGGATTCTGAGTAGCCAAATTCTAGCCATTTTTTCGCACCATCAAATCAATTAATTTCTAAGTAGCAACTGAACAAGTAGTGCTTTCACTGGTTAATGTAGTAGTAGAAATAAGTAGACAAACCTAGGCGTATGGAATGGATGGCCAACCATGTATGTGCGCGCCTTTGAAGTCCAAGTAACCACATTTTAGCCATTTTTTTAAAATAATGAAATACATCTTTCAGATCTGTTTTTTTTTATTACGTAGGCTAGATGTAGATTCAGTCAGAATCCAGGGGGGGGGGGTGCAAGAGCACTATCATGTACCCCCCCCTCATACGGGTGCCCGTGCATTATTGATTCAAGAGTTTAATAAATTAATATTCAGGTAATTTTGGTCTTCTAAATCTAAATCTAAAAGCCTATCATTAGAATATTATAAAGTGTAGTAATTTAAAAAGTAGTGCTTCCACTGAAAAACAGTTGTAAAGATATGGTATTATTATAACTAGAATAGGCAAATCCGTAGTTCATGTCTGACCATGTACGATTTATTCTAGGCGTGCAATTCTTTGATCTATGAAGGGTGTCAAATATTCTATAGCATGTTAGTCGTGACGATTTGTTTATATTTGCACATAGCTATAGTTATTATGAATGCCACAAGGTCGACTTTCACAAAACATTCTGTGTTATGATTGAACAGAAGGCATGAGATCCGCTTGGTCGTCCACTGATGAGGTATACTGATGTATGCAAACGCGACATAAAGGTCTTCAAAATCGACACGAACAGCTGGAAGAAAGTGGAACTGGATAGATCCACATGAAGAGCGAGCATTTAAGGACGTTCCTGGATTGCAGATGCCAGACACGATAGTAGTAGAAAGAAGGTTGAAAGTACAAAGGATCGGCATCTTTAGTCACACAAGAAGATGCAAAGGGAAAAAATCGTCTTGAGACGTACAATGCTACAATTATTTGTTTATTTAGCTAAGGTCTAGAAAAAAAATTTTTGCCAATTATCTTTCGATGTGATAAATGCTATATAGTTGCGGTCGGTGAGAAGCGCTCGATAAAACAGCAGGTTAAACACGTGCACCAGTTTACAATAGAAGAGATACAAGAATGTTCTTCACATGTCATTCGAGTCAAAACGTTTATTTAGATCAACGGAGCACTGGCAGAAGCAAGAACCCAAAACCTACAAGCTGCACCATCACGTATTAACTGCATTTGCTGGCCATTTTAGTGATGAAACTGCAGATATCTCAGGCACTGAGCAGATGTTTTTGAGTTTTCGGTTTGTTGATTGCGATTGTATTCGACTTCATTAGTTTAGTTCCTGTGGTTCAGAGAGACAAGCTACATGTGTCTAACGTCATTATACAGTCTAGACATGGACAAACTACTCGGTCAAGGCTGCCCTGTTATGGCTAGAAATCTTCTTCCGTATCAGTCCCTAGAAATAGCGTTGGTGCTTAAGTTACCTCTTTGTGTGAGACAATGAACTGAAAATACGAATCTATTCAAGCTTAAATTCTCATCTTAGAGATCTTTGACTGTTTGGTGTATCTTAAAATAACGACTGCAAGTGAACCAGATAAACTGCACATGTTTAGTAAATGTCTCCTCCTCTTGTGTTTCTGATTTGTCTTTTCATTGTCGTCGTCTTCTTCTTCGTTCTCATTGTTATGTTGGAGGGTTCAGATGACTAGATCAATATATGAGATGAACAGCGAAGTGGTTTCCAAATCAGGGAGCTCTCCATATAGTTTTCTTTCTGTTGGGGTGTTTTGGGGCCAGTGTCTTATATGGCCTCTTGTTTCGTAAAGAGCGCAGTCTTGGAGTACGTGGTTGGCATTCTCTGATGTCACTCCACATGGGCAGATTTCACTGGTTCCAATTTTCCGGTACATGTGTTGTCGCATTCTGTTGTGTCGGTCCTAAGTCGAAAGATTAGACGTTGATCTTGTCGGGATAGCTTATAGTAAGCATCATCTTTCTGTGATTTGGATGTGAGCTCGTCCATTTCTCATTTATTTTATTTACAATTAATTTCTTCATTTTATCTGGGTAGAGTGCAGAGTTTATTTGTGAGTTAGTTCTCCCACTCTTGGCGAGTGTGTCAGCCTTCTCATTTCCTTCTAGTTGTATATGAGCTGGTATCCATTGAATAACAGTTTTTTTTTTTTTGCTGTTGTTGTTGAGTTTTGTAAGTGCAGTTCTGAGCTTTTTAATATAAATGAAATCAGAGTTTTGCAAGCTTTGGAGGGTTGTTTTCGCATCGGTTAGTAAGACAATCTGACTGTGGGGGGAACTTGGATGATTTGCTAGCATCTAGTGTTAGTGTTTCCATTTCTGCTCTGTGGCTGTCAGGGAGCTCTCCAGTTGCAATAGATTTTTCTAGTTTTTCTCCATCTGGCCACTTGATAAGAATTCCAGCTCCTCCATTTGTGGGGGTTTTATGGGAAGATCCATCGGTGTAAACTTAGATCCATTGATTGCTAGGATAATTGGTTTGAAGAAAACAGTTCACTATTTCCTTGAGCTCTGTTGGTCTGTAGTCATATTTTCTTTTTATGTTTTCAGTATGTTTTCAATATGGTCCCTTATAATAGGAAGAGGGCTTTCGTCCCAGGGGGGAGATTCATTATGGTGTATCGAGGATTCCAGAGTTATTTATCATTGTCGTCAATTATTCATCTGTTCTTAAACCAGTTTCTATGGTAATGCAGTCTTTCCAACTTAACTTAGTTGCCGCTCATCAGCAGCTCAGCAGTAACATTAATGGCATAATGAAAAACCATCTTGACCATCCTGAGGAACACGTCAGAGATGTAATCTTGAGGAAGGAGAGACTACTGGCAGAAAAACATGATATTGAAAATTGAGTTGTTACCGCCGAGAAACAAAAAGTTTGGATTTTGGGAGTTATTACAGAATACGGATTTACATTATAAATATTAATGCTTAAGTTTCTTCATTACTTCTCGGGGGGGGGGGGGTCAGCCGAGTGGGGGGGGATTGATCGCCCCTGCAAAAAATCCTGCGGGCGCCCATGCTTGCTACACCACTTTTAAGAAGAACATCAAGACCTATCTGTTTAGA
>JADKLZ010000130.1:11695177-11715159 GCA_021533235.1 Biomphalaria straminea
TGACATTATTACATGAGCTATTACAGATGGGAATGACATTATTACATAAGCTATTACAGATGGGAATAACATTATTAGATGAGCTATTACAGATGGGAATTGTCTGACCAGACTGACCTCTTGTTGAATGCTCAGAGCAATGAGGTAATACGCACGGATCAAGTATTATTTTCCATGTTAACTAATCCATTATATAGTTCATCGATTCCTTGAGGCTAGGAAAACTATATCCCTTGGCTACCAAACAGCTCGTAAATGTGAGGATTTCTTGTATTATCCTCTTCCTTTATATTTTTCATTTCTACAGATTGATGTTTTCAATTCCTTCCTCACGCACCTTGCTTGTGCTGAGTGCAGACAGTTTATCTATTCAAAGCCATCTCAGGCAGAGCTGTGTATCCACACAGATTGCCCCCTCCAAGGTCCTGTGCTATCTCTTAAAGCAACAAGTCTCAGGGAGTTTATATTACGGTGTGGCATAGCAGACTGCAATGTTGCTACGGAAAATGACTTAGAGCTCAAAACCACAATTGGACCGTCTATCTCTGAGCCATCTCTCTCAGACTCTTGCCAGTCAAGACTACACCAGAAGAAAATATCTATGTTCAAAAAGAACCTAAATTCAAACAAATTTAAAATAGATAAAGCTGTTTTTTGTAATGAAGTCAGCAACCTTTCAAGTACTAGCGACAATGATTTGATTAACAAATCACTGGAGTCATCTAATCAATTTGAGGCTTCATGTTCTTATGATTACAATGAGAAAAATTCATCTCATAGATCGAAGAATCAAGGGAGAAGCAAAAACAAAGAAAATGAAGAAGAAGATGCTAGTCCAAGTAAGAATCACAGTTCTGGTCACTCAGTCCAAAAATGTGGACCTGGGAAGACATCTTTGAAAAGAAAACATTACTTATCTCAGTTACCTGATCAGAAAAAGAAAAGAAAACTATCTCAGATTGAAGATTTCAACATTGAAGGTTCTGATGAAGCGGCAGCTTTTAATACTGATGTTTTTCAACAGTCGTCTTCAAATCAATGTCAGTCCTCTTCGACTAAGGATGGAGGCAATTTTCGAGAAGAAATACATTTACCTAGTGAGTGCGACTCCTATGCAGTTGATGGCGAGATAAACTTTTTGACACAAGGGGAATCTGTCAGTCGTGAATTATGGAATTTATGTTCATTTGCCTTTGGTAAAAACAGCTCAAGACAAGGTCCCATTGCGAGTGAGTCGTCTGATCTTGCACAAAATAATGATGCTCAGAAGTTTCAAAAAAGTCCATATAAAAGGAAAACTAATAAAGGCAAGGGTAAAGGTCGCAAACACACTAAAGACTACAAGACACCTTATAAAAGTTCATGTAATGATTGTTACTTCAAATGGTATCATGCAACAACTGTTAAGAACAAAGCCACTCAACAAAAAGAAATGCAGCCACAGGAATCTTGTGCTGAAACTCTAAGATCAACAGCTCTGGTGGATCCTTCACTTCGCCTATGCCTTGATGGCCCCTTCACTTTCGATGTTCCCTCTACATCGAAAGAGTATTTGGAGTCAGACGGCCTTTGCAAAATTATGTCACCCCAGGTAAGCTATTGTACTGATTCTATGGTTCTAGTTACCTTGCAGCTTCTTGAGTTCATTTTGAGGGAGCATTAGTTGGAGCTGATTGTATTGATAAAACAACTTAATGTATCTTGATGTAGGCTATAACATATAATATGGTATGACTCTTTCCGAATTATTATCAAACACAATCTTTAAACATTCACAAACAAAATTATGTTTTGTAATACTGTCATTGTCACTATTAGCATTAGATGTAGCAATAGATACTAGAGGTATGATCAATTCTAGATGGGACTTTTTTTTTTTTTTAAAGCTTATATCAACTCAGTCTGTCTGGTCAAAGTGTGTACACATTATTTCTCCCACGTCCATTCTCAGACAAAATTAAACTTGGCAAAATTATTCATTGGCGTAGACAAGACATATTATCTTATCTTATATGTTACAGATATGATACAATACAAAACATTAACCAATGAGTCAATCAATTACTAGTAATTAATATTGTTTTGTTTGATAACAGTAATGGAGATTAATCCTTAAGTATTCACATATATGGTTAAATTAGTAGGGTTTGGTCCCCTTTAAATAATTGTTAATGCTATTTTTCCCACATGCATTCTCCAATCGAGTTGCTACTTTAAACAATTATTTATTGTGCCTAACAAAACATACAAGAATAAAAAATGTGCTAATTATTCTCGTAATTATTTTATTAATTATTGATAATTTATTATTTTGTTTGATATTGAATGAGGGAAATTATATCTACATTAGTGATAGATTAGTTGTAAGTGAGGGGCTCTTCCCCTTAGAAAGCTTCTGTCTTTTTTATAATGGATTTTTTGTATTTTTTCTTCTTCATTGTATTGTAATTGAGCTAGATGCCTTATGTTTTGATTCTCTACATTTTCTATGTTTATTTCAGATGGACCATTTGGCTCATATGGACAGAATTATTTTTGCTGATCTTGAAAATTTTATGATTTTTGACTTAATTTTAGAACCTTTACTGCCAGCTTCTTTTGTTTGGGGCTTCATTAGCAGCAGGCCAGGTACCCCTTACCATATGGAAACTTTCTTTGCCAAGTAAGTGTGTCTTTTTTCATTGACTGTAATTAGCCAACTTACACAAATAATAAACTCTTGTGTGAATTATTGTAGTTGATAATGGTGTTCTAAATGTGTGATATTATTGAAATGATTGATGAGTGTTGTCTTTTTTAAATGATCAGGTTTAGTAATTGTTTGATTGAAATTTGAAGATTGCAAGCTTGATGTGTGATGATTGAATGAAATATAAATGGCAGAGTTTCCAATTTGAAATGGGGCACTTTGCACGTTAAGAAAATTTAGCAAAACACTTTTATTTAGTATAATTTATTTTATTTTTTTCAAGATATAAAACTTAGGTATAATAAATTATCAACATACTATTATGAAAAAATATGATTTATGACCTAATGGAAAGCTTGGTCGAGAGACTAAGTGGGCTTGAACTTGGCTTGGCTTGACTACCTAGTAAGGGGCTCGAGGTTCGAGACCCAACTCGGGCAGAGTTGTGTTTACTGAGCGCCCAAGGCAGCCTGGAAAACAACTCATAGATACCCCCTCCCCCCCCCCACACACACAATGGTCCACAAATGAGATTGGACCAAAGCGCTCTTAGCATGCTATAACCATGAAAGTAGTGCTATATAAAAGCTATATTAATAATGAATGATGCATATCCTCTTACAATCACATACATTTATAATATATATGGCCTATATATAAATATAAATTATATTATTTTTATGAGGCACAATTTTGGTAAAGTTAAATTCCATTATCTGATATAGTATCAAGCTTGTTTCTGCACTTTGACTTGATTGCAGCAGAGTAAAATCCCATCCCACAAAATATTTGGAAAACTAAAGTACAACTATAGCTTGTTTTGAAATATTTAGGTAATCTTCTGACAAACTTGCTCAGAAATCATTTCAAGCTGGATCCTAGTATTTTTCTTTCTAATCAAAGTCTAGATCTAGTTAATTACTCCTATTTTTTTGTGTGTGAAACATCTATTCAGGCTAGCTTTTTTAAGAAACACAGTTTTTGAAGTTGAAGGGACTGTGTTTGTTTAATGATTGTGTTGGATTCTTGTGTAATGGTCTTGTTTAACTCTTAATCTAGTAGGTATCCCCTCTACTGTGCTCTCAAATGTGAAAACTGTGTTCACGTATCCATTGATATTGGCACATCTAAAGATGCAGCAGACTTTGCAATGTGCTTAACTGTGAGTACCATTATATTTCAAGGTTGTTTTTGTAGAGCCACTGTTAGCCTACAGAGATCAAACATTTAGATAGGCCTTGTTGGTCTTGAGATTATTTAAAAGATATTTTTTTATCATTATTGAATGTTTGAATATATGTTTGAAAGTGGAGATATAAGTTTAACTGATGAAGAAATTTTGAGACTTTAGTGCAATATTTTAATTAAAATCAAACAATTAGTTTCAATGAATAAATTTAACTAATTTTAGAATTCTGTTAGAATTTTCTGTCAAATCTGTACCAAGGTATTTTTGTGTCGAAAATTATTGTAAAAACTCTGCAGTAAGATTTAATGAATTCTGTGGCTTGGAGTAAAGTTCTTGAGCTAAGATTTCAATTCTGGATTTCTCCTATACATGTACAAATTATGTCATTATTCAAAATACTCTTTTATTTATTTTTCTATATAACATTTGGGAAATTCTGTAGGCCCTCTTCCTTTTAATTAACTTTCTGCCTGACAAACAATATATTTTCAATTTTTTAATTGTTCTTTTACTGAAGTAAGATGAACAAAATTGGTAGAGAATCTTTATATCCCTGTAAGTTCTGGCAGAGAAGTTTTCAAGTTATAGAGACCAATGATTTGTTTAATTTCTTTGAATGTTGAATTGAAAGCATTTTTTTTCAGATTGCTAAAGTGGATGACAGATTGCCAACCTCTATACCCTTCTTTATTGTCTCCAGAGATAAGGGATTTAAAGAAGTGGAAAATCAAATGAAAAACTCAGACAGAAAGGTCATACTTTTAACACCCCAGGGTTATTTAAGTGCTCAAGATTTCTGTATTTAGAGGGAAACACTTTCTTAAAATAGAATGTTCTAGTGTTAAATCATATAAGTATAAACTTAAAAGAAGCAGATCTGTAATATGTCTGAGATAGACTGTGTTAATTATATAGGTTAGGGTCATGAAATGGACACTCACTTTTTCATGTTGTTAAAAGAATGATGGGATACCAACACTTTATAGTGAACTGACACATTCTTTTTTTTTTTAATTCATATATTATTGATTTCTACAAATCGGATGTCCATCTTGAAATTGCAACAAAAAAGTTTTGTTTAGTTTACTTCATTTTAGGATTTCTATTCCTTACACAGTTTTTTTACAAATGTTTTACGTTACTATCAACTATACACTTTACACTCAAACATTTTTTTTACATTGATATATTCATCATATATTGTTGTTTTTAATTACACAATTTTTTAAAAATGTTTTACGTTACTATCAACTCTACACTCTACACTCAAACATTTTTTTTACTTTGATATATTCATCATATTGTTGTTTTTCATCACTTCTCAATTTGACATTTCACTTAATACATCACCTTGGTAGAAAGTTTGTATACATGTTTACATAATAACCAATTATTTTTTTTTTACTTTATTTGAGGTTATGACAAATAGTTAAGGAGCCACAGCTTGGGTCAAATGAATGTTTACGGTATATTTAGCATATTTATGATACTAATGTCATAATATTGAGATATAAATACACTTTAAAAATGTTGTCTCAAAATTTAAATAACCACTGTCATTTACATTCACCACTTTTTCTTTGTTCATTTTTTTATGAATTACAGGATTCATCTGCTGTATCTATGATTTTATAAGAATTAATTTAAAGTGATATTTGAAAACTCTTTAATTTGAATCTAGAATCTTCACACCCCCTCCCCTTTTCCCAGCTTATTTTTCTATCACAGGGTCATATTTTAACTGTCAAATTGAGACTTGATCATTTGGGGATTCAGTTTTCATGAATTGTATTTTATACATATAATTCAATATACTAATGAAAACCTGTATATCTACCCAGTATTAAGCTCAATAAAACCCCTAATTAAACCATGTTTTGTTTATTGAATTTATGTCTATCATTACCAGTTTTGTTTTATCTTTAATAATATATAATATCAGGTGGCCGAGCCTTGCTCGGTTAAATAAATGTCCTGCCCAGCCTGACTGTCGGACAATAAGAAGTTCATACCGGCTTGCCATCCATCCATCCCAGTGGTGCTACAGCCCGTGGTCTGCTTTTAGTTTTACACATCCCTTCATTCATATCTCTAAACGCGTTCTTGTTTGCAGAGAAATATTTTAGTGTACTACGGTAAGCCTAGTGACGTAAGCAGCGTTTTTCCCGTTTACGTGATGGATAACTTTCATTCATAAATTATTCTAACCAAAATTAATTTTACAACATTGAGACATTTTCATATCCAATTAAGGGTCGAGCTCGAGTTTTCCTGATGTGGCCAATAAGTTGAGAATTTTTTTCTCACTAACATGCAGATACGTTGCAATTTTAAAGAAAATTGTTAGAGCTGTTTTCGAAATAGAAGATATATATATATAAATATATATATATACAAGAATTGCTCGCTTAATAGTATAGGATATATATATATAAACCCTATATATATACTCTTTTTCTAAACAAATAATATATATATATATAAACCCTATATATATATACTCTTTTTACAAAGGCTTAATTTGTTTTAGAAGACTTTCTATGAACTCATTCATGAGCTGCAATAAAACCTAATGTGGGGGCAGCACAAAACTTTTGTACATTTAAACTAGATTACATTATTTTCTGAAGTCTCTGATCAGCCTCAACATTGCCCACCAGTGGAAACAGATGTACATTTAAACTAGATCACATGTTATCTTCTATGGTCACTCTATCCTGGGCAATGCTGATCAGCCTTAACATAGCCCACCAGTGGAAACAGTTGTTAAACAATTAGGTCAATAGGGAAGCAAAACAGAACCCCTGTTGGGGTGCCTAAGGACCAAGTTCATTGCAGTGGTGGGAATGGAAGAAAGCCCCAACAAACTATCCACACTCATCCACATTCTGTTTCTCAACTTGCCATTCTGATGTCTGACAATCGCATGACTGGTGTGTTAAGAGATGGAATACAAGTTTGTTCAGACAGGCAAGCTTCTGTTGGCCTAGAGTTCCAAGAATCAACTCTTAGGTCACAACAATTAGAAGAAGGGTCTCTCTTCTGAGTGTACTCACAAGTAGGACAAACAATATCTGCCTTTGTTAGACTTGTGGTACATATAGCAAACATTTCGACAGTTAAAAAAAGACTAAGGGATGATCTTTTAATACAAAACAAAAAGGTTTTGTTTTTTTTATTTTGTTTTATTTCAATATAGACATGTTTATTGCCAGAAGTAAAAATATTAAAATTCTTATTAAGATATTCTTATTATGAAACATCAATTTTTTTTCTATTAGTCTCTAAAATCACATAAGTAGTACAGAGACCAAAATTCCCCTTAAATAAATTGAAAATACTTTATGAATTGTTAACAGTAATTAAATTTATTTCTAGAGTACCAGTCCTTGGGATCTTAGTTTTCAAAACCTTTCTTACAAAATTTGTAACATTTTAAGATGAAAATATCACATAGAGTCAGGAGTTGTTTAATTACTGTATACAAAATGTACACATGACTGAGTTAGTATAAGGTTAGTATGATATCAACAGGGGAATGTAAGGCTTAGTTATCTTTTGTTTACTAGTAGGGGAATGTCACAGACTTAGAAATTCGGAGATCTAAAACATTCTACATAGAGGTACGGTAGTTTAAAAGACATGCAATAATATTGTGTATATAATCTTTTTACCTTCTCTTATATGGTAGGTGGGTAATACTACTATACAGCAGTTATAGTGCGGACACAGTTCAAACAGTTAAACAAATGTGTGTGTTAACATTGAGGTTCTAGAAATCACAACACAGTTTACAATAGTAGTTGAGAAGACAATTGCCTGAGAAGAATTCTGAGTGTCACATCATTTATCAATGCTCAATGTTCACTATGGCACATAAATATCATAAATAGGCTAAAATAAAATGATAAATAGACCTATTTGTTTCAACAATGCTGTAAAATACACATCATAAATCCTAATTCAATACAATCATACAAGATATATGAAGTTGATTATTTGTTAAATATAATTTTAATGTAACTTAAAACTTTTTTTTTCCTGACTAGATTAGACATGTTAATCACACAGGACAAAGACAGCTTATGATTAAAATACAAGTTGTGTATAAAGATATAAACAGAAAAAAAAATGTCTTCTATCATCATTGTAAGCCAATCAACAAACTGAATCATAAGATAAAACAGAAACATCCTACTGGTTTGATTGACATGTTTTGGATGTTCCTCCAGAATTGAAAGTTATTTCATCCTCGCCCAAACCTCTGACAGGATGGCTGAGGCTAAGAATGGGCAGGTTTGAACCCAGGGCCATCTAGGCTACAGTCTATGGCACATAGCACACCACCACTGTTGTGATTATTGCAAACCTTATCAACAAACTTAAAATAACGCAACACGAAGAGGCTACTATTCTCATCAAGTGCTAAAAACACTCCAAAATACAAACAAACAATCAAATGGAAAAAAAAAAAAGCTAATTTAAAAAATTGTCATGGACAAACAAGAAAAGAAATATATAACAATAGTAGCTGTACTATACAACACAAGTGTACAAGCAAAACATTTGTACTCAAATGAACAATGCAATAAATTAAATCACAACACTAATAACAGATGTGACAACATTAAAAACTTGAATGTTAAATAAAAGAAACAAATTGATTGTACAAAAGAAGGATGTAGAATTTGTTCACCTTACTAACACCAAGGAGATGTTGGTTAGATATGTATCAGTGTCACTGTGACAGCATCAGAACCAGAGTGTTCAGTTTTGAATAGTTCACTGAACAAGTACATTATGAATACATTTAGAAAGTTCATTTCAAATTAAGTAAAATAGTTACAAAGTAGTAAAAAAAATATAGGCTAGGGCTGATCACACATTAATAAAAAAAAATCTTTCAGCTTTCATTTTTTTTTTCAATATTTACAGCTTTTGGAATTAACAACAATTCATACATCAAACACAGTTAATGTGTTTTTTTAAAGAATAAAAACAAAAAAATAAATAAAACTTGTTTCCCAGATCTGGGACACTAATACTCTCTATCTTAGGTCCTAGAGTAATAGCATGTTGTATCATAAATCTCACAATAAATAGTTCACAGCCTTTAGAAAATAATCAATGAAGCCACCACCAGAAGACATTAGTAACATATTTTACTCAAGATGTGATACTTTACGAAAGCCCCCCCCCCCCCCCAAAAAAAAAAAAGTGTTTTTTTTTAAATTCTTCAGTAAACTAAGTATCTAGAAAGGTTAAAAAAAAACCTAGCCTATTTTAAGTGATATACTCTCCTAACTAGCATAGAGTACAAAGCATACAGTACAGCTTGAAGAGGATAAATACCAATCAACAGTTGGTGCAGTTCATTGTCTTAGTGCCAACAATAAAACATTGTCATGAACGTTGAACCAAACAATTTCAAGACATTTTGACAGAAAAAATTGTATTACATCATGGCGTATAAGAGATTTTCATCAATGGTAGAATAACTTTTAACAGCTGAAAAAATTTAACTAGCTTTTCGGTGCTTCAGATGTACAGCATAAAGAAAGTGTTGATAAGCTAGTTTTTTTTTAAAGGTCATCTGAACAATTGTGTGCACTTTTGAATACTGCAGAATCAAATTCTCTAAGCTTTGTGGATCAATGTTCCTTTAATTTAGTTGGCAACATTTAGTGTCCTTGACATTGTTGAGTTCATCTTGAAAGTCACCAAAAGTGAAGAACTAACCAGTCAAAAAAAAAACAACAACTCTTGAACCCTTACCCTTCAACATAGCTCCTATGTTTTAGGAAGTGATTAACTAAAACTAGCTTAAGGCTCAGCTAATAGCATTATTTACGGAAGACTGCCCACTACAAATCAATAAGCATCAAGGAAATGGAGGCATTAAAGATTATAAATAATATGAAAGTTCATCAGAAAATCAACAAATTTCTAATATTCCATGCAAAGTAACAACACAAAAACAGTTGCTAGAAATAAAAAAAAAATAACAACCACTGCAGGCTCTAATCTAAATATCATAATCACTGACCAAAAGAAAAGTTAAATCTTTAAATGATATATATATATAAAAGGAAAAGTGTATAAAATATTTTAAAACTTAGAAACAAAATGTAACTATTCAACTCTAAGAATTACTTTTCAGCTAATAAAACAGCTAGATATATTTGTTAAATTGGCAGAAAACAGATTTTCTCAGGCACTAGAGTCTGATCTTGTAATATATAAAGTTGTCACAGAAACTTTAAGTCCTAATGGACCAACTTACCCAAACAGTTTCTCATGACATTTGTATAGCCCATCTGTCCTACTATAGGATGCTCAAGTGTGCTACGTTCCGATTCCCTTTTTGTGAACTTGAGTAGAAGGCTTCCATGCTGCCTATAGGTGGTGGTCACCAAGCATAACTCAGCTCGAGTTGGGATTAGAATTTGAGCCCTTTTAATAGCCCAATGGTTACTGACCCTCAGCCACACATCTCATAATTAAGAATGTAAAAGGCACAAATCATGCAGCATCACATCTTAACTTTTGCAGTCTCTCTCTCCCCCCCCCCCCCTCCCCAGTCAACTTCCCTCCAAATTGTTCATTTCATAGTGTGGTCAATTTCTTTCTTTGAAAAACATTTCCAGAATTTAAATAGCATTGTAACAAATTAAAAGCATTGTGACAGAGAAACATATGGCATTAAGAATATTTGATTAGAAATATTGTTTAATTATTATATGTGATATACGTTAATAAAATTATTTTGAATGGCACATAAGCTGATTTCGAAATGAGAAACATCTCTAACAAAATGTATATGATGACAAATAAAATACAGACTATTTCAGTATGATTTAGAATGACGTTTTGGTATTTATAAAAGTCTTACAAATGAGCCTTCTGATTGTTCAGTAAAAACAAGACTAGAAAATGTAAGGAAACAAAGAACTAAAATAATAATTGATTAAAATTTCAAACTACGACTCCAATAACAAAATCAATAACTGTGACCATCTCAACAAAAGGAAATGAAACAAAGTTAAAACTGGGTGTACAATGGATAAATAAGATGAAAGAATATGTTTAAAAATCAAGTGTCCATTTCAGTGTGATATACTAATGTACATTAAAATAAACAAATAATAACTAATAGGATGCATTTCAAATACAAGTAAATAAAAACATTTTTTTCAATCTGCTGTCACAAAGCATTGTATCATAATGCAACTACATTAGTATCTATCTACATCTCATTTCATGGAAGAGAACTATTGCCCACACAGTGCTCACATCAGGTGAATTTCTTATAACCAGAAATTTTAAACAACAACCAAAAAAAAAAAAAAAAACAAGATTTAAAAGCAATCTTTCCTACTTAGCACTTGACTAAGCTCCACAATACAATTACACTGAAAGGCAAAGGTGGCAGTTTCATGGAGAGCTTCTTTAGTGAGAATGTAAAATGTATTCCAAGGCAATCATCAACAAAAGAATAGGACAGGATTTATAGATGTACTTTGTCAACTTGTGTTTCTTCCAGTCTGTTAGGAGTTAGTATTTAGGTGGCCAGGCTTTCATAAAACTATGACTCATAAATGAGCAATCATAATTATCTCCCAAGAAAACTTATCCCCTTAAAAACAGTTTACACAGAAACTTAAAACTTTCAGAAAAGGGGAATAGAATTTTTAAATAAAAACAAAATGTATACAAAATATGAAAACCTTTGTAGCCAACATGGTTGTCTGAAAGCGCTCTAGGTATTATCATGGATGCTTGGTATATTTCAATGCATTTCTCAACTATGCCTAATGTATTTTCTAGTAATTAAAACTGAGTTTACTGTTCTTGCCTACAAATGGTAAGCCATTAATTTTGACATAAAAGTGGGTGCTAGGTATTAGAAAGAGAAGAAGTTACCTCTTTCGAATCTTGCAATGTAGGGAAGGGGGGAAGATAATGGGAGCACCTCTGTCTTTGTCCCCAGTGGTTAACTAGGAGGATGTTGTGGATAGCACAATGACCAACCACATTTATTCCTTGTATCTATTAATGTTGGGCAGACAAATTGGTTTGAAAACTTTGTGAAATTTGGTAAGAGTGGATTTCATATGGTCCCATAACAAAAAAATCAGAAATGCTCAGGAATTGATGATACCGAGAGAGTTAAAGTAGATGTTGTAATCTTTGCTGTTAGAAGTGTGGATTTATTAGTTTCCATGGAAATTTTAATAGCTTATGATTTCTATGAAAATAATAATAGCCAATGGTTCTCAAAAAAAAACAATAACATCTGGTGAGGTCATGATGGTAACAACAAAATGATGGAAAGGTGGAAGGTGTGTGTGACAACATCAAAGAATTGGGATTTATTTTTTTGTTTTGATAGCTCATGTGACATAAACATAGAATGATTGGGTCAATGTATTTGTCTTCAATTGCAACATAATAAATTTTGATTTTTAACTAAATAAAAGTTAAAATTATAAGATTGTTATTGAGTGGCAAAATTATTATTAACTCTCCGTCGAGTGCTTTGAAAAAAAGAGAAACACTTAGAAGTCATGTTTCTGTCACTAGATAAAACAACCAAATGACTCATCAAAAGGATATCAATGCTGCGTGTTAGGAGCCACTAACTTAAGTTATTAATAGATAATTAATTAGTAAATAACTAAGTTATTTCTTAGTTTCCGGTGAATCTTTTTTCTCTGAGGTAGCTTTGTTATCTTCTTTTTCATCTTTGAAGAACAGTAGAGGAAACATTCCCAACAAGCAACCAATGGTCACACCAATTATTTTACCCTGTTAGGGAAAAAAAAAAATGAATTGTATTTCAGATTCGGTTCAAAGAAAAACTTAACAAGAAAATGTTTTTAAAAAATACCTCCCTCATACAACTTTAACACAAAAATAATAATAGCACTAATCAGGTGTTGAAATAATGAGTTTAACACTGTCAGCTCCTTGAAAAAATGATGGTACCAATTAGGCTTGTGGGGATTGTATAATTGAGAAAATATTTATTGGTATATTTATTATATAGACATCTAGAACTAGCTCTAGATGTCTGATTCAGAACTCTTAACATCTAGTCTGGATCTACTTCTAAATCTACAATCTTGATATAATCTATCTAAGATTTACGTAAAATAAAAGCAAAGCTTAGATAATCTATCAATAAACTTTCAGCTACTTTAAATTTAATAAGAAAAATCAGTTGTTCGGTACTCTACAGCTGACTATGCCATGTTTTTTTTTTACTCCAATTTATAGCCAAAATTAAATTTATTTCATTTTTTTCTTGAAAAAGTATAGCGGTTAAACTACATTTTCCCAACGTGGCCAAAGAGATAGTAATTATTTTTTCAGTGATATACATCAACTGTTAAATTCCAAGGAAAATCTTTAGAGCCATTTTTGAGAACAGCGTCCATGCAGGTTCCATGTTCCTGGTTCCATGAAGTTTTAATTTGAATAGAGGTATTGTAAAAAAAAACTTTTCCAGAGTGATGAAGTTAGAAATAAATCAATATCAATATTTAACCTTTCAAAACTACAATGTAAAATAAATAAATCAATATCAATATTTAACCTTTCAAAACTACAATGTAAAAAAAAATATATGACAAAAATTTTTATAAACATTTTATTTTACAACTGAGTGAAAGAGTACTGAGCTGTTAGCACAAAGACTTGACCTATTAGCTTTCTTGAACTGTTTGTATAAGGTCATTCAGAGCAAAGAAAACAGATATTTAGAAACCTAGCTCTTGACCACTAGTCTTGCAAACTGCCTGTTTTATCATTTCAATCAGAAATTTCAAGAAATCTGTCCATAGGTCAGTTGTAGAAGTGTTGACAGTTTATGAGGTCAAAAGTAAATAAGAATATTATGAGGCCAGCACAACTTTCAAACACCTATGCTCTTTCAGTTGCCATTATTTTCAGCACTGAGCTAAATAAAAAGATTGTCTCTAAGACATTCCAGGGTGTACGTGCTTTGCCACTCTGAGAATATTTACATATTCTACATACAATTTTATTAGGAAACTTCATGCACAATTATATAACTTTATTGAAACTATATTTCAAATAATATCTCACCATATTTGAAGCAAACTTTGTGCTGCCCATGTCCACTTGAGCTGGAGAGAGATGAGGGTTCTTCATACCAACTTTAGCGGCCAGGATCTCCACATAGTGCGCAGAACTGTGGATAAACACAGCATCCTTAAGTTATAGTCTGTTTTCTTATGATATATGCTGCATAGTACAGTAATGACTACTGTAACAGGTTTGGTGTAATTTCAGTGAACCTTAATTTAAAACTTTTTTTTGTATCAATTGTGATTAAATAAGTTTGAGTTATATAAAAAAAAAGAAAAAAAAATATGTATTTAATCAGAATCTTTTTTAAAAGATGCTTTACATAACTATCAACAATATTTTAAATGTGTAAGTTTAATACAAACTGAATAGACTAAGACATGTTACAATTGTGTTTGGCAGCTACTAAATGTATGCAGTAATAGTTCTAATTTAAATAAGAAAATAATTCCATAGAGTTAAAAAACCAGAACAATTTAACATAAGAAATATGAAGTATAAGTTTTCTAAGCAACAAAAATATGGCTACAAACCTAAAGTACTCAATGATACACTATAATTCATTTGAAAGTTGTTGTTTTTAATTAATAATGTGGAGTTCTATAATCTTTCTTTTATATCTTTTTTCTTTTAAAATCCTTTTGATTATAGAACCATCTTTGCCTTCTATAGATGACCAAAGTAGTTTTTCTTTAGTAACTTTGCTACCACAATTGCATTTTGAATAAAAAATCCAAAGTTCTAGATAAGTTTGTATTGTAACAATATTGTAACAATAAGATATTTACAGTCTTAAATGGTCTTGATAATTTCTAGACCAGTGCAAGTTATTTTTTTTCTATAACAATACAATAATATAAATGACAAATAATGCTGTCTTACCCTAATCCAGCAATATCAGAAATTAGGTTCCCCAGGGCTGCAGCTAGTGAGAGAGAAAATTCATGAACATATTAAATTTCTATTTTAAGAATTCAGTGACTGTGTTGATCTTACCACTAAAGTTTTCTAAATCCATATAGAATCACGAGTGTTTTGATAATTAAGAGAACCAAAGGCTTCAGGTTTCAAACATGAAGGAAAAATAAGAAATTGGTGCAATAAGGTCCTCAGGACATTTCATATTGTATTGGTCATATAGGACACTTATAAACTTTTGGTTAGAGCAAAATGATTTGCTGGTCACATGACCTAAAAAAAATATCAGAAAACTTAGAAAGAAAGGTTTTTTTAAAACTCTGATGCACCTTCCAGGTATTTGAAATGAATGAATTAATTCCTAAAGAAATTAAGAAATCAAACAACAGCATATAACAATTGTCTATGTACTAAACAGTGCAAAGAAAGAAAATGCTCGATTAAAATATTTCCCTTCATACATTAAAAATACTATTTTCTAATTCTAATTAACATCAATTAGCATTGCCAGCTATAAGACCTCACACTATCTCAATCCAACTGACTAACCCAAATCTCTTTACCTGCCATCGTGCTGATCCCAAGTGTGACACCCAATGTTACATCAATGTATTCACCCTATAACAAAAACAAAACTTACATCAATGCACTGTACAGTAGTCATCATTTAGAAAGTGAAACAGCTAGCAAGAGTTTCAACACTTGATTGGCATTACATGTTACATGCTCAAATGATTGGATTGGTGTCCTGTACCATGAATCAATATATATATATATATATAGTTCGTCCATCGTGGTTCGATGATGACCACTTCATCATCAAGAGGGCTGAGGGCTTTGCACAGGGATTTTATGCCTCCTCGTGAGATCCATGTGAGCCTGAAATGTTCGGACACACACTGGGCAGGTTATTCCAGCTGGAGCTAGTGTCATTGGCCTTGCTTTTTTTCTCTGGTGTTTTTCTTCTGCCAGCGTTGTTCTCTTTTCTTCAGCAACCTGTGCGCCAGTTTTCACGGCGCGACGCCATGATGCTCTATAATGTGCCTCTGTCTCCCAGGTGCCTGGGTCTATGCTGAACGCCTTCAGAGAAGCTTTGAGGGTGTCCCTGAAGCGCTTTCTTTGACCACCTTGCAAGCGCTTTCCTTCGCTTAGTTGGCCATACAAGAGTCATTCTACATACATGCCCTGCCAATTACAGCTGGGATTGCATCAGGATTGTGTGGATGCTTTGCAGACCCGCTCTTTGAAGGACTTCAGTATCTCTTATTTTGTCTTGCCATTTGACATTCATTATTTTTCTCAGACTTGTCACATGGAAGTGATTCAGTTTCTTTGCATGTTTTCTGTACACTTTCCATGTTTCTGAGTTATATAGCAATGAAGGGAGGATGATTGCTTGATAGACCCCTAGCTTTGTATTTGTGATGATACCACGTCTGTTCCAGACATTTTTAGACAGTCTGCCATAGGATGCACTGGCATTGGCAATATGCAGGTTGATTTCATTATAGATTTTTCAGTTTCCTTGTCCCCATGAAGCAAAATAAACTGAATTAACAGCATTCATTATAAAAATAGTTATTTCTCAATGATAAAGCAAAATAAGTGAATAGAGCAGCGTTCTGTTTACATAAAGTAATTTCTCTCATGTTCTTCTTACCTTTACAATTTTTATTCAATGTTATTTATGTATGGTAACCCACCAGTAAAAGTACATTATGTCTGAGAATACTTGAATAATTGAGAATAATTGAACTGTTGTTGAACATGGAGCTATGCTTAAATTTACTTAGAGAACAACATGACTATATACATCATTGACTTAATTACAGTCTATGACAAGTCACTCCATTCTATTCTACTTAACACGGACGATTCTTTACAACAAATAGTTTTCACAAGAGCGCAAAGAAATGTTGAACTCCTCTCTGGTAAGGTAAAAGAAATCTATGTGTTTAAATTAAAATAAATGCATTCCATCAATGAACACTAAAGCACAGCACATTGCTCTTTTTTTTTTATAGCCAACATGCTAAACAAAAAGTTCTTTTCAGATCATGCGATCTATAGGGCAGGTGAATTTAAGGTCATCTGTTTCTTTGGACAACAGGGTGTCATGTAGCCAGCACAATGACTTACCGCCTTTACTTTCCCCAACCAAAGTCTGTAGAGTTGTGTGGCTCAGGGGCACCCTAAAAAGTTCAAAATCCCAGTTCTTACCGAAATTCAAACCCAGGACCCCAGGTTACAAAGCCAAGTGCTTAACCACTCAGCCACTGTGTTTCCAACATGCTTTATGAAATTTATTCCAAACACACAATTCTCAAAACCTTTATGAGGGCAATAGACAGTTATGAAATAGTTATGCCCTAAAATACTGAAGGATAATGGATTAAACATGTAAACTTATCAATGTGCTGGTAAAAATATATATATGGGCAGAATTCCAAGGCTAATATGGATCATTGATATAACAAAGGATATACTAAAGCATTGAGATTGGACTGGGTGACTAGAAAATGGCTCAGGTTACATTTGAATGGGAAAATTGTGTTGAAACTACTAGGTTGAGAACCACTGAAAAGGATGGATGGTTTATACACAGATACAAAATCATGTAGGATACTTACTGCAACAATCATGAGGAAATTATCCAAGAATCCAAATCCAATGAATGGAAACATTTGATGGAGAGCAACTAAGGAAAAACAAAAACACAAATAGGGTAAATAACTAGGACAGCAGGTGTGTGTGTGTGTATGAATGTGTCTGAGTGCTAGGCAGAATAAATTGGTGGACAGCTAACATACAAGAAATAAGAACATTAACATTGCTTTTAGGCAGTGACTTTTTTTTTTCTTTACTATTTCAATAGTCATTTCTTGTAAGGGGGATCTTAGCATCTTGAGAACAGTTTTTTTTTAAATACAATTTTAACCCTTTCTCAAAGTCAGTGAATAGTTTAAAACAAGTCCCAAGTCTGTTGACAAGTATGTTCAGGTCAACGTACCTTGTTTCAACTGTTGCCTGGTCGGTTTTTCTTGAGCAGGATCTGAAAAAAACAAAAACTTGTTTCACCAACAAACAAAAAGACAACTTTGAAAAAAAAAAAATGCATTATTACAAAACCATTTTTTTAAAAATGTTTTTAAATATAAATGTTTTTCTTTTAAATCAGATGGATACTATGTGAAATAAAAATCAAATGCAAAAATTATTAAATAATAACATTGTACTAGTTCAGTTAAAATTAACTACGTATGGTCAAGAGGTTTATGTTAAAAGAGGTGGTAACAAAATGCAGCAAGGGGCAAAAGTTTGTCAAAACAAAATGAAAATAAAGAAACAGAAAACAAACTCAAATGAAAAAAGAAAACAAAAGAGCATTACACACTATATATATACACAGTGTGATTCCTAAGTCTCCATCTCTAGCAACTAAACTAAAAGAACAGTAAGAACAAGCTAAATGCTTAGAATTACTTTAATCTACAACATGGCATAGTAACAGTAAGAACAAATAACGGTAAATAATTTGTTTGTGAACATCACTCTAGAAATTAAATGATTATTATTATGTTAGAAACGATTGACTATTCATTCTCTGGCGCTGCCAGGGTCAAGTTTCATTAAAGAGAAACACAATTCATCATAGTCCCTTTCACACTTTCCACTGAGGAATTTTCTGATTGATTATTATTATTATAAGCAATTTTATAGCAACTGTTCAAAATGTTTACCATCTTGCCCCAAACTGAGATTGTTTCCTGAAGCTTGAATAACATTTACGGACAACTTCTTGATTAATGTTTATTAATTTTTATGAAATTGCTTTTTCAATCTTGTTGCTAGTTGTTTAATTGTTATGAATTGCATAAACTCAATCTCTGATATAGCTCCATAGCCAAAAGTCCACTATCAGAAGGTCTGGAGATCTTGGTGGACTACTGAGATGAGTCAGGACACCATTGTGTTGATACCAAATGTTGATTGTCATTTCTAGTGAAACAGTGACATACTGGAAAGGGGCGTGGTTAGTAATTTTCCATCGTCTGGGGGACCGGGGGGCTTGGCCTCATTGGAGGCCCATGAATTTTGCAATATAATTCATTTTTAATGTAAAAAAACACTCATTTGGAGGCGGGCCCAGTGGATTTTCAAAATCTCCTCCTCCCACCCTTGCTACGCCACTGCATACTGCACTTTGTTCAATGTTTCTCAAGTGATAATAAAAGTTTGTTCTTACTATTGTTTTATTTTGGTTTTAGAGGCGGAGACTTAGGAATCACAATGTATATAAATATATATATCAGGTCAGAAAGAGAGAGAGAGGGAGGGATACAGATAGGCCTATAGTAGAAAGAGTATGAATTAAGAATAAAAATTAAATGGAAGCAACAGAAACATAAAGCTATAGGAATACAATTCCAGGATAAACATTATTATATCATTAAATGGAGGCAGATAGATTAAGCTTATTCAATAGTATTGAGTTATTTATCAATATTCATTCACCCTTCTCAAATCCACTAATAAATACTGCAAAGAATATTAAATTATGTAATGGTCATAGTTCAGATATATAAAGCATATTCAAGTGTTAATGGTCGAACTTTATGCTTTTTTTTGGGTGTGGTGGAGGTTGAATTAAAAATATATATGTATATACATATTAATAGTCATGTAATAACTTCACAGCAACAGGTTTAGTACTAGAAAGTTACTAAGTAGTGGCCACACATAGGGCAAGAGATAGATCTAGTCAGCTACTTAAATGTTCCATACGTGCCAGATTTCACAGAGCAGTGGCATTCCCGCCATTTCTGAAATAAAGGGTCACTGCCATCTCTTTCTGTAACAAAAGTATTGGACTGATGGGTAATCAATGTGATAAGACTTCAGGCTAACTCAAAATTTTTAAAAAGTTTCGGATGACATATCAGCTCTCTTTAGGTCATAAGCTGTAGATAAAGATCTCAATTAAATATATTTACTAGTAGATCTATGTGTCACCAGACATTCCAAAACAATCAACTTCACACTCACACAAGACATTCCAAGACAATCAACTTC
>JADKLZ010000130.1:11720159-11730278 GCA_021533235.1 Biomphalaria straminea
TTCTATTACACATACAGCAGTTTAGTTGTCTACCAGCAGTTTGGTGCTACAAGTCAATGACCGGCAACATACACAGGTAAGAACTAAGTCAAAAGACAACATTTAATATACAGTTGGGTAAAAAACACTTAATGTTGACTTGACCCAATAAAAAAGTCTTCAAGTTAATACCATTGAAAGAAGTTTAAAAAAAAAAATGCCTGGGAATACTACTAAGCTCAACAAGCAATTAATATAATAATAAAGACAATCAGACTATTTAAACAAATGTTTAAAGATAATGTTGACTTAATTGAGCCTAAAGTTTCAACATGGTAAAGTAAATTAGAATTATCTATTCCACTGGGCAATGATTTATTAGCATCTTACTAGCACCTAGCACAAGAAACTAAATTATTGTATTGTCCCCAGCTACAAACGTAGAGATGGAAAAACTTCAGAGCAGTCTAAGGGTCTGAAACACAACTACAGAATATTAATAACTGAAAGCATGCCATAGAAGGCCGACCTCGACCAATCCTAAATTGTATAATAAGAATGTATGAACAGAATAAAGTTGTGAAAAACAACATTAATATAGAAATACAAACTGAAAAATATTCATTGAAAACAAATGATGACATGACAAGAACGAAAGGTGATAGTACAGTGAGCCCAAATCAGCTGATTACTTTTTGTATTTTTTTTCTGACACAGAGTGAGAAGTAAAACACCCAAAATAGAAGTATCAAAGAAGTAAGAGATTTACAGAAGAAGAAAGTACACACACACACACAAATTTAAAAAAAAATAAAAAAATTGAAAAGTAGAATATCCAAAGCAGTAAAATTATCAATTGAAAATCCTAAGTAGAACATCAAGAAAAAAAAAAAAAAAAAAAAGTAGAAAAAAAAGTAAAGTAGAAAACCCTAAGAAAAAACAAAAGTACCTAGTAAAAATACAGAGAAGTTGGAAATTCTACTTAGAACATAAAAAAAAAGTAGAACATTCAAAGTAGTAGAACCTTCCAAGAAATATAACTCTCAAAAAAGAACATTTAAAGTAGTAGATAATCCATAGAAATAGAGAATCCAAAGAAGTATGACATCCAAAACAAGAGCAGGACAAACCTGAAGTGAAAGGAGTCCTTCACAACTGTATGCAAAATCAGAATAAAGGTTTTACAGTTGAGATTGTAAACTTTATTCGGGAGAGGACACCATCACTTTTTTTGTATTATTTTGTATTACATTGCACGTTGTAAAATGAAAAGATACAATGATCAAGCATTCAATTATAGACATAAGATCTGAACGAAGTGGTCATCTCCTTTCCATTAGAAATAAAACTGAAAAAGATTTAAAAACTCCTTTGTCCCACTTTCGGTCAGAGTGTTACAAGGTCAGCTGTCGTCACAGAGAAGTACATAGAAGTCAAACTCATAAAGCGCTGGTTGTGAATGTGTATGTGTGTTCGTATGTAAATGTTGTTCGAATTTTGCATCAATATTGTTTTTGTACAGTAATTACGCTGATTTTGTCAATTGTAATCAAACTGAATTTCCATTAGATTGGATCAATAAAAATTATCTTATCTTATTGAATTTTGATAGCTATTATAGTTCTTTAGATGTGTCTGGTTACATTCATACTTTTTCTAGCAGATGACATTCAAACATGTCTCTGGCAACATAATTTTTACTTGTCTTTCTAACATCAGAAAAGATTGAATTTCTCCCAAAATGTTTTACCCATCACCTTACCGTGGTTTTATTGACATCTTTTGAGTGACCGAGAGACCATCAACTAGCTTAGCACAATGATGATTTTAATGATAAACAAGTCCATTACAGACCTACATCCACTAAATGATGAATGATTCAAGTACATTAACAGACCTATATCCACTAAATGATGAATGAGTCAAGTACATTAACAGAACTATATCTAATAAATGTGATATGTGATTCTCCCTTACAACAGTAACTGCTTGCGGCTATAACTTTATGCCCATTCGGTACACCTCTTTTTTTCATGTGACCTGTGTTTTTTTTTTACTCAGATGAAGAGTGCTCATGATTTCAGTAGAATGCTGCTCAGAATGCAGGAAATCGTAACTGAGGTTTACAAATTCCAGACACTTGAATTAGCTAAAGACTAGGCATGGATAAACTTTTCTATGTTTGGCTAAATTTCTCTATTAGAAGGTAAAGAGACAAAAGGCTTCACAATTACAGCACACACACACAACATCTTCACTGGTTCTTAAAATATTTTTGTTTTCTCGTTTTGAATTTACAAAAGAATTTGAAAGGCTAAACAATAGGATTTCAGATGATTATTTCTTGTTTTACATAAAAGGAATTTAAAAAAAAAAAAAGAAGCTTTCTTTTTTTTCTATAAATTGTTGTTAATGAAAATAGATAGTCTCCTTTCCATTAGGACTAAAACAGAAAGATTTTAAAAAATCCTTTATCCTACTTTCGTTCAGAGGGTTACAAGGTCATCTGTCATCATAGAGAAGTACATAGAAGTCTAAGTAATAAAAACACTGGTTGTGAGTGTGTATGTGTCTCATGTGTGAATGTTGTTTGTATTTGCATCTATATTTGTATTAATACAGTAGTTACACTGAGGTGGTCAATTGTAGTCAAACTGAATGTCCATTTGATTGGATCAATAAAAATTATCTTTTCTTATCTTAAATAATGATAGCTAACTTTTGAAAAAAAAAATTAATGGTAAAATGGAAACAAATTATTTTAAAAATGAATCTCAAATACAACAAAATAATATCCCTCCCATACAAAAAGGAAACCTTAAATAAAAAAAAAATTAAAATGCAAAGTTGTACTTGTTTCATATAGAATTCATAATTCTAAAATAATTCATTTCTCAGAATCTACTTTTTCTTTTTTAAATTATTATTTTTTCTATTTTAAGCTATCATAACCAACCATTTTGATTTCAGTTATAAATGATATTTACACAACTCCTGAGTCATGCCCTCAAGAGAAAAATTTAAAAAAAAAAAAAAAATAAAGGACTCACCAGTAAGTGTAACACTCTCTCCATGAAAGTTGGCCAGCTCTTCATAAAGATGTTTTCTTTCGTTGATATTTAATGCATACACAAACTGCTTAGCAGCTTCTCTGTCAGTTATTGCACCTTCTATTTCATAAACACCATTCATTCTAGTAGGTGGAACCCTGGGCATAGTGTGTTTACATCTAAGGGCTGCTGCAGTTGGCCTTGAAAAGCAGGCAAGTGGAAGACCTTTATCTCCCTGGATGGGAGAGCTTTGAGTTAAGCTAGCACTAAATGGTCCATGGTAAAAGTTATTTGTAGATATAATTCTAAGATGGCTACCTTTGGAGTTCCTTTTGAAGTTAGTCAAACTTAATGCAGTTACCCAGTGCCTAGCGTGTGTAGTAAAGTTTCGTATATAATTTTCACTAGTCCCATTCAATCTACACAAAAGTGAAAACTCTGAATGCAGCCGTCTGCTAGAAGTGCAAGCCATCTCTGTGTAAGGTACATTTGTAGAACAGTTTTTTAATTTAAAAAGAAAACTATTTTGTTTAACAAAAGTGACAGGTTGAATCAGTGTTCTGTGTATAAATGTTCCAGCCATCACTGAAAAAAAAAGTAAAAATTCCATGTTTAAAAAATAATTCCATTTAAGAAAAAATTACAATTGATAAAAAAAAGAATAATGATAGGAGGACTAACAGAAATATTTAACTATTAAAGATTTAAACCCTTTCAAATGATATTTTCAATAAAAATAAATTATAGCTTTTGTATAGCACTACTTTCACCATATTATGTCATGCTTATAGCATGCTTTGAGTGCTATGGTCCAATCTCATTTGTGGACCAGTGGGAGTATCTAGGAGAAGGTTTTCCGTGCTGCCTTTAGGTGCTCAGTTAACACAACTCTGTTCGAGTTGGGTGTCAAACCTCAAGCCCCCTTCATAGTTAGCCAAGCCAAACCAAGTTCAATCGTACTTAGCCTCTTGACCACACTTCCCACTATTTTATAAAATAGAAAAAAAAAGGACAGTCTTAAGGGATTTCACACTTTACCAAACAAGAAATCGATACATTTTTAATCATGAATTTTTAAATATTTTTCAATAGTTATAGATATAAATATTGAGAAGAAGGTCAGGCTGCAAAATGAAGTGACGGAAAAGGGTTATTTAAATAGTTTTTAACCAAAGATTACCAAGATATATCAAGCTAGATGAGTTTATCTATATTGTTATAACCCTATTGGCGGCGCAAAAGGGTTAACAGTGTGATCAGCTGATATTTTTGACACAGGCCAGCTAAACAGTTTAGTGTGCTACATCGCAGGGCAAGGCATGAACTTTGCACGTGACCACTGTTATGGTCATCTGATCATAAGCCTGTGTGTAGGAGAAACCAGAGAGACAGTGTGTAAAGAAAAGCAGTTCAAGACAGGACACGGAGGAGACCAAGTCTGCTTATGAAGTCGGTCCTGGTCGAGTCCTGAAGTGAATGTACGTGTCCAGAAGAGATAGAGACAGTAAAGTTTAGTTTGTGATGTAGGGTGTAGCATTTATAGCTGTTGATGTGCCAATTGTCTAGTATTGGCTGTTATCTTTTCCATTAGTAAAGTACCAGATTATTTTTAGAGCTCTTGCTGTCAGACTCTTTGATGTGTTGTGTTATGTGTTTAGCAGTGTTTACGGAAAGCCTGAGATAGGAATCGGAGATTCGTAACAATATTATAAGTTTAACTATATTATAGTATATATATAGTTAATAATAATACAGTACTAGATTACTAGAATTCTAGATCTCATCATCACTAGAGACTACATTATGACTAGATCTAGATAATTTATTAACTAATTACTAATATAACTATTCTTAAATTTACAGTTACATTATTAGTTATCATTATCATCTTAGTCTTAGTAACAGTAGTTAGATCTAGTAATATAGTTATTATTATTAATAACATTAAGAAGTCATTATGATGATTAAATTAAACATACTTAACATAGACCTAGATCAGTGATTTCCAAAGTGGTCTACATTGACCCCCAGGGGTCTATGAAGATTTCCAAGGGGTCTACAAAAGTGAAAAAAAGAATTGAGGGTCTGTGACATGCCAATTGGGGTCCATGAGAGTGCTTTTAATTTAAGAAGGTTATGATTTTAATTTCAAATGATCATCAATGAAATTAACAATTATCTCATGCAAATATTTATAAATTATCTATAACTCATTATTGGCATTCCTATAAATTTGAATCATATGATTCCAATGAAAAATTGTAAATGTTAATACCTGATTTAAATAGCTTATATTTTAGTGTAAATGTAACTAATGGGTAGCATGGCTGAATCTAAATAGGAAATGTAAACATTAGTGGGTTTTTTTTTATTTGACTTCAATTTTCTTGTCAAACTAATATTGCCAAAGATGCCTTTTACATAACACAAACAGAGTTACCTAAACTGGAGAAACCCTGATAGATCTATTTGTAAAGTAAAGTTCCCCTTTCAGACCTTGTGGTCTATAGGGAAGATGATGTAAAGGTCATCTGTTTACATGGCCTACAGTTAATGAGGGCGCCACGTGGCCAGAACAACAACCAACCGCCTTTTCTTTTCCCCAACTATTGTCAGGTACCCATTAGAGCTGGGTGGACTCAGAGGCGCCAGAAGAACCCAAAATAAAAAATCCCAGTCTTCACCAGGATTCGAACCTTAACCCTGATTCGGAAGCCAAGTGTTTTACCGCTCAGCCACCGCGCCTCCTGATAGATATATCAAGATTTGAAATACTTTGAAACAATCAAGTTGAGAAAAGACAATGGACAAAATCATTGCTTTCACATCAAAAATAGAAGATAATGTTTAGCAAGTGTCTAAAAGTTTCTCTTACTTATTGAGAACTTTCGAAAACATCACACAATTTATACCAGTGGACGACTCAACCGTAATGAAGCATTTTTTCTTTTTGACACTGTATCAGAATTCTTGGATGCTAAAGATCTCATTAGAAAACTAAATTTAATCGAGAGTACATGGGACATTGAACGGACTTTTAACAAAACTTATATAGTTGTATCAATTAGTTTGAAACAGTCATGTAATTAAATTTGTTATAGATCTAGTCTTCACATTACTAGTTTAGAAATCAGTAAAAAAAAATATATTTCACTTGAAGTTCATGAAACAGCGAATTGCATGGCATTAGATTTATTATTATTATTAGCTAAGCAAGGAATCTACCAAATAGTCAGACATTGCAAGGGGTCTACGAGCCAAAAGTTTGGGAACCACTGATCTAGATTGTTGTGTGTGTGGTTTGAAGATGTAGATTACTTGATAACGATGTAGAATAGAATTATTAACAGCTCACAATCTGACTTGCAGTCCGCTCACACACAACACAGCTAAGTCTACAAAATGATTTGATAACACCTTGTAAACTTGATAAATACAATTTAATAGTCATAGAGAAGATATCATGTCTATAGTGGATCTACCACTCCTGAATCCACACTGAGACTCGGGGTAGACTCTAGAAGCTATCACTTGCAGTCTAGATAGTGCCACTCTAGCAAAGATCTCTAGCAGCAGACGCCTTGGCTGGCTTGGCCATGTTCGTAGAATGCCAGTAGGTCGACTCCCACAGGATATTCTGTATGGCGATCTAATAGAAGGCAGAAGAGCCGCTGGTCGCCCACTCTTACGTTATACAGATGTATGCAAACGGGACATGAAGCTCTTTAAGATCAACACCAGCAACTGGGAAGAGGTGGCACAAGATAGATCCACTTGGAGAGAGAGCATAAAGGAGGGGTCTTTGATTGCAGATGCCATACACAACATAAGCAGAAAGAAGGGTGAAAGTGCAACGGCGCCTGGTGACTACATATGCCCAACCTGCTGGCAAGGGGAAAAGATCGTCTCTAGAGACGTAAAATGCCACAGACAATTTAATAACCAAATGAAGGGGACACAGTCCAAACATCAACATTCTTAACAAATATGTTGTGCTTCTTTCTAAGAGTCAATCGTTAAATCCTATCTATCATTCCTTATTTTGTTAATATCCCATAATTCCCTAGTTCCATCCTAGTTCTAATAAGAGTTACATCACTCAAAAGAAATCCCAGATAAAACTAATTCTATTTAAGCTTTAAACCTATAACACCCAGGCATGCTACCCTGCCTCATAGTGGCGCCCGGGTGGAAACGATCGTAAGAGAAAACGATTAGGCTGAAGGGTAACAAAAAAGACTCCCATGGGGGTGCCTAAGGGGGTGTGAGTGCATTTTCATTGCACTGCGTGGAGTTGTAAAAAAGCTCCCACAACCTTGTCACAATCCAGGCCCTGTTCCTCAAGGGACTGTTGCATAAATGATGTCAGTTACAAACTGAGAATGAAAGCGTGGAGCGTGGGAAAAGTGACAATATGGCTTGTGTCATTGCGCTAATGTACAAAAAATAATTAAATGTTTTACATATATTTCCTTTGATGTGGCCGATAAATCTCCAAACCGGCCCACAACTTTTACAAAAAAAAACATGACGATAACTTTTCCCATCAGAAAACCGACCTTACCCATTTTCACATTAGATCTAATTTTAACTATGCGTAGTGATACATTGCAAAGAAGCTATTTTTATAGACAAAAGGATGATGAATTCATTGACACCCTCAGTTTTTTTTATAGATTAGACCATTACAGAGTTATGAATTTTGAAACTTAAAAATGGCCGGAGATAGGCTTAGCGTGGCCGACATCCGTCCCTTACTCTAGTAATAAGTAATAATACTAGTACTAATTCTAATACTAAATTAGTAAATAGTAAAGTTGAAGAGCTTTATTCAGTTTATAATTTATTTTCTTTATTTATTAGACTTAGACACTTTACTGACTTTAGATAAAGTATCATAAAGTCCTTCTTAGCCTTCTATCTTAGTATCTACTCTAGAGTCTAGGCTAGCAGTATCAGTATGCTTAGTGACTAGTCATTTAGTTAGTGCTCTATAGTACTATACTTATTACTATGCTGTATGATTAATGAAATGATTTTAAATGATTATTATTTATTATGATATCTTACTTACTACACTTAAGTTACTTAACTTACAGATTTAATAAAATTTAATTACTTACTCAGTTACTGGCAATTACTAATAATTACATATTGTAGAATCTATATATTATAATTATCTATAGTCTAGACTATTAACTTACTAGATTTAGAATTTATATAGATCTAGATCTATTAGATCTAAGTTCGCCCTTCTACGCCCGAAGTTGTTTCGAAAATGTCTTGTTGATTTTGTTTTTATTTTTACTCAATCGTAAAATGTAACCATCTTCTTTAAAAAGAGATAAAATAATTTATAATATCAATCTATTCATACGTAAATCGGAGTTGTTGTTTTTTTATAATTACTTGGAAGCGATTTTGTAACTCATGAGCGTGTTTTTTTGGTTTTTATAATTTTTTTTTTCGTAATAAACTGTAATATTAATAAAGATCTACTAAATAAACACTATTGAAATTTACGTGGTCAAAGTTCATTATAGATAATCCGTTAGGTTTCGTTTTATCAGAAGTAAGATTTTTTAATACTGAAGAATAGCTTCGGGATTTACTTGAATGATCCATTGGGGCCCAGTATCTAGACTCTATCTTATCCAGGGCCGGTCCTAGCAATTGCGGGGCCCTATGCGAAACTGATTGTGCGGGGCCTAGTTTGTGTGGGAATAGGGTTAATACGTGAAAATTAAGTTTTTGCATAAAAAAAATAAAATCGACTTTGAATTTAATTCATTCTTTACTAAGTTAAAAATTGCGATCTGTACTTTACTAACCTTTTAACCTTTTAACCAATGGCATATTAATATCCCAGTGACTATAAAAGTAAATAAAGTATTGAAACGACTATGGTAAAATATCGCACAATCATTACACTTTATTACATGAAAGCTGACAATGCCTTTTTTTCTTTCATCGCTCGTAGGATTGGCATTTTCCAAAATGAATGACACCAACAAATGACAATTTTGTCTATTTTACTGGATATTCTTTAGAGTTTTCATGATATTTTGATAAATTCGGGAGATTTCCAGGAATTTTTCGTATAAATTTTGCAATTTAATAATTACACCTTGAATTAGCGCGGGGCCTATGAAAGCGCGGGGCCCACTGCGACCGCATAGGCTGCAGTGGCCTAAGACCGGCCCTGATCTTATCTTATACAATACAGACGTTACTTCAAAAAAGAAGATGATTACGTCCTACTCGTCATGCATTCAGTCATGCATATTAACCAATGACTTAAATTCTGCCAAGTCACTGGTTTTCCTGGCTAGCTAGTCCATTAACTTGATGACCTCAAGAGGTCTGTCAGCCTGAGCAAATTGTTTGCCACATGATGGACATCCTAATATACCTGTCCTCAAAAGCGTTGTATAAATTTTATTAATGCATCGAAATCTATTTGGATAATTTATTAGATGATTAGCTCTAATATATTTCCAAATAAAGAAAGTATAACACTTGGAATGGTAAATTTCCAAATGTGAAGAAAATCCTGCTACCACGTACATAATAGTAATTGCACTTATCAGATAATTTCAATATCATCTAATAAATTATTCATATAGCTAACTATACTTTTGATGCATTATTAATTCGCATGTAGGCCTATATATCTATATGCTCTTGAGGATATAATAGGCCTTTGTATAAATGAATGCCCATCATGTGGCTTATGATTTGTGGGCTGGATTGTATAAAAAATGCCCAGTCTGAATTGACACCCAGTTCGCCACGTACACTGGTCTTAGCCCAGCTCTGAGTCGTTACTTCGTGCGGTTTCGAGAGCACTTGGTCTTGACATCATATATAATAATACTGCATGGGTGACAATAAGACAATATTAAATTACATTCTTTATGAATATCGCGTTTTACATGAAGGACTATAATTGGGATGTAAGGATGTCTGATATGAGAGCATGTGCAGAGAACGGGTCTGTGTTTGGCAACGGGTATTTTCCTTGTACGCAGTAGCGGCCTTAGGGGGTGGCAAGTGGGGCAACCGCCCCAGGCCCCGCGCCTGAGGGGGG
>JADKLZ010000130.1:11730678-11743068 GCA_021533235.1 Biomphalaria straminea
TATATATATATATATATAGTCTACCATTTCGGCTAAGGGCCCCGCACTTGACGCTCGCCCAGGGCCCCGCGCACTGCTAGGGCCGCCCCTGCTTGTACGTACTGGTCATACGGATCCAAGTACAGCCCTCTTCACGGAGGTCACGGTCCAAGGCGACTATCACTGCCCGATTTCATTCACATGCTCCAAGGGAGTTATCTCAGCATTTCTTACTAAAGTGTATTCTTATACGGAACCCGCTGGCTGAGCTTATATATAGCCTATATATACCGTGCTCCCACAGTTCTTATAAATCTAGGTGATAATGGTGGAGGAAAAAAAAGAGGGGGCAAACAAAACTGTTTTGTGTGTGAGTAATTGCACTCTATAGATCTATGAAAGTCGAAATTCGTATTGTTCTGAGAAATGTTTAGTGTGGTAAAATTATTTCATGTTTTAGCCCCCCCCCCCCACCAAAGAAAGGAAAAGACGCTATTATTTTGTGTGGTAGGCCTATGTCTGCCCGTCCGTCCCGTTTAGTTTTCGTAAGTTATTGAAAAGATATTGAAAATCCGACCTATAAAGTTCTGATGCAACGCGCGGCTACTATTATCTTTTCAGAAACCGAATAATTTGATTTTTTTAATTAAATCAACTATGCAAGCTGTTTATTCATAAAAATACACCAATTTTACAACTATTTGCTATTAATAGTAACAAACACTGGAGGCTATTTAGTAAGGGAGACGACAATAACCATATATATGTTTTTAGCACATGTATGCAAACGGTATTAGATTGTATCAATTTTTTTTTACAAATGTATTGCCAAGATTATAGGCCTAAGTATAAGTTGCTGTCATATATCATACTATTATAACTACTACATTTACGGAAAAAAACTTTTTTTATTTAAAGAGAAAGAAATCTATTTAATATGCATATAAATGGGACATACTTAAAAACATTTCAATCAGTATATAGAAGCGATTCCTCCAAAACTACAGCAATGTACAGTCACAATAAGACTAAAAGATTTTTTTACGGGAATATTTTTTTTCTTGAGGCTTTGAGTAAGATATTGACGCTTTGCAAAACAATTAGATAAATTAGATTATTATTATGTGACATCGGTTAAGCAAGGTTCACATCTATCACCTTCATTTTCACATATCTCTTGGTCTGCTGACTGTTGGGGCACCATACAAGATTAGTCAACCGTCTTTATTCTCTGTCATTTTCCTTTGATAGAATTTCTGATATTCTTTCTAAAAATATTGAAACCTGCCTTTTAACCTGCCAAGGTGGACCACTTCGGGGGCCGATTTTGAGTTTACTTTTCCACACAAACTATCTTTGTAACCATATTATTTTTTTTTTTTTTGGAGGGCATCAATGGAGAAGCTGTTCGTTAAGCATTAAATACAATAAGTACCAATTGGACGTTACACTAAAAGGAACTCTCCGTCTTCTAATTCAATTTACCAGATCTACACCTAGATCTAAGTCTATATAATGCGTCTAGATTCTAGCTATAAGCGGTAGACCGTAGATGTAACCCAAAAGAAGTCTTACACGTATGTGCGCCGTGACAATAGAACTATTATCCGGGCACTAGATCTAGATCCATTAAACATAAGTATCGAAACACATTCTAAACCTGATTATTCCCGATTTCATTGCATTATTATTGATCTATATATTTTATACTTTCATCTAGTTCTATAAAGTTTACTAGATCTAGATATAGTTGTTTAATTCTTAAAAGCTACATTTAAGTTAAATTTTTCATAAGAATAAAACATAAAATATTTTAACCATGTTTTATAAATCTACTTGATAATCGTGAAATTATCGGACTATGGTGAAGTATCGAAGACCCAAGTATCTGTTACTGTTAGAATTTATCTAGGAGACAAGAGTAGTATCTAGACTAGATTTAGTAGACTATAAGCCTAGGCTTTAACTTAAAACGTAAACCTAGATCTATTTTGAATGATTTATTGGAGTTAATTTTAGACAAACAAAAAGTTAATCTCAAAGGTGTGTTATATTTTTAATTAGAATTTAGAGTATAGACTAATTAGATCTAGATCTACTTCTACACGTTTTCCCCCATTGAAACTGAATTTCTGAAACATTCAATTTCAATTCATCAATCACAAGACTGTTTTGAGTAGTGAGTGTGTCAGTGAGTTACACAGTAGTGACTGAGTATAAGTATAAGTTTAGATCTAGATCTATAAGTCTGAGTAACACACCTCAAACAGTTATAATTATAACTTAGGTCTATTTAAAAATTTAATAGATCTACAAATGAATCAATTACTGATCATTTAGTTTAGACCTGATATCTTTCTAAGAATCTAAGTCAAAAAACTGTCTTGGTCAAGACTATTTTTTATTATTATTAATTTATAGCAAATTATAGAATAATAATAAATAATCTGGGGTCCAAACAGGTTTCTTTTCAAACTTAGAGCTCAAAGAGACTTCTGCTCAGCTCTTAGTCTTAGACGATCAAACAGATGTTTCTCAGGCATCTGTTGATGAAGGTCTGTACTTTTTTGTTGTCACTTCAGTTGTTCTCCATGTTTCAGAACCATAAAGTTAAAGATTCTTAGTTTAGTCTTGTTTGAGATGTTAGGAGATTTCCAGGTTGATTTTAGCAGTGTAAATGTCTGACACACTAGTCACTAGATTTATATGACGTTTTAATATCTTCATCTGTTCCACCTAATGATACACTGTCTACATTCCCAAGGTATCTAAAATTTTCTTATTGGTCTATGGTCTGAGAATCCAGTTCTATGTCTCCAATTTGTTTGTTGTTTACTTTAAAGTACTTTTTTTTTTGGTGGTTTTATTTTGAGGCCTACTCTTTTTCCTACTTGGCTTAAAGCTGTGACCTTTTCTTGCATATCCTGTAGTGAGTGTAGTCTGTGTGATAATATGGCTATGTCATCAACGAATTCCAGATCTTTTGTGTGAGAGTCCATTGGATTCCTTTCCCTGTATTAAAGTAGGCTTCTTTTATGACCCAATCCAATACTAGAAGGAACAGGAGTGGTGAAAGAAGGAGAAGGCGTCCCTGTTTGACTCCTTTTGTGACTGGAAATTCCTCTGACAGCTTGCTGCAGTGGGTTACTTGAAACTGACAGGTGAAACCATCATAAAGGTTCTTGATTATGGTTATTATTTTGAGATCCCGTAATGTCTCATTACAGTGCAGTTGTAGCACAGCAAATCTATTTTGAAGGGATATTTGGAATTCCTTTTTATTCTGGGTGTTGTGGAGCTTGTCTAGGTCAGGTACCCATTAGAGCTGGGTGGACTCAAAGACGCCCAAGATTCTCAAATAGAAAATCCTAGTCTTCACTAGGATTTGAACCCCTGGGCCCTGGTTCGGAAGCCAAGAGCTTTGCCACTCAGCAACAGCGTCTCCCAAAGATACATGTATAAGAATTGAAAAATGCAATAGACTGCATTATTAATTATTGATTTCATGAAATTGATCAACGTCTGTTACACCTATTTTTCTTCTATTGAACAGATAAATACAGAAAATGTCTGATCTCAAAGATGATAAGAAAGAATCTGAAGAAAAAGTGTATGGTGGCATTGAAGGACCTAATTCTCAGTATGTCAAATTAATATCTTCTGATGGGCATGAATTCATAGTGAAAAGAGATCATGCACTGACATCAGGCACCATTAAAGCCATGTTAAGTGGTCCAGGTAATTTATTTTGTTTCATGTAGCTTAGACGTCAAATATACATTTTTTATGCAAAGTTTAATTAAATTGATTATCAAGTCACCTTTCTTTGTATTAAATATTGATTGTAATAATCGTTTTCTTTGGTTAAATGCTTTATTCTTAGGTAATGATAAAGTCTATAAATACTGTCATATGTGGTTAAATGCTTTATTCTTAGTTAATGATAAAGTCTATAAATACTGTCATATGTGAATTTTACCTTTTTTTTTTTTTAAGTTATTTAAAATCTGTAATAATATGATTATTAGGTAAAACAGGAATTTTATTAAATGCATTTGATGATATATATTGTCTAAAATACATAAAATATTTAAAAATTCTACTAAGATTTTTAAAAGAATCATTTAAATTTAAATTGAATACATTCATTTATTAAAGTAAACATTTTAATTTCTCATATAACCTTTACAAACTACTATTTCTCTTTTTCTTTGATCATGAATGTTTTGTTTTACTAAATTTGTTGAGCAGTCAGCTTCTGAACATTTAAAAATTTAAGACTTAGCTGTTTGGCTACTTATATTAGGGATTTATCTATGCACAGTGTGTAAAAAATTAATTTCCAAGGTATCATATTAAATACTACAATTTGTTTTTTTTTTTGTGTGTGTCCAGGTCAGTTTTCTGAGCATGAGAACAATGAAATAAATTTTAGAGAAATTCCGTAAGTATTTGTTTTTATTAATTAAGCTTTACATTGTGTTTTCCTTGATTGAATAGCAATGAGAGAGTGGGCTCTTTGTTATTCAGTAAGCACAAAAAGACTCAGAAATGAAGCACAGAACAAATAGAAGTTTTAAATACTTGAAATAATAAATACAAGAATAACAACACCAGTTAGGATCATGCTATTGAAACTAGGAATATGAATTAAACCAACCAACAGAATGAGCCTCTATGGTACACTCACTTTCCTTACTTTTTCTCAGGGACGTCTCTACCAAGAGATTCTGATGCCAAGCTTTTTTATTTCCTTTTCTAGTCATGTGTGGATGTACTAGTCAAGCTAGTTGCCTTTTTTTTTTCAAGGTTAGGTCACCACATTGTTCTTGCTTGTAGCCATGACACATTGAGACTATCCCAAATTATAGCACATAAAAGTCTTCTTTTGTGACCCAATCCAATACTAGAAGAAAATATGTATATTTTCAAGCACATTTGATCTTGTGCTATATTCCTGTGATTAACATGCAACACCACAGGAATTTGGAACCTTTCTATTGTTTTTCAAAATAATGAAATTCAGTAGCATATCAAGTGGTTGTAGTGTAGATGAGACATAACATTTCAAAAGAATAATTTTCATATCTAGAGATTCTGTACTTTCTGTATGGAAGGGAATATTAACTGAACAATATTCTTGTAATAGCCCAACATCAGATGTGGAGTTTGGCTGTCCACGTGTATATTTGACTAAGGCTGCTTTATTGATCCTTACGGAAATTTGTTGTGATTACACTCTTTTCTCATATAATAAAGACAACACAACAGAAACATACACATATAAATACAACAGAAACAACATAGAGCTCATTCAGCGACTACACACAGGCATCTTGATGCTTTTCATGTTCCCTGATAACTGAGTGGCGGTGATATTTGGCCATAGAACTTTACCAAGCTCATTAACAAAAGAAAACCATGACACAATAACTCTCAAAGTGTGCCTAACTTTAGACTGTCTATTAGGGTCCAGTTTTCACTCTTTTTTTACCTTTGACCATAGGTAGGATCAGGAATGAAAGATTGATGACTCTCCCATCGTCTAGATGATCATTTAACCACATCCATGTGTGACATGGGTCCTTGAGCACCACCAGTATTCGCAAGTGTGGATTTGAGCCCACTGAAGGAAATACTTCTTTTACCTGTTTTCCCTAACAGGCTGAGGCCTGTAGAAGATACCCTCACCTCCCCTTATCAAATCCTGTCCATATGATGAGAGCTTTCACATGACATAGATATCTAACAATAACATGATTCAAGAAGTATTCTAAATGTGTCTATTGTCTGTGTTTTGTTTTTCCAGCTCTCATGTACTGCAGAAAGTGTGTATGTATTTCACCTACAAAGTAAGATACACAAACTCATCAACAGAAATTCCTGAATTCCCAATCGCACCAGAGATAGCTTTAGAACTGCTCATGGCTGCCAACTTTCTGGATTGTTAAAATGTTCAGTTGTCTGCAATATGAAATAAATTTTTTTTTTTTTGGTTTAAAATACTACACAATATTATTGAACCTATGATTCAGACTTAAATATATATACATAATCATAGAATCTATTATCTGAATTATGTTTCTATAAAAAGGAAAATATTGAACGATTTATTTATAATATTTAAAAAAAAATCAGTAAATTCTTGGTCATGAATGTTGAGCAGGCAGACAGCAGTATATTTTCTGAGATATATAAAATAGTTTAAGATTAGCAGTGTCACTACATTATATGATTTTAAAAATAATAATTTGAAGCTATTCTGTAGCTCAATGTTTTCAAAATTATCACAACACTCAAAATATTGTACATTTTTAATATAGATGTCCTGTTCTGATTAAAAAAGTTCAGTATTTGCAAAATCATTACATTTATATATTTATATCATGCATTTTGTAAGTTTTTATAAATGTTACACACATTTATTTTGTATGTTTCCTTGGTCAATTTTTTTCTCTGCATTGTATTGTATCTTTCTAATTTAAATTAGGAAAAATATTTTATTAGCATTAGTTGTAAACCGGGTATGCCGGTATCAATAATAGTAATGATTTTTTTTTTATCCTTTTAACACCCAGCAATAGGCTACTTAAAGTGACATCTTTAAAAGTTCTGTATTTAAATTTAAGGTCTTTTGTGTTTTATAGTCACCATGTTGTTGTGTTTATTTCAATACATTTCTTGAATAAAAGACTTGCATATTTATATATACAGACATTATTTTCATTGGTAGACTTGTTTGTCTTGGTTTCACACCCTGTATAACATTAGTAGCTATTATAAGCCTCTCTACATTATATTAAAATATTGCTATCAATTGATAATTTAGGAAAATTGAAATGGAGATAATGAAATATAAAAAAAAATTGAATAAGTTACATAGATTTTATTGGCATATGGTTTAAACTAGTCCCTTTTCTTTTAAAGCAATTTAAAAGTATTTAGAGTGTATTGATGCATAACTTATATGAATTGAAAATATTTAGGGTGTGTATAATTTTTTTTAAGTTAGAAAAATTAAATAACTAAAATTAAGAATATGGTGTCCTATAAATGTATTTGATATTTGTTTAACATAACAAAAGTTATTAATAAGCAGAGGCAAATCATTTCTTGATTTATTGTACAAATACATCATTTCTTGATTATATACATATTGCAATTCAACATTTAGACAAGCAATCACAAACAATGTACACATAATATAGGTGGTCAAGATAAAAACAACAAATACACAATTTTTATCTCATTCAGTAGTCCAGTGATAAACTCAAACTGTGTTATAAATATTGAATTCTTATTACTTAACATTGTGTGAGATTGCTGAGCTCCTTCTGCATGGCAAACACATGGAAGGGCTAGAATGACAGCATCTTACCCCCATTTAGCATAAATTCTGGGATAGGTTTTAGTTATATACCATCCTATCCATACCTGATTTTTTTCTTTTTGTATATTATGAAGTCCAGTTTGTACAACTATATCTCTTGCAATAAGCCATTGCAAATAAATAAATAAAGTATTTATATTTCAAAAAGTGAATAGGACCAATGTTAATGAACCAATTCAATAAATTATGTCTGAATAATTTCACCACATTCAAACTGAAAACCAAACTAGTGTGATGGTAATTTTTTTTCTTCACAACAAGCAAAACAAGTACACCAATCATGTAAAAAAAAAAAACGACTAGTTCAATGGAATTTAAGCCTCAGCAGCTTGTGCACTGAGGATAGGAGTATCAAGGAGCCAGATAGCACCATATCTCAGGCTGGATCTGGCCCACAGGCTGTAGCTTAGGGATCACTGACAGGAATCATTATAAGTTTAATTAGTTGTGTTTGATCTTTGCAGCCAGTGCAGCTTTCTGTGCAGGTCCTCCCCAGAATTTGGCAAAGACATCACGTTCATATTTTAATGACTTGGAAGTGTCTTGACTTGAATCACAATGTACAACTAATGACTTCACAGCCTGGAGTAAGTTGGAATCAAAGTTGCAATAATTGAAACCCAGCCATTGTTTACAGGCCTCCAACTCTTCATTATAGGATAAAGAATTCTGCAGTATGTGGTCCACAAGCCCTTCTTGCTGAGCCTCTTGTGCGTTCATGATTTTAGCAGAGGACAATAATTGTAAGGCCTTCTTCCTACCCAGCAAACTGACCAGTCTTGTGGTTGCTCCCCATCCAGTGGTTACTCCCATTTTCACCTGGACAAACCCAATTTTACCAGAAGCAGACATCACACGAAAATCACAAGCTGTAGCTAACTCCGCTCCTCCCCCTAGAGTATGACCTATAGAGTGAGGTGAAATAATTTGGACTATAATTGCTAATGAAATTAAAACTAAAACAATTGAATGATACAGTAGAAAATAAAACATAAATAATGTTGATGAACAAAAAAAAAAGAATTAAAAGTACACAAATTTTTTATTTAAAATACATGTAGCCCAATCTCCAATAAGTGTTTTTGAATTTGTTCAATGGTCTAGAATCAGTTTTTCTACAAGTATTTATGATGATGTTTATTGAATCACTCTCTTCATCTGTAATATGCCCACACAAGACACTCAAAACATCTGCTGAGTAATTGAACAGTTAGGCAACCAACGCCCATTACAGTACATTCTTTGTAACAGACAGCTTTTCTTAGCATTTTTGCATAATTTAAAAAAAAAACAAGGGGGCAGAGGGAACAAAATATTGCTCTGACATATCTAATTATGGTTAAAGATAAAATGCTGACTGACAATCTAGCTACACATCTACAACTAATTACCTTGCAACAGGGCTACACTAATTAATGGCAGGTTATGGAGTCTAGTCAGGGTATGGTGTTGAAAGGCTGCCATCTCGGCTCCATAGTGTAGAGCCTTTTTAACAAATGCCAAATCTCCGCCTGAGCAAAATGAACCATCTTTACCCATCAATATAAGCCCTTTGCCTTGTGTCCATTGCTCCAGCTGATCCACTTTCTCAGACATTTCAACCATCATTTTGCCTGGACCATGAAAATGTATTGATTGTTAATATTTCAAATTTTTAAAACTATTCTTACATAGTATCCAAATTTTTTTTTTCATACATTAACTTTATATACAGGTAGTTCATAATAAGAGGACATTACCTGAAAGCGAATTTCTTTTATCAGGATTATTTATAACCATGACTGCTATTCCTGTTTCATTGTCTTTAGTCAAGTCAATAGAGCCCCCAGGGAAATTTTCCAATTCTTTTGCAATAGCTTTTAAATCTGGCTGATGAAATGTAGACAGAAGGCGAGGTGTCACCTTGTGTGGAGTGCATTTTGAAACTGAAAAATTTGACAAAAAGGATCTATATAGGTATTTTCAAAGTATTGCATTGAATTTCCTTAAAAATAATATTGGTAGGCCTATATAATTACAAATAAATGTATATATATACAATCTAACAAAGATAATTTAAAAAAAGGGGGGGAAATCAATATCCCAGTATACCTCCTTTCAATATCCAAGTAATCATTTTTATAAGAAACACCAAAACTACATTTAAAATGCTCTGCCCTTCAGGCTTTTTTGTATTTTCTTGATTAGAGTTGCTTGACCTGAAATGTTTAAAAGTAATAAAAGAGAGTTAATTATTTGTAGGTTTAAAAAAATTGTATATATATATATGTATATATACACACATATGGTCAGGTTGGCTGCCTGGTTATGTGGTATGCATGCTGGGCTGTAGTTAAGTCAGCTTGATGGCTCCAGCATAGGTTCATACTCTGCCCGCTGGGATAATCCAAATGACCGATAGACTGCCCATCAGTGCTATTTAAACTAATTTTTTCAGAAAATTAATCATTATAGAGTCTCTTATGTATTAGAATCTAATAAAAGCTAATTAACTTTATATAAGCTAGCCTACATTGCTATACATTGCCAGTGCCAGCGTTGCCAAATCAAGGTAGATCTGATAATCTGAATAATAGATTTATTGAGTCCAGTGTCGGAAGTGTAATAATAATACTGTAGTGCGTAAAACTCTGTATTATTATATTATGGGAATGTATACACTGTCTAGATTTAGTCAATGTAGTAGACTCTTGTACTCTAGTATTTTAATTAATCGAATTATCAGTGTGATGTCAATAGATCTATATTATATATAGCCTAAATAATAAATAGTTTAAAATAGATCTATTATCCAGATCTATAATCTATACTAAAATGGTAAAATTAAATAATTAATAGATCTATATAGACTATCATATTATATAGATTTAAGTTCAAGTATTCTAGAATCTAGATTAGTACATTAGATAGATCTATAGTATAGGCCTATATAGGCTATAGACTATAGTAGTAGAGTCTAGATCTAGTAAGACTAGTAGAAAAGTGGTGTTCTGTTGATCACTGTGAGTGTGAGACTGTGGCACTGTTATCAGTGTTGTCAATGTCAGTCAGTTTTACTGTTTTTTGTGTAGCTTAGTTACTTATATCTACGATGTTTTATATTGTTCGATATCGACTGGAGCCACGGAGCACCAAAGCCAATCTATTCTAGATTCTAGATCTATCATCTAGAATATCTTAGACTTAGTCTAGCCTAGTCTAGGTCTAGAATTTTAGAAAATGAGACAGATACCGGTATTAAAAATGCGAAATAAAATTAAAGGGATTTTCTTTCTGACAAAATTTTATTTTCTGAAAACATATTATGTTTAGAACTTTAGATCTAGACTAGATAGAATCTAGATCCTATAGACTCTAGATAGGCCTAGATATATGTTGTCAACAAGAAAAAAATAAATGATTAGACTGATTAGATAATAAAATAAACGCACCAGTTAGATCTAGAGTCTATATTACAAATTACATACGTTTCTTTTTGATAGAAGATATTAGAAATTAGATCTTGATATACGTCCTAGATAGTATCTATATTATATTTCTCAAAAGAATTAGGTCAGACGTGCAACAACAACAACAAGTAAATAGGGAAGATCCCGTGGCGCACGCACCACGGTGTGCATGGACCCAATCCGCACTATTTCATTCACAAAATAGCATAGCATACGGCGCAACGCTATTTTGTGAATGAATGTGGCGTAGCCTATATAATTCTCTTCTTCTTTTAATATTATGACAAAGTAAAATAAGTATTTTAAGATTATTGTGTCGTATGACTATTGAAACTAGAAAAACAATACACAGATAGAGTCTACTCTCAGGTTTGACTTTAGAAGAACTTTAATTAATATCACAAATTACGCATATTGGTTCATCAGACATGATTACGAAAGGTAACTAATCTCTCTATTCCTAGATCTAGATCTAAAACACGAATTCAACTCTAAGATAATAGAACTTCTCCTCGCAAAGATAGTTTTATGCTTTAGCACATGAACATACTAATTATAGTCCGTTTAATAAAATTAACATTCAAATTTGTTTTTCTAAAGCATTGTTAAATTACATGAGTGCATCTATATTCTTAATATCGCGTAAATTAAGGTCAATTAGCCATTTTGTTAGCTCCATTCATAGTATTTTTCATTCATGAATTCACGCTATCGCTTTACTTATAACAAGCAAATGGGAAGATCCCATGGCGCATCATGGTGTGAATGGGAAATATATTTTCATTCACAAAATAGCATAGCATATTTTTTTTTTTTACTTTAAAAAGATTTTAATAATGTCCGGAAATTTCCAGGACTTTTTCGACCGGCGGCATAGCATTTAATAACATTTCAGGAGATTTCCAGGGGGCTCCTGGTAAATCAAGAGGACGCGGGGAATCTGTTATGTTTTATAAAATGGTTCAATTTCATATTTTATACACCTAAAAATTAACACGGGTCCAAAGAAAGTTCGGGACCCACTGTGGTCTCATATGTTGTAGTATTTTTTATTCATGAATTCACTTATAACAAGTAAATGGGAAGATCCCATGGCGCATCATGGTGTGAATGGAAATGGTGTATCAAAATCCGCACTATTTTCATTCACAAAATAGCATAGACATAAATAAATATAAACTGGAAAAAGGAATTAACTTTATGTAACTTGATTTAATCATTTATATACCTAAAAAATTAGCACGGTCCAATGAAAGTACGGGACCCACTGTGGTCACATATGTTGTAGTGCCTAAGGCCTGCCCTGGAAAATAGCGGCGTATGCTATGCCGCCGGTCGACTAGTATAATATATATAGTATGCGTGTGTTAATCTAGTGCTTGTTAATAATTTAAGACTCAGCTAAATCATTAGTTTTCTGTCTGTTTTAGGAATTTTCAGGCAACCCGTTCCATATGACATAGATCTAGTCTAGATTATCTAGATCTAGTATAGAGTCTTTCTCTCTCTCTCTCTCTCTCTCTCTATATATATATATATATATATATATATATATATATATATATATATATA
>JADKLZ010000130.1:11752223-11771602 GCA_021533235.1 Biomphalaria straminea
GATAAGAATTTAGATCTAGACATAGAAGACAATGCGCACTATTTTACAACACCCCCTTCTCTCAAAGAAAGACCCATGGTTAAGCAAATGTATAGTTCTAGTAAACCTTTTCATATTCCAATGATAAGAATTTAGATCAAGACATAGAAGACAATGCACACAATTTTCCTAAACATTATTTATTAATTTCTTGAATCAATAATTTAATTGATTCGCACATTCCAAAATGCCATAGTCCTAGACAGGCTAGTAATTCTTTTCTAAACAATATACATCAACTATTATGAAAGCCATTTCTAGACGCTTTTTAATTAGAACTTTAATATTCATAGCCTATTCTAGGAGTGTCGTCAAGACAAGACATCTACTTAAGGCATTTAAATACGCCTTACACTAAAAACAATATAAAGTTTCCTTGTGGTAATAAATATATATGTATGTACAAAAATAATACATTTACAATAATAAAAATGAACATAAAGATGCTGTCCTGCAAGAAGAAAGAATTTTGACACTATTAAAAAACTTACTAAAAATGTAATAATTAACACTAAAAAACATTTTCAAAAGATAAAAAAAAAAAAAAAAAAAAAAAGACTTGGAAATAAATACAGAAATATAGTAAAAAGATATTAATCTGTTGAGCCTTTGTCTAAAAATGACATTTTTACATAAATTATAAGCATAATTTATCTTGCAACTTTAAGATATATGACACAAATATAAAATTCATGAAATTGTCAACAATAAAAGTGCAACTATGTTAAAAGTTAGATACCAACCATAGCGACTGTTGCCTTAAAGGCCTTTGAGCTTTCTTTAGAAATCCATTGACGTCCCAAACAAGGTGGATTTCCAGCTGGTGCTGTGATGTAATCCGTCCAACCAAATCTAGTTGGTTCTGGAGGCTGTAATGATCTGCGTCTCTCTAGCTGTTGATACAAAATACAAACCATGAATGACTATTTTATATCCATTTATATCCATATTGTTGAAAAAGAAAGGCAGACAATGTAAATATGAATATATGAATGATATATATGAATATGAAAAAAAGAAATACTCCATTGGTTGCTTCTGCGCCATCCCAAGAGCCTTTGCTGAAGCTTTCCATTATAGCTTTGTTCTTCTGAATGTCTTCAGTTGATAAATGTTCTCGCCTAAAAAATAAAAATTAGGATTAAATATTCAATTGTTGTTTAGAGACAAGATAATAAAAGTTCAACTATTTGTATCTAGCCACTTTAAATGGACGCTGACAGGTAAAACAAGAAAACAATGAACTTCTTCTTACTTGACATAGAAATTTTAAACTTCAAATTAAAGTGAACATTTTTTTGCAATGTGGGTGAGGGGGAAGATTTAAAGCTAAGACTGACAGCTTTTAATCAAAGTCATTAGTATACGAGCTCTCACCTCTTTTTGGATTCCAGTATTAAATTGTTGACACCATAAAAATCTGACTTGTAGTCCCCTACTAGTTCCTAGATATAAGTAAAGACAAATGCTATAGAAAGTAAAGGCACAACAAACATTATTTGAAGTTTCACCTAAAACCAAAGGATCTTTCTGAAAACCTTAAAGACACCTGGTGTAAGCCCTAATATAAACTAACCAAAAAAAAAAAAACAGCAATAGAACTTTGGTTAAATGATAGACATACTGAACATTAAATTCACCCAGCCAAAGTTAAATATATCTATATTTCTCTAGAACTTCATAACTATTGAACTGAATTCCATCAAAAACTATATAGTCAATAGCAAAATTCTGTATAAAAAAAACAACAACAAAATCCTACAGATTTATCTTCTCGAAATAGCCATCCACTTTGTGCTCTGGTGAAAGTAATTTTCTTAGTTGACATCTGAGCTGCAACTATATCACTACTCATTAAAATATCAACTTCCTCCTCTAATTCTAATTCACTGTCCTGAAAAAAAAAAATTGACAAATGTATTTTAGATAGCCAATACACATTGAATAAGTTCTTAAAAAAAAATTAAAAAAAGCATTGGTAATAAGTCTAGAAATGGGGGCGGGGCGGGGGGGGGGGGGGGGGGGTTAAAAAACCAAAAAGGGGAAAACTAATAGTTATGAAGTCACATTTTTTAAAAAAAAATGGCTGCACAGTTGTGTGGCATGTGTACTGGTAGTTGTTCAGTCATCTTGATGGTCCCAGGTTAAAACCTTATATGCTACCCCCCCCCCCCCGACCTACCTGTGGGAGGTTTGGGCTAGGATGTTGCTTGTTTTAAACTCAGAAGGAACATCCGAAACATTTAGAAACAAAAATAAAGCTATTACTAACTTCAATAATGACATTTATTTCTAACAATTTCTGAAATTGATTCTTAACTTTTTTATTTGAATAACAAAGACAATGAAATTATCAGGGAAGAATCAGGTTCGTTTATATTTAATTACTAAATTGAAAATATATATATATAAAAAAAAAACTGATTTAATTTTATATTCCTCTTTACTTCTGGATCTAAAAAAAATGAACAAAGGGGCTCTGCTGTAACTTTTAAACAAACATTGGTGCTTTCTGGGTAAGGGAGATCATTTACCTAACACTCTCAGTGTAATATCTTTGGCTTACCTCATATCTTACTCTTTGGTAGACTTCTGCTTTGTTATCTAGCACAGTGAGACTTTGTCTTGGTTTGGCGTCACCATTGAATAAGAATGTTATATCCCCTCTCTCCCAGCGCATCTCTGTGAAATCTACCAAGGTCGTGTCCAACCTGAGAACAAAGTTGTAGTTTAAACAAGAGACAAAAAATGTTGTTAATTTTTAATGTATTTACTAATGCAAATTGAGCATCATGCTTGACTACATTCAAGAATAACATTAAGACCTATCGATTCAAAACGGTGGCTGATGGGTAAAGTACGGTCCCGGGTTCAAATCCTGGTGAAAACTGGGATCTTTTTAAATTTCAGGACCTTTGGGCACCCCTGAGTCCACCCAGCTCTAATAGGTACCTGACAATAGTTGGGGAAAAGTAAAGGCTGTATGTCGTGCTAGCCACATGACACCCTCGTTAACCGTAGGTCACAGAATCAGATGACCTTTACATCATCTGCCCTATAGACCACAAGGTTTGAAAGGGGAACTTTACTTTTACTTATTCAAAACTTGTTTAGATTAGTTTGTCATTTTAACTCTTGTCTGTATGTCTGTTATTAATCATAGCCACTTGAGCCTACATTATGTTTGTACATTAAATTATTCTTTATTACTTTATCACATCCATAAATAGCCTCAACATGCTGTACTAATATTGTTAAGTTTCAAACACATTTATGTTAATAAACAATACTAAAAATCACAAAAGAAAAGAAGTCTTCTACAATATTTCATCAACTTAGTTAATCTCTAATAAGAAATTAGACAAGAATGATTAAAGTCATGGAAAAAAAGATTTACTTTTCAAGCTCCAAAAGTTGTAATTACTTAAGGAAACAATTTTGATTGTATACAATGTCAAATTTGAATTTCGTTCAGGAAATTAGAAATGAGAATCAAACTTTTTGATTTACCTAATTTTTGAACCCTTTTTACGTATTTTACAAATGTCTGAGGGCAGAATTCTGGAGACTAGAGGCACTGTAAAAAAAGAACAACACGTTAATAAACAGAAAAGGGGATATTAGGTTTATATGTAATTATAATAAATTAATTAATTATAACTTTTATATAGCGCTACTTTTATGCTTGTCGCATGCTCAGAGCACTATGGTCCAATCTCATTTGTGGACCAGTAAGAGGGGGGTATCTGGGAGAAGGTTTTCCGTGCTGCCTTTAGACGCTCAGTAAACACAAGTATGCTAGAGTGGGGTGTCAGACCTCGGCCCCCTTCATAGGCAGCCAAGACAAGCCAAGTTCATGCATACTTAGCCTGTCAACCATGCTTCCCACAAGGCAAAATTGTACCTTTTTTTGGCAGATGCAGAAATAACACATTTTGATGGTAAAAAGATTTGATTTTGATTTTAGGCACATCAGCAGTTTAGGCCATGCCGTGTCCTAATGGTAAAAAAACCTTAATGGTGGGCTATCTTTGCAGAAAGGCCAAGATTGAGGCAAAAAAGAGCTGCTGGGCTAAAACACTTTAGAATTCTTTCTACAAGTTTTTAATCAAAACCTTCAGCTTAGCAGGGTAAATGCTATACATTAGGTCTAATACCTCCCTTCCCAGTTGTCAATGAAAAGCTTAACCCATTAGCTCCTACTGCAGTAGGAAAGGTTTTCCCGTTTTTGTCCTAAACAATTGTAAAACGTTTCCAAAATCCCCTATTTAATATATTTGATTTAAACTTTTTAAAAACAAGATTTCTTCTAGTCTCGTTGCAAGCATGATAACAAATTATTTTGGAGATTACCGATTCTATTTTAAATAAAATCGGGAAGGTTTATATTTTTTAAATAATTTTTCAAACAAACCGGCCCAAAGCCCCTGTGTATAAGCCCCCACGTCGGAAAATGAGCATTTTTGAAGTTTTTTATATTCTAGTAGTATTAAACGTATATATTTTTAAAAACAAGTCATATAGTTCTATTTTTTTTAGAGTTGTTTGTTTGTTTATATGTATTAAATCTTAAATTTGATTATTTTTTCAAAATAAATATTTTTTAGAATTTTTAAAATACTGAGTTATTCCTCTTTGCTTAGGACTACAGAAGGGTTTTTCGTAACCAGAAATAGGAGCTATTGGGTTAATCTCTTTGATATGCTTGTTAAACTGTTTCTAACATTATTTCTGACACAGAAAAACAAAAAAACAACAACATTGAAACCAATGACTCTGAAAAGCATTAAACTAAATATTCTGGTCTACTTATCTTGTATCCATTGCACTTGGAAAAGGGGGGGGGGGACTCTAAAGCACATTCTAAAATCCAGAATAAAGATCACACTCTTCACCAGGATTCAAACTAATGGCTATCAGCTTTACTGCCACTCAGGATGGAGCGGTAATATCTGTACATTGCGATTACAGCTTTATGTAAACACCTACCCCAGCTTTGAAAATCCCACTTTAGTTCTAGGTCAAAGTCACCAATATCTTTAAGAGCTTGAACCAACATTGGCCGCCTCTCTTCTAAAGTTTCCCTTGACTGCTGTTTCAGCTTGCGCAAGACAGTAAGAACTGTAAAAAGTAGAAAAAGAGTAACTCAGTTTTACATAACTTTATTTAAAAAAAAACAAACAATAACAGCTAAGTCCCTGCACATCATATTTTAAACTAATTTCCTTAGTATTTTAAACAAAAGTCCAAAGTTATTTCAACCAATTTTATAGTCTGATCAGATTCATAAGCCCCATATAAACTTTGTTCCCAGATAACCATAGAAAGTTTCGCCTGAATTGTGAAAATGTGCTTTACTTGCCAAATAGAAATACTCAAGGTCTGTTTCACAGACTGAGAATCACTGCAGTAACAAACATGCAAAACTATCTCTACATTTTAGGCATAGCAATAATCTTAACATTTCATTTAATATTACTTGTCTGTCTGTCTCCATAACTAATGGCTTCTGCTAAAGGTGTCCAGCCAAGGGCATTTTTTATTTTGACAGGTGCGTGATGAGCAAGCAGTAAATGAATGCACTCTAGTAGAAAAAAGAAAAAAAATTATGTGATTTAAACTTTAAAGAAAAAAAAAAAAAAAAAAAGAACAGGAAACAAACAAACAACCTTCACCTTAATTTTACAAACTTCTGAAGATGGGGGATCATTTATTGTAAATGATTAAATGTAAGAAAAAAGAAATAATACTTTGTGGCACTGACAAAAGATTAGCTTTCCAATGAAAACAATCAAGTACCTTTGTGACCCAACATGACTGCAATGTGGAGAGGTGTATTACCTGTTAGAAAGGAAACACAAAAAATAACAAAATTTTTACTAATAATATAATTATATTTTTGTAATGACCTGCAATATACTAGATGTGAAACAATAACTCTAAAATATCTGTGATTGGCGTGTGTCTCACCACCTCAAACACCTGACTATAGTTCCATAATAAATTTTTATTTTAGTGCTATTTTATCAAAATGCAAAGGTGGCTTTGTTTCTTTGTTTACATTTTCTTAGAGTGTTTTTGATTCACCAATGAGCATGGCACAATTTCATCAGATTCAAAATTATAAGTCATCTAATACTCTCTTCATGGAAAAACATACATAGGCCCTTGTTAATCTCTTAATGTTGAGCCTGTTTAAATTTCACTGAATGTACTATAAATAATTTGTTCCTATACAGTAGAGATATGGAGAACATTTGTCAACAGTGATTCCAAAAAAAAAAAAAGGGGGGGGGGCATTGACAAAAATATATTTAATTGTCTATAAATTTAATTATTATCTACCAGTGGCAGACAGACAAAATTAACACACAGAACATCAAAGCGATTCCTGATGGTTCCTCCTTAAGATCATGAACAAGTCCATAAACAATTGATTGAGTAGTGTGGGATTCAGTAAAAAGTTTTTTTATGGAAGTAAAATAGTAAAAAAGTCAGCAGCAAATGAATATGATTGATAGAGTTAGTTAAGTTTTTAAGTCTGTGAGTTGCAAAATAATTTACTGAATAACTATATATATATAATTTTGAGAAAGATTTTCTTTCAATGCTTGTGTATTTGATTGAAGGATTTGAATAAGTTTGTTAGTGAGGGAGTCACAGAGCAAATCAATAACTGTGTGAGGTGATGAAGCCGTTCAAACATTGAGTAGTGATTTTATTTAAATAAACATTTTTCTTTTTTCTTTGGTTTCTTCTGTTACAAAAAATAATCAATAATTAAAAATAACCCATTAATCGTAGTTTTATATTTTTTAAATCATTTAGTGAGAAGTTTAAAAGTGCATGAGCATATTGTGTTTAAATAAGTATGACTTTAAATTAAGTCTAAACACAATCATTGTGAGAGAACTATTCAGCAAAAAAAAATTGTGTAACTTAGAGAGTGTGACAAGAAGTTAACCCAGTCCATTTAGTTAATCAGGTATATCTGACTTGGAAAAAAATAAACAATACACATAAAACTTGAGCTGAGTTGAATTTGTTGAACATTTTACCACCTTTCTCTCAAAAGAGACTGAACTTATTCACCTCAGATTTAGTAGTTTTAACTTAGATATATATGTCACGTCTGATATTGCTGAGTGACGGTCTGTGTGGTGAGACCTCTTCTGATCTCGAGTTTGTGCTGATAATGCGAATGTACTATGACTTTACACATACATGTAAACAAATGAAGGAATTCCGTTCTGGCAGACAATATATTTAATCCAATATAGAATAAAGAATAATAAGACTGGCGAAACGTGCCACACATTATATGAATACAAAGCGCAAATATTAATCCATAGGAATCATAATAACTCAGTACTTTCAATCAACTCAATTAAACATATAGATTACAGTCAGAGGAAATATACAACCTCTCTACTCTACTGGAGTTTCACACTAACTCTATACAAGGTACAAAATATATTCAGAGTATAACTACAACCTTACTCTGCTGGAGTTCAACATCAACTGGTTAAAATTTGCCCTTACTCAAAGTCTCCCACAACTTTTCTCGTGCTAACAAACACGGAATCTTTGCTGAGTGACTATATGTCACTTCATGTCACAGGGGTTCTAAAACTGGGCTGTGACAATATAGAGCTATACTACAACGTATACATTACTCCAAAGTCCTAAATATGGTCTAATGTCTGAGAGGTTTCTAGATCTAGTGTCACAAAACCTGCAATTATAAAGTTAAATTTAGCAGTTTTACTATACCCTAGTTATTGACCATGGGCATCACAAGGGTGATCAACAGGTTCACATGAATAGAAAGGAGTGATATATATATATATAAAGTATGTAAATGAATTTGATTTAGAGAGTGTGGAGATTTTAAGTTAATATTTAAGGGTTTTGAATAGTTTTGCCAGTGATCCAACATTTAGACACCTTCGCATCACACGGAGGTGGTTTGTGGCATCTAGATTTTTTTTTTCTTTCTTGGTCAAATCATTATGGAGAGATAAAAATTTTAATGTAAGAAATGGCATCAGCTTGATTTAGGGTGTTTGCTAAACCTTTTGCTTGATTTTTGTTCACCTATTAATTATCAATTTTCAAAAAGATTATTTAAGATAAAAAATATCTAAAAAAAAATATGCTAGAGAAAAACTTATAACACCATTCTTTGAAAAAACAACACGTAACTGATGTTGGTCATTTTGATCACAACTTCAAGTGATGTTCCTTATTAAATAACAGAACACAACACACAAAAGCACCAATCTGAATGGCCCGATTTCTACATAGAATTTCTTTGTACCTTATTAAATATAATAAGGCATCTCTAATATAGTATAGATCTAGATCTACCTCCACTTTTGCTTGTCTAGAAATATAGATTTAGATTCTAAAGATTAAATTTTTACTCTAGACATTTTTTCTAGATCTAGATTTCTAAGTAAAAAAAATAGCGGCAAGTGAACCAATGAATGTGAATGAATCATGTGAAAAATATGATGAATGAATGATGATTTAAATTAAAGAGAATGTTTTTATTTTTTGTTTAAATCTCTAGTGACGTCTAGTAGTAGTACTAGAGTATAAGAGTTGAGTAGTAGTGACTAGTGAACTCATAGTCGTCTTGTCTAACTTAGAGTGTAGAGTCTAATACTCTAATTCTAATAGTAAATAGATACTTAGAGTTAGAGTCTCTGATTCTAGTAGTAGAATCTTTACTTTTAGCATCTTATTAAGTTATTTCTTTAGTAAAGACTAAAGTGAATGTTGAATGTAAAAAATAATAAATTGAATGTTGAATCAATTGAATGGATGGTCCAGTTTAAGTTTTATTTATCACTAATCTTTTGATATTGGACGCTTACTGAAACAAAGGGTAGCATTCTAGATATAGAAAACATTACCGTGAATATCCTTCTGTGATACATCACAAGTTCGTATAAGTTTTGAAACGCTTTTAACATCATTCTTGAAAACACTTTGGTGCAAAGGGAATTCCAACGTAGCCATTTTTATTTACAAAATGAGTTGACAATCACTGAACTATAAAAATTAATAGACTCTAGATCTAGATCTATATATAGACATAGATCTAGATCTAGAGATTGGCCTTTTTTATGGAAAAAATAAATAAATTGTAAATCTGGATCTATTAAGTATTGTTAAGATGTTTGAAAACTGACTCATCCAGCCAAAAAAGAAAAAAAAATTATTATACAATAAGTTTATTACAAATATGATACAATTACCCTAAAGAACAATAAATGGAGGTATTTTTTTAAAAATAGATTTGAACCTTTCACATGCTACCATCATAAACGTATGTTTAAGTATGTTATGATAAAAATGCTCTATTTTAGTAGATCTAGATCTAAATATCTTATTCCTATTTTCTTGTAAATGTGTGTGCTTCAATATGAATGAGAAATGTTTCTGGCATTGGCAACATAAACTTAAAGAGAAGATGATGAACCAAGCATAGAGACTAGAGATGACACGCAACAGACAGATGGAAGCTTAGAACACTATGGTAGATCTACATATACACAAAGGAATATTACAAGTTAAAACAAAAAAAAAAAAACGGGGGGGGGGGGGACAAAAGGTATATTCATAAATTTGAATTATACATAAGAGAAACAATTTTTTTTTTTATATTTGTCCTGTAACAAAACAATTACTGTTTTTCTTCAAGACTATTTTTTTTTAATGACAGATGAAGTAATATGTTTGCAGTTTTTTTTTAGCCTTTAGCCCATGATTAACAAGAATAATTTTGTAAGGAATGCAACAAATTGCCTATTTCTTAACAAACTTGATAATCATGTTTACTATTTCTGTATTTAGGTCTAAAAATCATACAGATAATTTCTTTTGTAAAATGTAATTACTTTATGTCTTTGAAATAATTTGTGTTAAAATTGTTACCATTTTTTAACTTTTTATTATTAATTATTAGTTCTATTGTCAGGGGCATAGGTAGGAATTTTACATCGTTTGGGGGCTGGTAATATTTAATTTTTAATGTAAAAAACACTACTGGGTTCCCCACCCTAGATTTGCAACTGTCTAGTGTATAAAAATTAATTCTTTTACATTTGAATGTCCCAGCTTTGTAAAAGAATTTACTTTTTTTAAACCTGAATATTGTATTCTTAAACGTTAAACACATGAATTAAAAAAAATATGGTGATGTTAATATTAAAGTCAATAGTTGTTTTTTTTTTATATACAACTTAATAATAATAATAATAATAACATAATAAATAAACAGAAGCTCACATTTTTTGTGTTCAAATAATTTATTCATAACATGTTTATATATCACAATGATGGCCTAAGATATTTCTTCTTATAATAATCCCTAAAAGCAAAATAGGATGACAAAGTTCAAAATAAGTACAGTTGACATCTGTTTCCATGTAAAGATCAGAGTATTGTTTGTAGTTGGTTCAAATCACATGATTTTTGTGTATTAATCATTCATCAGTGTCTATTGATACACAGTTGTATGCAGCATAGCGAAGTCTTTCTTCCGCTATTTTCTCACTGTAATGGAAGAAAAGTATCCAAATAAAAAGCATGTCTCTTTTAAACAAAGGCAACCAAAACCTTACTAGATCAAACAAACTTGTATAACCTCCACTACTTTGAATAATAGCCGCAGTTGTATACATCATTGGTGCCCAATAGGTGTCTGTCTGGGGGTCATGTCAATTTTGGCAAGTGCGTCAAAGGCGCAACATCCCAAACAAATTTCAAGCTCAATGGCACTGATCTTCTGAGGATTTATTATGCACTGATTGCAGAAGTTTCAATGGGCCAGATAAGGCTTCGCTTTGGGTTTGATATGGCAAGCTGGCTATAGTTAGGGCATCACTGATCTATATGATATTATGCTCAGTGGGAGTTAAAAGTAGAAAAGGTAGTGTCTCCCAGTTCCTGTCAGAAGCACATTAGAGGTGTTGTAAAGTTAATTTTTTAAAAATCTTGTTAGTTGTTGTAAGAGTCAGCACTATATTTCTAAAATGTTTATTACAAGTTTATTATTTTTATTTTTTAAACAAATCCTTAAATTAAAACCAATATGAGTAAAGCTGTTGACATGACTCTTAATTTATAAAACTGCACATATCAGCATGACAAATGTCCTGCAAGCTGAATCATACTTATGAATTAGCTAAAAGTTAGTATTAAAAATGGAATGTGTGAAAACGTCTAACTACTTACTCAGTATATACAGGTAAGTGCAATGTATTACAACATGTGGATGACTCAGGAAGAGGGTTAGTTGGACTACTGATGAAAAAAATAAAAGCCTTGAGTTAAACAGATCATATCATGAAACAAACTGTAATAAAAAAACAACTCAAGTCTATGAAGGATGTATTATTTTTAAACTCAAAAACATGACTTAAATAAAAAAATTTTTTTTTATATATATGCATTAAACAAATTAACAAAGTAAACATGCCACATAATGCCACATTGGAATGTAAAAGTTATCTATAAATTTCATTATATATTTAAAATTATATATTGCTAATTTCAAAAAGTAAACAAGAATATATTTTACTTCTTGCCAGAAGATATGAATATGGAAACTGGCAATCGTCTTCGACCAGTAATGAACCTGAGAAGGTGACTTTTATCTTCATTTGAGAAATTTTTCACAGCAGTCCAGAAATACTTCACTCTTAGATCATCTTCATCTATGTGATGATAGAATGCTGAAAAAAATTTTTTTTGAGCTTATAAAGTAAAACAGCAAAAGAATTGCAAACATTAATGCTTTAAAACTTTCACAAAAATGTGGAATGAAGATTAAAATATTAATAAATAAATAGGCAAATGTATAGCTCTACAATTTATAACATTCCAATGATAGGCCATTTAGATCTATAAAAAGAAGATGATTACACAATTTTACTGAACATTAATTTTTTAAATGTTTTAAAGAAATGCGGAAATGCCAGAAGATGTGTAAGTCCATTCAAGATAAATATTTTCTCACTCTCCATCCGAAATTTAAATTGAACTTTTTTTTTTACTTTGAAAAATTACAACGGTCAAGCTAGAGTTTTCTCTCGTAATTCTAGCAAATGTCAAATCACCAAACATAAGCTGTTTTTTTTTTGGTCTTTGTACATAACTATTATATTAAAGGGTTCAATACCAATTGAAGAAATGATACAAACTGCTCTAACAATATAACTCGAAGTAAGAACTACTATTGCAATGTTAGGGACAATATACATGAGGTAATTGTCCAAACTTTACAACAACACATGCAACTGTATTATATCTTCTTCTAGTGATAACTTACTGTTTTTCATCAGAGCCTCCACAGAAATCTCAGGCTCTCCACAAATCCTAGTTTCTAGCTCCTGCCAAGTTAACAACTCCAGCACAGCTTCAGGAATGACTTTGAGGAGACCACTTCTCAGTGCCTTTAACTGATTGGTCAAATGTAGTGGAACACACAATTAATAAACAGAAAAAAAAGTTGTAATGAAATTCATATTTTTTATTCTAAAAGAAAATCAATCAATTTGTTTCATAGCAAAAAATGTATTCTCACAGTTACCATAACTCTTTCTCTCCGTAATTATTTTTCAATGTTTTGATGGAATTCTTCATTTAACTCATTACTATTTCACTCCCCTGTTGTGATCAAGCATCAATAGATTTGTCGTTTTGTATCAGAAAGTGTATTATTTGGCACAGAATAAAGGGGAATGCATGCTCTTTTTATATAACACACAAAAAAAAGTTTATTAAATTAAAATTTTTTTTTTTAATGAAGTCAAATCAATGATGGTATTGTCGATTAGGAGAGAAAGAGTTAACAATGACATGTGCCTTTAAAATGTAACACCTGACAACTGGTACACATCTGAAGGGCTCCAGAAGAGAAGGTCTTCAAAAAAAAAAAAAAACACTTCTTTCCTTCAAACAAGATCTTACATCAGTACACTGAGCTAAGCTGTCTCAAGTTCTAAAGCCCAGACATAATTTTTGCTATGCTATCATAAAATAGGTCACTGTGTCTTAGACATAGAGATACAGACTTATTACATTCAGTGGACTCTATTAAAGAGTTATCACTCAGGAATTTTTCATTTTGCTTTAAAATATTATTTTTTTTTTTTTAAATTTTACTAACAAAAAATTTATGTAATGGTGCCTACATGTTACATGCATAAAAGCATTATCAGGTACCCAATTTTTTAATGTGAGAATGGTGAATGAATATAGCAAAATAATGGGCAATCCAGGCCAGGGCACGAACCATTGACCCTCATACTTGACAGCTCCAACTAGCAACAAGGACCTGGCAACAAACTACATGACCATTCCTAGTACCTAGCCAGCAGGTGGGTGTATGCTAGAATTCTATACTCTACATTATGTACAAATTCTGATCACTTCACCTGTTTGTCACATTCTGCCAAGCGTATTTCTCGAACTTTCTCAGCATATTCCAGCCTATCCTCATAGGCTAATGGTAAGGGGTTACCCTCACTGTCCACTTTTAGACTAACATGGCTGCCATCACTAAGTACCATTGTCCAGCTTCTCCCTGTTGTCAGAAACGTCTCTTTGTCCATGTTCACTAAGCTATCAATCAGGCGAACCTATTTAGAAATTAAAAAAAAAAAATTCACACTAACAGTTTCATTATTCTGTGTGTGTGTTAAATATTGTGGTCAGATAATGATATTGAGGGCCAGCTTGAGGTCTACTTTATTTTATTTAAAGCTGATAACAAGCATTCTATTTAGAACCTGAAAAACAGGAAGGGGGGAACTTCAGTGCATGTTAATAAAAGTTCCCCATTCAGACCTTGTGGTCTATAGGGCAGATGATGTAAAGCTCATCTGATTCTGTGGCCTACGGTTAACGAGGGTGTCATGTGGCCACCACAATGACCAACCGCTTTTACTTTTCCCCAACTAATGTCAGGTACCCATTAGATCTGGGTGGACTCAGAGGTGCCAAGGATTCCAAAATAAAAATCCCTGTCTTCACAAGGATTCAAACCCAGGACCTCCAGTTCAGAAGCCAAGCGCTTTACCACTCAGCCACCATGCTAATGCTCTGAGAAAAGATAAATTTTCCAAGCCATTCTTGCTTGTTAAGTCATTACCTATTATGATTTTTAATATACACAAAGGATCATAAAGATGTACATTTTGATATAACAATTTAGTACCGTATATAAAAAAAAAAAATTAACCTCGGCTGCATCCACCGTTGCAAAGTCACGTGACCAGTTGTAGCTCTCACCTGCTAAACGCTTCCAGACATATGGCGGCAGTGACAGAATCTAAAGAGAAAACACATTATGAATAACATTTTGAGACTAAATATTTTAGAAGGATAATAGGAAAAGATTTTTTTCACAAGTTTTTAGGAAACTTACAGCTACTTAAAAACAGAAGTAGATTCTTTAGCAACTGTATAGCATAAGAAAGAGTAATAAATTTTTAGTCAAAGTCAAAGTGCTGGCAAACATGTTTCAAAGTAGACAAATAAAAGTGTTGCATTAGATATTTTTAGATGTTAATGTATTTTAAATAATTGGTTGAAAAGTTTTTTTTTTTAAATAGCTCCTATACACAGCAACTTTCATGCTTATAGCTTGTTCAGAGCACTAGGGTCCAATCTCATTTGTGGACTAGTTTGGGGGGGGGGAGATGTGGAAATATTGATGCAATGGGTTATATAACTTTTTTTTTTGTAATATTTGATCTCAAGATGAGATATTGCTTTAAACAGTTTTTCTTTCAGTGGAGCTTATACCAAAACTCACAATACTTCCTAGTACACATTCAATAGATGAATCAAGCAAATGGTAAGCCTTACCAGGGTTTATAAAACATTTTTTTCCAGTGTACATTTCTGTGTCCAGTGCACTTAAATGCATCTGAATGACATTTTAACTCTTTACTACACATTCAATATAACTTCGCCATGTGACAGTCCCAAGCCCGTCTGAGAAAGGAGGAGGGTTGGGCATAGGGAAAGCTCCCCTACCCTGTAGAAAAAACACTAGCTACAGAAACAGCAAATCAACAGAAGTCACGGACCTGGGAGAGGATGGACCTCCAGCTGGAAGGTTTTTGATGCATGACATAACAAGGCAAGCCCTAACCTGGAACCCCCAAGGAAAGAGGAATAGAGGACGGCCCAGGAACACATGGCGCCGCGATCTGGAAACAGAAGCCAAGCAGATGGGCAAGACATGGGGACAGTTGGAGAGACTCGCCCAGAACCGAGATGCCTGGAGAAAGCTGGTTGGTGGCCTATGCCCACAGGCAGAGATGAGATGACACATTCACTAGATGAAGCAGACAAAAAAGCCTTACCAGAATTTCTTTCCCTCTAAAACAAGCTCCCATAAGTTGTCCCAGCCACTCATATTTTTCTAAACTATGACACGAAGGATTTGGAATGTAACTATCACGATTGACATTGCCATCTTCATTGCTCTGAAAGTGGAAATGGCAAATAAAGGTAATTTAGTAGCTTTAAAAACTATGAGCAATAATGACATTCTCATTTAAGTAACCATTTTTTGTTCTTAGATCATTAGTGTAAAACAATAATTACCTTTAATAAACAATGGATGTTTTTTTACAAAATTAAAAGATATTTTGTAAAAAAAAAAAAAAAAAAAAAAAGTGACAAAATGCTATCAAGTATGGATTACAATTGTTTGGCAGCGAGATTACTATTTATAACTTTAATATTGAGGAGGTGAAATTCTTTTTAAAATCCCAGAATATCAAGTTAAAAAGGTCTTGTTAAGATGACCTGATTGGGAGTTCTGACGAAAAATGGCAGTGCCATAGGAGCATCAGGGTCAGATGGACAAAGTTCTTCAGCCATGTCCGACAGACTGTCCCGGAAACCTCCTCCTTGGTCAATGATTCCTTCAGAGATAAACTTGCACTCCCACCACTGATCATTCTGGGAAGACCATCTGTGTACAACAAAAATTAATTAAGTCAGCCACATTGGGCAGCAAGCATTCTCAATAGTTCTGTAAGATACAACCTTTTTAACATCATCCCAGTTAATGCTGTTAGGCGGGGTGGCTGAGTGGGAAAGCTTTTGGGGGCTCGGGTTCGAATCTTTGTGAAAACTTGAGATTATTTTTCAGGATCTTTCATTAATTAATTAATAATTAATTGACTAATTGGTTAATGTTTGCTCTTGATTCATGTTTTGTTAGATACCTATCGAATCAAAACGGTGACTGAGTGGTAAAGTAAAGGCGGTTGGTCGTTATGCTGGCCACATGACACCCTCGTTAACCGTAGGCCACAGAATCAGATGACCTTTACATTATCTGTCCTATAGACCACAAGGTCTGAAAGGGGGAACTTAACTTTAGATACCTACAAAATTGTTTAAAATTTCAACTTGATCCAAGAATGGGTGTGGGAGAAAAAAATGTGAAGAATAATCTAAGGGGACCAAAGCCTACCAATTTTAGCCATATCTGGAAATACTGAAGGATTTATTTTCTTTGTTGATATCTAACAAAATAATTAATTACAAGTAATTAATTGACTAATTTAGTTGAATTAGTTTTATTGATTCATGTCTTGTCCATACCAATTAATAATTGATGCAAAGTTTCAACTTAATCATAAAATGGTTGTGAGAGAAATAACATGTACAAACTTTTTACCAGACAGACAGAGTGAGTTGATATAAGCTTTATAAAAAGAAAACTGATTTTTTTAATATCAATAAAAATAATTCTAATTACCAACCTGTAAGTCAGTGGCGTGGATGCTCTGTCTCTTGGCTTTAGGCCTTCATAGAGTTGCATGAACACTGTGTTGTTGTAATCACTTGGATTCACTCTGTGTTCAAATGCAGCATGACGATTGATGTAAACAATCTTCCTGTCTGATGGGCTAAACAAAAAAAAAAAAAAAGCGAGAATTATATTATTTAAAAAAATCTAGAAGATTATTATGAGGATAAAGAAAATCTTAATCTGAATTATAAAGTTCTATTAGTTTTGCTAAATTAAAATTTTCTTTATCTATAAAAGTTATAAGGAAATTATTTTAATTCTGAGTAAATAATAATAATAATAATAATAATGATTGTAAACTTTTAGAAGCCTAAGTCTATTGTGAAAATCTCAAAGCTGCAAATATGGTATTTTAATAATCAGTAAATGACTCAAGTTTTAAAATCTATGACAACTAAATAATAACAAACAAAACAAAAACATGTAAACAAATTAATGTCTTTTTAACTGGACAAAATGCTTATTTAAATTTAATAACTAATTAAAAATGTAGAATTTCTCCAAAGGAACAAAGCAAAATATAGAATAAAGTTTTTTGCAACTTTGATATAACACAAAAGTAAACAAAACAAAACAAATTGTTTTACTCTGAAGCTGAGCCTTTCAGCAATGTATCTATCAGTGCCAGTCTTTTCTTCGACAATGGAAGAAGTTGACGAATACTCTGTTGAAGATCATTGTTTTAAACAGAAAAAAAAATACAGATATAGTCCATAAAAATTATTAGTTTATAGCTACAGTCAATTATTTTTTAAGCAACTACTTACTTCTAGATTTGCAAGAGTACTTCCTTCCTGAAAGTGACAACTCTCAATAGAAGACTGCCAGGCTGGGATCAAGTAATGAATCACACTGTCTAGAAGCCACATAAACCTGTCAATATGGCAATCAGGGTGTTATGATCTGTTTGCAGTTCTATTAATTATATAGAGCTACAATTGTGACGGTTAGCTATCTAAAGTTTGATCCCAAATTTTGAATCAACAAAGGATTGTCCATAGACAAAAGAAAGAAAATATATACAAAGTTGTAACATATATACAATTTTCATGTCCTTTGTTAGTTTGTTTGTTTTGCAGATTTCAGAGATGAAGATAATCTACACACTATCCAAAAACCTCCCACAGGATGATGGAGAATGTGAGAGGGCAGGCTTCGAAACTGTGACCATTGAGACCACCAAATGACAGCCCAGAGTGCATAACCTTTGGCCAGGCAGCAATCCTTTTTCCAAAATATTCAACCAACTAGCCAATAATATAAAATAAAATGAAAAAAAAAAATAAATAGTAAGTTACAGAGAGGAGTGTCAGGTTCGTAAATGGAAAATAATTTTAATCTTTGGAATTAGTTTTTAGTCAAGACGCATTGATCATTAATAAAATGATACTTTTAATTTTTTTTTGTTATATTGGGACCAGATCTTTTTGCTAAGTTTAAATGTAGCTTCATTTTAGTTTTACTAAAAGATTACAGCCACTCTTCATAATGCTTTAATGAATATTCATCCATTATTTTTTTTTTTGGTCATTAGCTTACATTAGAAAAAAAGTTCTACATGGAACTAGCTTGTTTGGCCAATATTCACCTTTGTAGCACCACTGAGCGCCTATAATTGACTGACGGAGAAAAAGACTGTAGCAATGGATAGCGCACCAATTTTTCTCCAGAGAAGAACTCTTGGTCGAACCCCAGGCTCCTCTCTTCTAGACAGTGAAGCTTTATCCCTCTAATACGAGTATCAATTCCATGAGCTGAATGGTGAAAACATATACTGTAAGTGTCAATTACTATAAAAAGTAATATTTATTTTTAAAAATTAAGTGTAAATTTTATTTTTATTTTAAGATTGATACTTGATAAATCATCTTAGTAAAATTTGACTTGCATTTGCAAGACTTGATCCTAATGGTCACAATTGAGTAGTGTTCAGTTAAATTTTCTAACAACTTGATTTCTGTATTTGACTGCGGTGACCTGGAATCAAAACATAACAAAATATTGAAGCAATGCAATGTTATATTCGTACTATATCGCTTAGTTGTTGTTTTTTTAAGGGATATATTTAAAATATGTTCTAAGTAAATCTATTTTAAGTAATATTTTAAAAAACATGAAACTTTAAAGTGTAGATTTGCACTAAATAGTCCCTATTGTAGGCTGCATCAGTGGTACAACACCTAGTTGTTCTTCTAGATGAACATTTCTTGCTATGGATGAGATAAGAGACTAGATATTGGCTATGGTCAGAATGTTGTCTCTCACACAACAGTTCCCCCTCCTACTCAATGCAGATGATGGGCCCAAAGGAACAGCATGAATGTGTACATGTGGTGTACATAAACCAATAAAAACATGACTGTGTACATATGGTGTACATAAACCAATAAAAACATGAATGTGTACATGTGGTGTACATAAACCAATAAAAACATGAATGTGTACATGTGGTGTACATAAACCAATAAAAACATGACTGTGTACA
>JADKLZ010000130.1:11771612-11788499 GCA_021533235.1 Biomphalaria straminea
TGTGTACATGTGGTGTACATAAACCAATAAAAACATGACTGTGTACATGTGGTGTACATAAACCAATAAAAACATGACTGTGTACATGTGGTGTACATAAACCAATAAAAACATGAATGTGTACATGTGGTGTACATAAACCAATAAAAACATGAATGTGTACATGTGGTGTACATAAACCAATAAAACCATGAATGTGTACATGTGGTGTACATAAACCAATAAAAACCATGGTGTCCCCTAAAGTTTTACATTTTATAATTTGTTTAATGAATATCTGGAGCCGTGGTTGAGCGGTAAAAGGGCTTGGCTTTTGAACCGAGGGTCCCGGGCTCGAATCCTGGTGAAGACTGATTTTTAATTAGGGGATCTTTGGGTGCATATGAGTCCACCCAACTGTAATGGGTAGCTGACATTAGTTGGGGAAAAGGAAAGGCGGTTGGTCATTGTGTTGGCCACATGACACCCTCGTTAGCCATAGGCCACAGAAACAGAAAACCTTGACATCATCTGCCCTATAGATCACAAGGTCTGAAAGGGGAACTTACCATTGTTATTTTATTGAATATCTGACACAAAGGTATAGGGTAGTTTAAAGTATTGGGTTCCAGTGGAGACACACCATCATGGTACTGGAGTCTTGGAATGAAGTGTGTTTACTAGTTACAGATAAGAAAGGCATAAACACTTGGTCTTTGTGCTAAATATTCTTAACCATGACATGATTATAATTTCACCTGATCAAGGAACTCTCAATCTCTCAAATGGCAAGCTTGATTTTATGACTTGCTCTAATGTTAACCAAAAGGAGCAGAGTAAGATATATAGTTAAGGGAAATGCTAGCTTTGAAAATTGCAAATGTATTACCAGACGATGTTCACACTGTTTAAAACTTTAACATCATCTGCTTCCCCAGCCACCACTACAATAGTTTCTGGTAGATAGTTATCATCTGCAAGGTTAACTAGCAAAGACAGGGACCTGAAGAAAAAAACCAAACATGAGACGCCAAAAAAACCAAACAACTACACAATAAAGATATTGAAAAATATAAACCCTTTAAAATTATTTTCTAGACATTTTCTGTTAGCCCTTAATGAGATGAAACTATTGTTAAATGAAAAAAAAGAAGAAACAGCTCAAAAGAAAATGATTCTATTGAATACATGGACAATTTAGAATTTCTGTGAGAGTTAAAGATTTAATCAGTATAGCCATTTGTCTGAAGACTTACATGGCCATTAGCATTTAGTGATTCGGATAAAATAAATAAAACAATTTATTAGTATGTATACAATGCTACTGTAATGATTCTTTATATCAAATGACATGTAAATAATTAGAAACAGAAAATATAACTTTAAATGGTATTTACATAAAAGGGACAGTTTAAGAACTAATTTAGTAAGTATAGTTCTATTATGTACATATGTGAACCAGTCACTACATATCCTTGTGAGCTCATTTAATTAAACTAAAAAACAGAGATACATCTTTTCTCTGTAATATATTTTTAAGTATGACAATAAAACAAGAAAAACTAATCCTACATATTAGTCATTACTTGATAATTGTCCCTTTCTTCATCGTAAGCCTGATCCAGTGTTGCCCCTGTTGTCCATCTGTTTCCCAGTAAGTGTTAGGGTCATCATCTGTTAGATTGGCACTTTCTCCATCACCAGACTGGACAAGTGGTTTAAAAAAAAATCATTAGTTTTGAAATTTTGATCTGTTCAGTCAGAATTCCTTATAAAGCTTTACAAAGCTCAAACGTAACATTAACTCTTTATCTCCGAAATTATTTTCCACGATCTGACAGAAATGTCCATTATTCACATAGCCCCTGTTATGATTAAAATTTAAAAAATTTGTTGTTTGTAATCAGAAAACATTACTTTTGGTATAGAATTATAAGAGAAACCATGCTCTTTTTATCTAAGGCTAATATAAATTTCATAAAATAAAAAATGAATTTAATTTAATGGGGTCAAATCAATGATGGTATAGTTAATTAGGAGAGAAAGAGCTAAGTCATGGTGACTGAGTAGTAAAGTCTTTCTACTAAAGGATCTCGAGTTTGAAGACTAAATTTTGAAATTTGGCTGTTTAGAATTTCCCTGAGTACACCCAACTCTAATAAGTACTTGACATTAGTTATAGAAAGGGTTAAGGGTTACCTTATTAATGTAACATTGGACTAAAATGATCACCCCAGAAAAGAATATTAGATCTATATGTGCTGATTGTCAATGCTAGTAATGTTACAGATCTCAGAATAGATAATTAGTTGCTAGAACTTAAAAAGTACTAGGCTTTTATTTTTTAAGGATTTGAAATGAAGACATCTATATCTAAACAAAAATTTAAATTTAAGTGTGTATTGGAAATTATTTTTAAAGTACTTTTGGAGCATATATTCAACTATGATTTTCTTCAAGAACAGTGCCATGACCTAACCTAACACAATGCTGTTTAACTTAAGACATTTAGATTTTTTTTTCAGATCACGAGGATTAAATATTATTAAACAACCATCATATCCTCAAACTCACTATCTTAATTTGTATATATTAAATACTGTAATGGTTAGTTACATTTGTTAGTTTAACGTAACACAAGTTTTTGACATCCTTCAGGGAAAAAGATGATTAAGTCCTACCACTGACCTCCTGCAGCATGGCAGGAAATGAAAGTTGTGGTTTGACATGGGACCATCATTAAAACAGTCTAAAGCACTACCACATGACCAGGCAACTATACAAAAAATCTCTTCAAGCTATTTATGCGCTATCTCTCTCATCTCATTACTTTCATAAAAGCATTAAAAAATTCACTTTTCATTTCAACCAAAGGCAAGTACATGTACCAAAAACTGAAAATTAAAACCACTAACATACTTAACTCTTTCTCTCCTAACTGACGATACCAACGTAGATTCCACCAGAATGTGGTAAATAATTACGGAGAGAAAGAGTTAATACAGAAATCGCATGCGCAGCTTAGAACATGATCACATAAAGAACTATGATCAATGTCGAAACTAAAAAGGGAAACAAATGTATTTACAGTCATCAAATTGAAAATTAATTACAATAAGTCTTTTAGAATAACAAATATACTTGTACTTTAAGTTATGCAGATCTTAGGAATTTTGTACTCCATAATTTGACAAAAAGTCATGAAATAAGCTGCTTGAAACAAAAAATTTTAGGTTTTTATTCTTTTCTCCTTTTTAAAAAAAAAATCATAAAAAAAAATATTTTTTTTTTTGCCTTACTGAATATGATGAAACTCCCAAAGCCTCTACAAATCCCCTAAGAGACCCAAGGTTCTCTGTCTCTTGGGGAATATTGCTGGACATGACCTGAACCAATGCTGCATCATGTTCTAAAGTCCAGTTCTTCTCTAAAGCTTTCAGTCTGTCCACAGCTTCTTTATCAGCTGGCACAATGTAAGCCTTGTGTTTGTTCAGGACAGGAGCATAGTGCTCTTCAATCACTCCTTCCCAGCTGAAACAATAAGATTGGTTGAAAGATATAAGAATTTACATTTCTATTTAAAGTTATTAGTAGGAACTGCTTAATATCAGCAAAAAAAAAAGAAGACCCATGGTTAGTATTTATAAGTCAACACTCAGGCTGGCAAAAAGGAGGGGCTCTCAAGGGAAGAGATGAAAGCTGAGCTGGCTTAGTCATATTGTTAGACATGTAAAGTAAAGTTCCCCTTTCAAACCTTGTGATCAATGGGGCAGATGATGTAAAAGTTATGTGTTTCTGTGGCCCATGTTAATGAGGGTGTCATGGGGCAAGCACAACATCCAACCATTCTTACTTTTCCCGCAACTTATGTCAGGTACCCATTAAAGCTGGGTGGACTCAGAGGCACCCTAAAGATCCCGAAAGTAAAAATCCCAGTCTTCGAACCTAGGAATCCAAACACTTTACTACTCAGCCACTGCACATCCATTTAATCACATTCATCCTTTAAGGTAGAGTGGGGGGAAGCAAGAAGAGTTGTCCAAAAGCTGTCTGACAATGTGAACTACTGGACCCTCCCCCTCACTCTCTTGATATTTTGCTATGAACAACTACTAAAGAAGAAAGAGTGGAAGGATTTTGTTACACAAATTGTGATACCTCTATGCCTAAAGGCAAGGGACAGATGAGATGATTAGCATGAATGACTTGAAATAAAAACAAATAAATAAAATAATAAAAATTATTTTAGCTGTAACAAAAGGTCAAAAAAGTTAAACTAGAACACAAAGTAATAACATTTTCTTTGAAAGATATCAGAAATACTAATGACATTTTGACTAACGAGAAAATCAAAGAACCTTTTAATTTTTGGCTGCTGCTTCTTAAGAAGACTTGACTTGCTTTTACTATAGCTCACAATCTCCTGAACTGGCACTGCAGAGGGAGTTTCTTCTGTTGAGCTACGACTTGAAAATAGGAGCAGCCAGAGACAATCACCTGGGACATGTTCATAATCATCGTTAGCTGTTGACTTAGTCTGTAGATAAATAAACAAGCAATACAATAAAAAAAGTTAAAAAAACAGAAACACAAACACACGAAAAACATAGCCTATCTAATGGAAAGAACTGCAAATCACTGGCATATATCTAAATACTTCATAAATAAGCTCCCTTTTTCTAAATAAAATAAAATTAATGAATTACCACTAATTGATTAAGTAATTGGTATTTTTTTTTATTCATATAATGTCATCAAATATGAATAATTATGTGAAAACTCTACTTTGTATGAGAATAGGAAAAGGGACATATAACTTGGACAAGGGGAATAACTCAACATATACATCCACATTTTAATAAGTACCATATATTTCCCTTTTTTGATACCTAACAAAATAATTAATTACTAATTCTTTAATTTTGTATATTAATTCATGATTTGTTTCAACTTGATCTGAGAATGTATGTGGAAGAAATAACTGTCTAAAAATAGTGCCAGGTAGACAAGACATGAATAGTTGACAATTTCCATCTAACAATTTTTCTAAACGGACTTTTAAAAAAATAATAATGGAGCCTCTAGCTAAATTATAAAATAAAATGGGCAAATTAGCTTTTTAATTTTTTAATGCTATCTCTAAAAATCCCTTAATGATTATGAGTAATTTCATAAAAATTTTTTTTTTCTTCTTCTTTTGCCCCACTATAATAAAGTATTTTAGGTCATGAAAGACCATGGAAATGTAACATTTACAGATTTCTACACTCTTCAGAACATTGATGTCAAATATCCATTTGAGAAGGCTGGACATCTTTAAAATTATCAATAAAAACCTTCCAGCCTCAATTAGGTTTCAACACAAGACTTTTACTTTGTCTGTCAGCTAAGTATTTTACCTTTATGCTTCTTATGCCCTTTCATTAAGATTAACAGCATACAAAACCTTAATTTTGTTAATCTGATGTAATAGAAATATAATAGTAATATATTTGAAAACAATGTTTCTGATTTGAAATACCTTTAATACACACAGCCATTTCCCATCTCCATTACAAAAATCTTCACCGCTGACAATCAGACGAGTAGATGGCGTGGCTTGTATTTCCTTGATGACCTTTGATGTTTTGTCAGGTGATTGCAATAGTTTCCAAGTTGTTTTGTAAGATGTTGTATACTCTAGTTCTGAAGGTATGTAACAAAGGCAGTCTGGAAAAGGCTGACGATTTCTTAAGCTTGTTATGCAATCCTGCAGACAGCGTATTCGTGATATTCGACGCCTTGCTGATGGGATATTATGATTGTAATTCCCATGCATGGCTCAGAAAAATAAATATCTTGTTTCTCAAACGGGCAACTTATTTTTTTCTAAGTTGTTTACTTTCAGGCTGAAAACATAAAAGAACTAGAGCTATATCAAATTTAAAAAGAAAAATTAAAATATTTAATTAGTTAAAGTCATTTGAATATTTTAGGCCAAGAATGTCTATCAAAGTAAATTTTACAGGAAAATAGGTGACAACGGCAATATTTTTGCCTTTATTGACTTTCATGATACAAGCATGAAATGGTTTGTCTAATTGATGAATCTGCCTTTAAAACCATGATGATGATGATGATGATGATGATGAGATATAGTACTGTCTTTATTTCAAAATTAACAAGGATGACTAGAGTAAAGGAGGACAGCTTTTTGTAAATACACACATCAAAAAACCTGGAGACACTAGATCATTGAGAATGTAGAATCTAGGTTACAGATTAGTGATTAGTAAATCTAAATGTATTATTAAGACTAGTTGAACTATTATCTAAATGATCTAGGACCTAGGATCTTTTGTAATTATTTTTTTTAATGATATCAATGTGATTTACTCCTCTTGTCATTAGAAATTAAATCATTCACTCAGGACCCAGACTAGAATGACTAGATATAGATTCTAGGAAGAGTAGATAGTAGATCTAATTCTTATTCTAGATTAGTTAATAAAAATTAGTACTTGTACTGACTAGTGTTAGTAGATCTAGATACCTTAGCCTTTAGACTCTAACTAGATCTAGTATATAAAATTTAAGCCTCATCTTTACTTAGTCTTTGATGACTTAGACAAAGTCACTAATCACGTAAAAAATAAGTCTAGTCAGTCTAGTCTAACTGTAACTCTAACAGTAACACTAACAAGTCAAAGTATAGTAAGTCTAAAAGGCTTATACTCAAGTTATAGTACTTATACTCTAAGCCCTAAGGCCTAAGGCAGGCTAAGGCAAGGCAGATAATAATAATTATATAATCATCATATCTAGTAGATTCTAGATGATCTAGCCAAATCTAGAATCTAGATCTATATCTACTAGGTCTAGGCCATCTCTTGAATCTATTAGATCTATCTTACTAATACTAGGCTATTACTAGTATAACTAGGTCTAGAATACTCTAGTATCATCTCTACTATCTAGTCTACAGTAACAATCTATTCTAAATGCGGGCAACTTAAATACGACACCTAAAAGCGGAAATTACCGGCAACTCTACTTCTACACTTCTACTCTAGTTCTAGGGCAATCTAGGCCTCTACTGGCTCTAGGGACACAATCATGATTCACAATGGAATGTTTATGTTATGAATGTATGTTAAATGTACTAACTTAGACTCTTAGTAACTACTAGTCTACTACTAAAAAAAATTAAACTACTAAACTATATCAGTACTAGTGAGTGAGTATATACATCTAGACTATATGTAATGTAGGAATGTATTATAAATTATTTAGATCTAATTAATATTATAATTATCATTATTATGTAGCCTGCAGATCTATCATTATTTAGATATATATAATCTATTTTAATGATCTAAAAATATAATCATCTAGATCTAGATCTATGAATCAAATGAATGATGTTATGATCTATTATTCTATAATTCTAAGAAACTAAGATCAACATCTAGATTCTAGATCTATATAAAATAGATTTGGACTTTAGTTACAAGTAGTATAAAAGTATTGATGTAGCCCAGAACAGTAGAGAACATTTCGCACATTAAGTTAATAATTATTTCTTAATAACGTAAATATAGTAATCAAGATCTAAATCTAGATCTATATATCATCACATAAAATGCAAGCAAATGCAGATCATGACTGTATGACAGTCTAGACTCTATATATCTAGATCTAGAAGATAGAAAGATCCATCTAGTTTTACTAAGTTTTAGATCACTCTAAATTTAGAATACATAGACTCTATCTAGGCTACTTTATCTAGATATGTGTATATCAGTCAATATCTGAATAAGACAATTTAATAATAATAATAGGCTTGTCTTCGAGTCCGAAGATTAGTGAGGAATACAGTGTTTCCCGTGGCTGTGCAGTCCCAGCTGTGATCTACATATTTTGCCACATCCAGGGCAAGCAAAACCATTGTCCGTAGGTGGTCGGTTTAGATTTTCTTTTCGTCGTCTGCGTTTGTCCTCGGCGGCAGATTTTCTTTTGGTCTCAAATGTGTATCCCGCGGCCTTTGTGAGTGACCTCCAGCTGTCTCGTTCCGACGCCGCATGCAGCCAGGTGCTCTCTTCTAGATCTAGATCTATGTCAGCCAAGGAAAGTTGACACCTAAGACAATTTAGTCTAGTAGAATAGAATCAATATCTATTCTAGATTCTAGATACTCTATATAATTATTTTACATCTATTTAAAAAAAAGGGAAATATGTTTATAACTAGATATAGGTCTATAGATCTAGATCTAAATATAATAATGTAGACCTATCTCATATTTATATACATATTAGGCTTTATTAGGCCTACCTCACTTTCCTCTGCTTTAGATTTTTCTTTCATTTAAATATATTTAGATCTAAATATTTCGTTTCCACTGCTAAATTAATAAAACCAAAAGCCTAAACTTTTTAAATTTACTCGTGGATCACGGTCTTTGATTTAAAACAGGGGTTCTTAACCTGTGGATATAGGCCTAATATGACGAGTGGAACATTCTCAGTCAAAGCTGAAACCGATTTCTCTTCAACATCAGTTGCACAATTATGGATGAAGTTTTTACAGTGATTTAGGCCTATTCGTTTTGTCTGAGAATTGAGAATGTGTTGCGCCTTCTTCCATTTTCAAGAACAAATCTCTGGGAAACAAAGTTTTTCAGCCTGTTAGTTAGGCCAATTAATCCCGAATTCGGAAGTAGACATGATGTGGAAAATGACATTCGTTTTGCTATTTCAAAGACTGACGCGAGAAATCCTGATCTGGTGAAATAGAAACAAGCTCAACCTTCGCACTAACGTTGGCGTGTTTATAAATACTGTTCAGACGTAGAAGGCGAAACGAAAATCTGAATCGACCACAATGAATAGAATTATGCTTGCTCTGGAGAAGACAAGATATGTAGCCTAGGTCATAACTCGGGCTTCTTAGCCACGGGAAATAATGCATTCCTCATTAATCTTCAGAATCTAAGACAAACTTATTATTATTAATTCCCAAATCTGGAATAGGCTAATTACAATGCAAATGCATGCAAAGGCGGCCTAAGCAATGCGTGGGTCACAGGATGAGTGTCATATAAAGGCCACGATCATTTGTACGATCTTGTCATATCTTATATGTTACAGACGTTACTTAAAAAAAGAAGATGATTACGTCCTACGCAGCCTACATTTAGTCATGCATATTATTAATATTAACTCTGCCAAGTCACTGGATTTCCCGGCTAGCTCAGGCAACTCATTCCATGCTCTAATAGCGCTAGGGAAGAAGGAGCTTTTGTACAAATTTGTCCTAGCATATGGGACAAGGAATGTGCCTTTATCTTTGTATCTTTCTGAGTATTTTATTAAATTTTCTTTTTGAATTTGAAGATTATGGTTCAGTGATTTATGTGTAATTGCTACTTTACTTTTAAGTCATCTATCCTGAAGGCTTTCTAATTTTAGTGATTTTACTAAAGGTGTTACACTAGTCAAATATTTGACAGTGACAAAAGATTCCCTTTATTACGGGGACACCTACCCACTCGCCTTTCCATAAGGCCACCTCTGATATTTGTATATATATATATATTCATATATTTAATGTGTATAAGAGTGTTTGAGTATCTAGCTTGAGTCACTTATTTTTTGCTTTTGCCAAAGTGCAACGATGCCATTGCTTACTATATAGGCCTACCATTTAATTAAAAATGACAACAAGACTTACATATATATATATATATAATGTTCTCCTTTTATGCCAAGAAAATTGTGTAGGCCCATGCCATCAGAAACAGAATAGTGACTAAAACCAAAATATAAGAGGCTCTCGGGTTAGGTCTGTCTCGAGTTACAATGATTCGAGGCTACATCTCCCACCAGAGGCGAATCTAGAGGAATTTTAAATTCCCCAGGGCCCACACTTAAAAAAAGGGAGGGGCAATGAGTGTTTGTTTTTTTACATTAAATGTTACGCAAAATGCAGGATTCCCAAAGAGGTCAAGCCCCTACCTGGGCCCCCAGATGATGGCAAATTTCTAGCTACTCCACTGTCTTCCACATACTATATAAAACCTTGTTTCGACTTCCGTGGTTTTGCTCCGTGAACGCAAACTCCGCTTCAACTAGCCCGTTTCATTATTTCATGAAGTTATTCCTGCAAGAGATCTTGTGCAACTGCCTCTTCAGACTTACCAGCTCTAGTATCTCTTCTGCCTCTCCAGATTCAGCATTTCAGCTGCACCGTTATCTCCGGCCCTTCTTCAGCTTCCTACTCCCAATAAGCCTTTTTTTTTCACATTTTCTTGAAAAAACCTTATATCAACACACTCTGTCTGTTTGGTCAAAAGTTTGTATTTGTTATTTCCCCTACACTCAATCTCGGATCAAGTTGAAATTTCGCACAATCTTTCTTGTAAGCAAAAAAAAAAAAAAAAAAAAAGATTACAAAGAGAGTTTGTGTGATACACAAACTCAGAGGCGGCCCCCGTCGGAGTCGGATCCCTGTCAGATCCGCCTATTCGCAAGATGTTTCGGATGTTCCTTCTAAGTCCCTGGCTCAATTCCTGTATGCTCCCATCCTTAAACTATCGCAATATTTCTGAAAGAACAGTAAAGGTTAAATCATATTTTCAAAAGCCTTTAGTGTTTTTTTCTAACCGTGACGGATAGACCAACCAACAGACAAAACGCACAAAAATATGCTTGTTTCATTCTAATGGGGGCACTAAACAATTTTTTTTTAAATCTGATTTTTTTTAAAGAAATTAGTTTAGAATCATGTCATTTACGGGCTTTACGCTAATACACGAAAGCCGCTGCTAAAAGTTCATTTTAAAAATGTGCGTGATATCTACATGCCGAAAGCATTTCTTATAGTAACATTTCCTCCCTTAAAAAAAGTGTCCCTTTCAGACCTTTCGATCTATGGGGCAGATGATGTTAAGGTCATCTGTTTCTTTGGCCAACGGTTAACGAGCAGGGTGTTATATGGCCAGCACAACGACCAACCGCCTTTACTTTCCCCAACTAAAGTCAGGTACCCATTAGAGCTGGGTGGACTCAGGGGCACCCTAAAATCCCGAAGTTCAAAATCCCAGCCTTCCTGGGATTCGAACCCAGGACCTCAGGTTCGGAAGCTAAGCGCTTAACCATCCAACCACCGCGCCCCCTATTTCCTCCCTTACATTTACGTAATTGTTTCAGAATTGGTGTTTTGTTATTAAAAAATCGCTTGCATAATTAATTTTATAAATTAAACGGTTTGCTTTTAGAAAACTAAAAGTAGCCGTTGCATCTAAACTTTTCAAGCCGCATTTAATGGTGAAAAAATATTTTTCGTATCACTTCTAGTTTTGGCGCCCTGAGTGTGACAGACGGACAGACGGACATTTTGCACAAACCTAATAGCGGCTTTTCCCCTTACGGGGGCCGCTAAAAAAAAACAAAAAAAAACAACAAAACAATAAAAATGTATCAATTAACTATTGATAATTAATTATTTTGTTTGGTATCAAACAAGGTAAAGAAATCATGCTTGACTGAGTGGTTGTTTTCTTTCCGATAAAAATCAGTTTTTAGCATTTAACTCTTTCTCTCCGTAATTATTTTTCCAGGTTTCGATTGATATCTTCATTTTGCTTAATACTATATCACTAACATGTCATGATTTCAATATCTTTGTCGTTTGTTGTAGAAAATGTTTTATTTGGTATGAAATTAAAAGGGAATGCAGCTCTTTTATATGTCACAAAATAAAGTTTATCAAATTAAACATTAATTTAATTTAATGAGGTGAAGTCAATGATGGTACTGTGAATTAGGAAGGAAAGAGTTAATTTCCAAGGCACCCGTGGCTGCCAGGGAAATACAAGAATTGACTACAAGTTGGCCACACTCTTTCATTAGTGCATCTAAAACAAAGACATGTCCGATCGCCTTAGTAAATCGATCACAACCACATATGTCGTTCGGAGTTTTCGTTGGTTCCGGACAGGGCCGGTCCTAGCAAATGCGGAACTGACTGCGCGGGGCCTAGGCTGGGTGGGAATAAGGATACTTAGGTCACAATTGCGATCAAATTAACTTTACTTTACAAACCTTGCAACCAATGGCATATTGATATGTCAGTGTCTATAAAAGTAAATAAAGTAGGCTATTGGAACTTAAATTTGCCAGACTATTACATTTTATTACATGAAAGCAGATAATGCCTTTTTTTTTTCTTATATCGCGCGTAGGATTGACGTTTTCCGCATTCCCGCAATGAATGACACTCACAAATGACAATTTTGTATATTTTTCATGAGATTTTTATGAGTTTTCAGATATTTTAATAAATTCAGATTTCCAGGAAATTTCCGTATACATTTAATAATTACACCTAGAATTAGCGCGGGGCATTTAAAGAAAGCGCATAAGTTGCAGTGACCTAAGACCGGCCCTGGTTGCGAGTTCATAACCTGCCCGCTGCCGACCCTTTCGTCCTGCGGAAAGTTTCTTCAACTATGAAGGAACATTTTCTAAAAATTTTTTCCCCCGAGATCTGTTAAAAAAAAAAACCAATCACAAAACAGAAAACGTAATGAAGACACACAGGCGTTTAATAATAAACAGGCTAAACATTAACATTAATGCATGATACCAGCTGCTGACAAAACAAATACAATGCATGAAGTACTTCCGTGTCACGCTGCCATGGTGATGAGATAACGCGAACCGACGGAAATGGACGAGATGCTAGCGAGAAGGTCAGTGTACAATTCATCTTCAAACCCAAAATGGACAATAGGACAACTACCTTCAACTCATTGGGCGCAACAGGTCATCCTGATTCATTACATATAATCACAAGGTTAAAGGGTAATGTCATATTTTCGGACATTGGCGTCATTATAGTGGATGCGATGGGGTATACCGTACAGACCGCCATGTATGAAAACTATGAAGGGGTTACACTAAAGTGGTAAGTAAATGGCTTTCATTTAGCTATACCTTTGTAATACACTTACATACAATCGAAACCAACATCTAGATCTACCACTGCACAATTAATTCTTCTTCTGAAATACAGACTTTACTTCAAAAAAAAAAAAAGAGAAGAGGATGGTGCCCTGCACATGTCTATAGGGCATAGGTCAATCTAGTCATACATGTTAATCAATGACTTAGGCCTAAATTCTGACAAGTCACTGGTTTTCCTGGCTAACTGAAACAACCCATTTCGTGCTCTAATAACGTTTGGGAAGAAGGAGTATTTGTACAAATTTGTTCTACCGTATGGAACAAGGACTGTGTTTTTATTATTGGTGATTTTGATAAAATGGAGGCATTTCCATAAGTAGAAGGTTGCAAACCTTTCGGTATGTATGACTTACAGAATACGGTACTATTAATAAACTATGCATTTATAAAAACATAAAATCATTTCTGTGCATTTTTTAGCATGGCAGAATCAAATTTCTATGCAAAGGTTGTACACTTATGAGTAAACATTAGTATGAAAAGCTCTAATGAAGGTATCTGTTATTAGAATAAAATTATTTGGGAAAACGTATTTGGGAATGCGTGGTATTACTAGCTAGCCGCACAGGAGAGCACTAACACTAATGACGTTTCTGTTTATTTTTGGATCGTGGTAAAAGAGGAGATCAATAGGGCCTACAAGCATAAAAAAAATTATGATCTTTTTTTAAAATCCTTTTTATGCATTTTTAAAAATAAAACAAACAAAAATGTCGACATTCATAAAAGAAATGGTGGGGGGAGGGAGGTGGAGGAGGAGGAGGTATAACTATGAGTTAATAAATGATACAACTGATTGATCTTTTCATTTGTCTCCCCTGTATTTATTTTTAGACAACTTAAACAAAAAAATATTGGTGATAACTATTGTGGGAAATGCGTCGATTCTCAAATCAAGTTTGTGTCTATTGGGTCAGTCTGCTCGTTGAAAGTGTCTTAACATGGATAACACCTTATCAGCATAGCGTCGGTTCGTGACTTATCTAATGACCACTAGAAGCTGAAACACGAACAATGTCTATCAATTCCCCTATCCCTCTAGATTATCAGGATTAGTTGTTGTTGGCGATGCTGTCGATGACGTTGTGACAGATGCTGTCGAGGTGACTTCTTGAGGTGCCGCTGTGGTGGTGTTGGCGGCAGCCTCGGAGACAGTCGTGTTAGAGTTGGAACCAGACCCCGTCATTGATGCCGACGATGTTGTCGTGTCCCCGCCTTGAACGCTACTGACGGTCGTGGGTTTGTCCGCAGGTGAAGGGGTGGTGTCGTTGGACGCCTTCGTGGGGCTGACCGTGGGGCTGACGGTGGTCGAGTTCGTCGACGCCTCTGACGTCACGTTAGAGGAGGCATTCGTCGAGGCGTTGCTCGACACTGGGCTGACTGACGTTTCCGGTGAAGTAGATGTGTTGAAAGCGGTTGTGGTTGCCGCAGTTGTCGGCGGCGAGGTTGTCGCGTTCGCGCTCAGCAAGGTGACGGTGGTTGTGGGCAGTGTGGTGGTCATCTTCCTCCGCTCCTCGTCCACCCTCTTTCTGGTGTTGATCAAGAACTTCCTCAGCTCCGCGATGGCCACGAGGCGCTTTAAAACAGTCCTGACTTTTGATACGTTCATCTTTGTAGCACGGCAGGTGGACTTCAGTTTGGCCAGGAATCTGTCCACGTCAAATTTGTCACTCAAAGGCACTCGACTGACAAATTGGCGATCAAAGCTTCCAAGATATAGGAAGCCATCTTTCTCCATTACCTTTAACAAAAAAAGTTAACATAAGTTTTATAAGGGAGAACTTTAATGGAATAAATTTAAACATTATAAAATGTTACATGAAAACTTGATGCTGTAAATGTAGATAGATAGATAGATAGATAGATAGATAGATAGATAGACAGACAGACAGACAGACAGACAGACAGACAGACAGACAGACAGACAGACAGACAGATAGATAGATAGATAGATAGATAGATAGATAGATAGATAGATAATTTTATACTAAAAACAACACATGGTATATTCCTAAAAAACATAGGCCTACTCGTCCTTTAAGCGGTTTGCGGCTTAAATTTTTTCTTCTACAATATAAATTATAAAATGGATAGATAACTGGAGATATACTAATTAGTAAAGTGGTGAAGTTCTTCTTTCAGATCTTGCGATCTATAGGGCAGATGATGTAAAGATGTTTCTGTGGCGCACGGTTAACGAGGGTGCATTGTGGTCAGCACATCGACCAACCGCCTTGACTCCTGCCCTAATAATTTCAGGTACCCATAAGTATTGGGTGGACTTAAAGGCGCCAAAGATTCGGAAATGAAAATTATATACTTATTCCCTAAACTAAACACACCTCACTGACGGCAGAAATTGTTTTGCCTGTCGGATCCTGTAAAGTTCGTATAATTCTTCCTGATCCATCTATTTCTACAACCATGCCATACTTTTCACTCATGGCCAAAATGCTGTCCATCGTTGCCATCTGTAAACGAAAATTAAAAACAAAAGCACGCTCTGAGTAATATTTATAAAACAAACTATGATACAATATAAACTATTCAATCTATTACGACATAAAAAAATGTTTTCTCTATGTCCCATAATTCTATTTCCCGTCTCTAAGCCCCTTACATTATAAACAATATATTTCATCTTTAACTGCTGTTATAAGTTTATAACAGTACTCACATTGGCAATCATCTCTCTCATCTGCGGTTGGTTGGCGTACTCGTCCACCATCGAAGTCATGTTGGCGTGGCGGGCTTGTGACATGGCCACCCAATAAGTGTTTCGGCCAGACGACCGGATGTTGTCAGGTAGACCAGGCAGGTTGTCAGCGAAGTTGCTCAGCTGGAGCCAGGTTCTGCCCGGTTTGAGACTCAGTCTGGAACACGTAAAGAAAAGGGGGGGGGGCAGAATTTTGAGATTGATTGTTTTGTTTTATGGTAGGGTCGAGGGCAAGGAGGCATAGAGTAAAGAATGAGGTAGAGAGTAAAGAAGGAGGTAGAGAGTAATGAAGGAGGTAGAGAGTAAAGAAGGAGGTAGAGAGTAATGAAGGAGGTAGAGAGTAAGGAAGGAGGTAGAGAGTAATGAAGGAGGTAGAGAGTAAAGAAGGAGGTGGAGAGTAAGGAAGGAGGTAGAGAGTAAGGAATGAGGTAGAGAGTAAAGGAGGTAGAAAGAGTAATGAAGGAGGTAGAGAGTAAGAAATGAGGTAGAGAGTAAGGAAGGAGGTAGAGACTAATGAACAAGGTAGAGAGTAAGAAATGAGGTAGAGAGTAAGGAAGGAGGTAGAGAGTAAAGAAGGTGGTAGAGAGTAAGAAAGGAGGTAGAGAGTCAGAAAGGAGGTAGAGAGTAAGAAAGGAGGTAGAGAGTAAGAAAGGAGGTAGAGAGTAAGAAAGGAGGTAGAGAGTAAGAAAGAGGTAGAGACAATGAAGAAGGTCGATCGGTTCTTTTCACATTTGTACATTCTTCTCTGTGTTATGATCAAACTTCAATAACATTTTTTTGTTTTAGAAGAATGCATGCTCTTTTTATAAAACACAAAATTAAAGTTTATTAAAAATAATAAAATCGATTAAATTTAATGGGTTTAAATCAACGATGACATCTTCAACTAGGAGAGAAAGAGTTGCATTTACTCTTTTCAAACTACAATAATCATTTGCTATCAGTGCTTAAGGGAAACATTCTGACCAACCAAAAAGCACCAATGTGTTACACGTCCTTACATGGCCAACAAAAGTAAAATCAAAGAGACAAGCTACCCAGAGATAAGATACCCAAATATAAGATACCCAGAGATAAGATACCCAGAGATAATATAACCAGAGATAAGATACCCAGAGATAAGATACCTAGAGATAATATACCCAGAGATAAGATACTCAGAGATAAGATACCCAGAGATAATAT
>JADKLZ010000130.1:11794745-11806647 GCA_021533235.1 Biomphalaria straminea
GCCCATTCTGAGTGCTTAGCGGAACACTTTGCCCATTCTGAGTGCTTGGCGGAACACTTTGCCCATTCTGAGTGTTTAGCGGAACACTTTGCTTATTTTTTAGAGAGATTAATTCACGAGTCGGCTTGCTAGTTAATTATTCCAATAGTTCGTCAAACTGACTCAAACACCTATTCACGCCTCGCGGAACACTAGGGTCCCACGGAACACAGTTTGAGAAACATTGAATGAAATGAAAAGTGTACAATGATCTCGGAAGACGCAAAGTTTTAACTCTTTTTCTCCTAAATTACGATATTATCGTTGATATGACCTCATCAAATTAAATTAATGTTTGATTGAATAATCTTTACTTTGTGTTATATAGAAAGAACATGCACTCCCCATTGATTCTAGACGAAATACAACACTTTCTGATAACAAACGACAAAGTTATTCAAGCTTAATAATAGCACGGTAGAAACATGAACAAAATGAAGGATTCTGCAGGAACGTGGAAAATAATTACAGAGAGAAAGAGTTAAAACTATTTTGACTAACCTGTTTTCCGTTACTAGGACCACGTAAGTCGGAAGAAGTTTAGTGGTGAAGTTAAAAATGATTTTTATTGTAAATGTTCACAAAGTTCACTCGAATGAACGACGTCATTCTCGCGACATTTCTTTGGTCAAAGTTTTCGCCTTTTTAGTGCTGGAAAAAGGGCGCGGTGGTTGAGCGGTAAAGCGCTTGGCTTCCGTACTGGAGGTCCTGGGTTCGAATCCTGGTGAAGACTGGGATATTTATTTCGGGATTTTCAGGCGCCCTTGAGTCCACCCAGCTCTAATGGGTACCTGACATAAGTTGGGGAAAAGTAAAGGCGGTTGGTCGTTGTGCTGGCCACATGACACCCTCGTTAACCGTGGGCCACAGAATCAGATGACCTTTACATCATCTGCCCTATAGACCTCAAGGTCTGAAAGGGGAAATTTACTTTTTTACTTAGTGCTGGAAGCGGAAGTGCTTGTAACTCATCCCAAGTCTTCGTGGACATTGTAGGTATCATTGTAGGTATCATTGTTTCTTTTTGATTCCTTAGATCTGTCATTGCTTTTACACAGTTTGCATTTGCTGTCTGTCTGTCTGGTACATATTTTATACACATTTTTCTCCCATTGAATTAAGTTGAAATTTTGCACCATTACATGAGTCAATACAAAATTAACCAACTAATAAATCAAGTAGTGGTTTTTGATTAATTTTGTTTTGTATATAATAAGGGAGTTTTTGCAGTATTGAGATAAATCATAAATGACAGTAATTCTGAGGTTGTTTCCCTTTTATGAGCCTTTAAATATAATTATATAATTTTTTCTTTTTTTTTTTTTTTTTAACTAAAATTAGTATTGCCAAAAAATTGAATTTCATTGTTTAAAATTAATATAAAAAAAGTAAGACTATTGAAATAAATGTTGACCTATTTTATGTACGGAAGTAAAAATGTGAGTCAATAAGTCTAAACAAAATGTAACAGTGCAATTAAAAATCATTCACTCCGGTCCACCAAAACATGTTTGTGATACACGTCGTGGCATTCATTAAGAAGTGGTGCAATTACCCACATTCCCACGTCACATGTACACACACACACATACACACACACATACACACATAGATCGAGGAAGGGGAACTACTTTGTGTCGCGTAATGTTTCAGTGACTAGGAAACTTCAATTTAAACATGCGCCGGGACAACAACATGTACTATTATTAGAAGCAGACGTGGACGTTGTTTAGCGAATGTGTGTTTGTGTATGTGTAAGAATGTGTTTGCGTGTGTCTACGTGTGTGCTTGGCACTTACCTTTATGATAAACAAATGATTCTGGACCTTTGAGCTCGCCATACTTATATTGCTCTGCATCGGTAAGAAGAAAGTTTTTCTCCAGGGGTCCTGTCAAGGTTGGGGGCTTTCCCCCGAGACTTTCACAAAAAAAAAAGGTGATTACATTTATAAAAACAAGGGAAATAGAAAATACTTAAATAAAAAAGAAAGCTTATATTGAATGCAATAGCATCGATTTTAACAAAGCCTCTATCAACTCACTCTGGCTGTGAGTCTGGTAGAAAGTTTGTTCACGTTAGTAGCTGAAAATGTGCACAATTATTTTTTTTTACAATTCAACACAAGAATTAATTAAAAAAAACAACACCAATCAGTTAATTAACTATTGGTAATAAAAAGTTATTTTGTTTGGTATCGAACAAGGGAAATAAATCGTACATGACTGACGTGGTGGTGACGTTGAATTAGTCCCCGTTATATTTTTCAGAGAGAAATAGTTCGCCGCCCTAAAGTTTAAAACTAACAATAGATAACTTCTTCTGTTTTCACACGCACTTCGCTGGCACAGTGGTTAGTGTGTTGGCTTGCGGAGGCATCAGCCCTCCAGTTTGAATTCTGGTCGTTCACCTTTTTTTTTTTAAATAAATGCATTTAAAAAGCGATCACGGTAGAATTCACACAGATACACCTATACTTTTTCTGCACACCACTTTCCCGACTGGTCCTGACAAATGAGAGGATTATAGCTCATTGAGGAAGCAATCAGCATGAGACTGCGCTTAATAAATATAATTGGTAATACTATTTTTAATCTAAGGCTTATTATTGTAAGTCTATATCTGTTACAAATTTAGGTATATGACTGATCCAAACTAATTGATACTATCACGCTTAAAGGGAAACTCTCATGGTTAAGACACTTTTTGATATAATATGTGTTTTGATTTACAGATAATGAATATATTATTCTTTTTCTTTAATTTGCAAGAATAACTTAGTAATTGATGTTTTTCTGACGTAATTTTTCTGCGCATCCAAAACGGTCAGATTTTCACGGAGTTTCTATGTGACGTCACGAACAGATACACAAATCCTATACTACTCCTATTACCTACTAAATAACGGAAAGCCAAACAGTCAAGTTTACATTCTCGTAAAAGAAATATATCTTCATCTATGCAGTTAGATCTAAATATTGTAAACAAAGAAAAAAAATGCATGTTGAAAGTAGATTTACATGCTTGAATAACCACGGCAGTGTATATTTTCTCGCCTGACAACACACAACAAATACTATCGCTTGGTTGTCTTGTCATGACCGACTACACGTAGTCTAGACTAGCCTTACACTGACCAGTTTGTTCGAATCAGTCAGACACACGATATATTTACTTCTTGGGATAGGGAGAGGTTTAGATGATTGGTTATCCTAATGCTTTTACATCAAGAACATTAAGAAATGTGAATAAAAAAAATGTCAACGGTTAGAATTTCTCGGTTGGATTCAAATCACGTTGTAGATTACATGCTGTTACAGTGGTGTAGCAAGATACCCATAGACCCGGGTTCAAACTTCAGGAATGCGAAGTTGGTTCCCTCCCCCCTCCTTTACAGAGTGACTGAAACCAAACTGTGCCCTGCTAATGTGAGTACATGTCAATGAATACAAATTTGTACGCCAGACTGTACACAAGGTACCCCTAAGTGTATTGACTGAATTTCAATATTTTTTTTTTGCAAAAGTTTATTCAGATAATACTCTCATTCGCAGTAATATACAAGACAAACAGGTTAACTTATCCACATCCGGATTACTTGCAATTCGATTGTATATGTACAGTGAAGCGTGAGAAAATAATAATGTGACATAACATTATTAATTGTCCTAAATTAGGTCCATAGTACTTCGTATAGTACAGGTTACATAACTTAACAATTCAAATATGAAAAAAATAAATTTTGGCAAATTATCTACAAGGTTTTCCATAATATGTTAAATATATGATAAATGATCGTCTCCCCTTTAAAAAGCCTTTCTCTGTTTTGACAATTTTTGATTGTTTCCCTTGGGAACCAGAGCACTACTTCCTTATCATCAAGGTAACAAACATGTCTGATATTTAAATAAGATGTGATGTACAATTACTCTAATGAAATGTACATATGAATCTAATAAACTAGTGAAACTTAATAAATGTTGTAGATATACTGTTTACTCATACAATTAATTCAAATATTTCAACTAGTAAATATGCATTGTAATATTAAGGAAACAATTAACATTTATACCAAAATAAAAGCAAATATCATATATAACACTTTCATAACAAGCAGGCTTAGAAGTAGTTATTATTATTATTATGATAAAAGAACGAGTATTCTTTCTCTGGCGCAGCCAGGGTCGAGTTTCGTTAAAGGGAAACAAAATTCATTGTAGTCCCTTTATCAGTTTCCACTGAGGAATTTTCTGGTGATGTGGCAGGTCTGCAGCAGTACAGCCCTCTGACAGGCAACGAGAATGTTCCAGGGAATGCCAAGGGCCTTGAAGGTATCTGTGAGGTCAGTTGTTATTATCCCCTCGGTTGATATGACAATGGGGTATATTGTTGTTTTAGAAAGCTTCCATAGACGCTTAATCTCCAAGCCTAGGTTCCCATATTTTCGTTGTTTTTCTAACTTATTCTTAACTTGTTTTCTTATTATTAATTATTATTATTATTATTATTATTAAATAAAAAAATTAACACATTAGATTTAAATGAAACGCTGATCTGACAATTTTAAGTTTCCTTCCTTTAATAGATTACAGGCTGCATTATTACGATGTAGGCCTACATGGATTTATTATTTTGTTTGGAAACCAGAAATAGAACTTAAGAATAATGACCATGATTTCATTATAATAATGTGATGCATTGAAACCTCCATAATTAACACATCCCCTTACATAATATCGTTTGGGCTCCTAGTGATCGTGGGCCCGGGTGCAATGAACCCCTTCGCGCCATGGTTGCTACGCCAGTGTGTTGTAACATTCTGAGACTATTGTCATGATTTGGGATTCATATACTCACTCGTATTTGACAGCTGTTATTTGTACCGCCCTGGAGGTGGAGAATGTTGAGACTAGCAACACGGCAAGGGAGAGCATCAATCTTTTCAGATCACAAATGTTTCCGTTTGGTAGTCTGTAAAAATATCAAAGATAGATAACTCTTATTACATAAATAAAAATATATGACTTGTTAACGCGCTTTGAGTGAGAAAAAAAGTATAATCAAAAGCCCCTAGCCTTAATACAAATTTTGCTGGTCTGTTTGAGCTGCCAAAGCTGGAGTTTTGAGTTTGGTTCTGGTGTTAGCTATGATCTTAATTCGGGGTTCGTGGGCAACTAGAGTGTAAGAGTGTAAGGAAATGTAAATATAATAGCGATTAGTCACTTCGATGGTCACTAGAAAAAAATATTTCAGAATCACATGTTTTGTAGGTTGAACCTAAAACAAAACAAGAAAAACACTAGACAAGATCGAGGCGGATTTAGCAGTGCGAGGATCCTTAATGGAGTGTCATATTAGGGCCACGATGGGCTGACGAACACTGACGGTGACAAAAGGTTCCTTTTATTCCCCCCCCCCCCCAGGGGCGCGGGATCTGCGGCGTTTTCCCCACTCGACACCCATTAAGTCCGCCTCTGTCCAGGTCCAGTCGTGCCACGAGTTATCATGCTCGATCATCGTTTCTGTGCATACAAAGATAGCAGTGGAGTCCATTCCTCGCATTGAAAATTTGTTTACCTTCTTGAGTCAGTTGGGTCACATGGTTACAGGGTCAAAGGTTAATTAGGTTAATATTAACCAACTTAATCGTGACATTCCATAGAAACATGTCAGGAAATATATAGGTCAGCAGAGGAAGGAGTTATTGCCTCCAGTGAGATACCGAGTACATTGAACATGGCGAGGAATGAAAGAAGGGCCGCAAACTACATTTCCCGTCCGCCTGACATTTCTCTACAGGGTCAAACAATTTTGTTTGAATACTAGCTACTCCTTCTCCTCGCCCTCACTACGATAAGAGGGAGCCAGGTAGAGTGGCTCAAAGAGTCTTACATCGTAAAAAGGTGATGGGCTAGGTAGTCGTCAGTGCGACTCTCCTTGGACACATTACAAAAGTCCACTCATTATACTGACCAGTTAATTACAATAGTGTAACGTACAAGTTACGGAAACTCAAAAAAAAACGTATACATTTGTTTCTTAACATTTAATTTGATTTTAAATGCAAATAGGTTAAAGTATAGACGGCCGTTCAATATCAATGATTTTTGACTGAATTTTTAAAACGAGGGGAGACAATTGTTCTTACTTGTCATTTCCTGATTTATTATGAGCCCATAAATTATGGTCCAAGTCAGTCAGGCCAGACAGATCGGTGGTGAGGTCATTAATACTTGACAGCTATGTGGTCTATATTTAGATCAACATTCACATACTTTTCTTTGACAAATCGATGCGTGTGCACATTTGTTAATAGTCTAATTTATAGTACACTGTCGTACTTCTAAAATCTATTAGTCCCTAGTTCTACTACTTTACTTTTGAAATAGATTTGCTTAAGATTATTTTGAATATTCTTGAAACAAAATTATTAAGGATCCGAAAGATCAAAATAGAATTGCGATGTATAAGGAAGCTGGTACAATTAGACATTACATCCCAGACCCTCTTCCGAATAAAGATTCTGTAATAGATCAACCTTAAGTAAGCTTTAGCTCCTGAACTTTGGAATTAACTTGACTAGGGCATTAGACAATCAATCAATAAATCATTTATCTTTATATCTATCTATCTGTCTATATGTCTATCTGTCTGTCTGTCTATCTATCTATCTATCTATCTATCTATCTATCTATCTATCTATCTATCTATCTATCTATCTATCTATCTATCTGTCTGTCTGTCTGTCTGTCTGTCTGTCTGTCTGTCTGTCTGTCTATCTATCTATCTATCTATCTATCTATCTATCTATCTATCTATCTATTTATCTATCTATCTATCTATCTATCTATCTATCTATCTATCTATCCATGGGCGCCCGCAGGAAGGGGTGCAAAGAGTACACTTGCCCCCTTCTGGATTCTGAGTAGCCAAATTTTAGTATTTTTTTCACACCACCAAATAAATTAACTTGCAGCTGAACATGTAGGGCTTCCACTGGTTAATGTAGTAGTAGATTAGCCCAGGCGTACGGATTGGATTGCTAACAATGTACGTGCATGCCTCTAAATTGTGAGTAGCTACATCGTAGCCAATGTTCTAAAAAATATTTATAATGAAATACATCACCCAGATGTGCTTTTTATTACATAGATGTAGATTTTGTCAGAATCCATGGGGGTGCAAGTGCACCTCCATGTAAGTGCACCCCCATGTATCCCCCTACCTCCATGCATTATTGATTTAAGAGTTTAATAAATTAATGTTCAGGAAAATTTTGCGCATCAACTTCTAAGTGTAAATGTAAAGGCCTATCATTGGACTTTTGTAAAGTGTATTAACTTGACAAGTAGTGCTTCCACTGAAGTACAGTTGTAAGGATACGCTATTATTGTTACTAGAATAGGCCAATCTATAGTTCATGTTCGACCATGTAAGATTTAATATAGGCTTGGAATTCCCTCACTAAAAAGGGTGTCTAAAGCATGTTAGTCGCTACGATTTGTTTTTGTTTTTATTTGCACATAGCCATAGTTATTATGAATGCCACAAGATCGACTTTCACAAGACATTCTGAATGTTGATTAAACAGAAGGCAAGAGATCCGCTGGTCGTCCACTGCTAAACTATACTGATGTATGCAATCAAAATCGGCACTAACAGCTGGGAAAAGTGGTGCTGGATAGATCCACATGAAGAGCGAGCATTAAATGAAAGTCCTGGGTTGAAGATGTCATTCATAATAGTAGTAGAAAGAAGTGTGAAAATACAAAGGATTAGCCTCTTTAGTCACACAAGAAGTTGCAAAGGGAAAAATATTTAGCTCAGGCCTAATTAATTAATTTGGCAATTATTTTTCGATGTGATAAATATTTTTTTTTCTTTGAACAAAAGAGTCTTGCTGAGTTCCGGTCGGTGTCAGCGCCCGCTCGATAAAATAGCAGGTTAAACATGTCCACCAGTTTACAATAGAAGAGATACAAGAAAGTTCGAAGTCAAAGACAAAACGTTGATTTGGTTCAACGGAGCACTGGCAGCTGAAAATAGACCAAAAAATACGAGCTGTAGCATCATGAATTATTTCCATTTTCTGGGTATTTAGTGATTAAACTGCAGATATCTCAGGCATTGAGATGATGTCTATGAGTGTTCGGTTTGTTGATTGCGATTGTATTCGACTTCATTGGTTTAGTTAGTACCTGTTGTTCAGATAGACGCGCTGCATGTGTCTAGCGTCATTGTACAGTCTAGACAGACTGCATTCTTTTTCAATAACTGTGTCTATCGATAGCGTTGGTGCTCTGAACCCAAATATTCTTTAACTAGTCATTTTCCCAACCTTTAATCAATCTGATATTTTTCTTGTTAAATAAATGTGGGTCTATAGCTCACAATTTATGCTTGAATCCTAAAAAATGCAAAAAAAACAAAAAAAAAAACAAAAAGAAATTAAAGTGGAATGTAATTGGTACACTTAATTTTCTCCACCATTTCCGAATTGTTTTAGTTTAGAACTTTGAATTATAGTACTGTAACAATCAAAGTGACAAACATACGATGAATAACGAGCTGCAGATGTCAAGAGAATGCATTTCTGCTGTGAAAAATGCAAGAAAACGCTTAATGCGTCGGGCTTCGCCATGAACTCCACTGATCAATATTGAGCGGTAGATGTCAGGAGAATGCGTTTCTGCAGTGAAAAATGCAAGAACACGGTTTTTGGCGTCGAGGCTTCGCCCCGAACTCCACTTATATGGAGGCTTCCAGCGCTCCCCCCAGCCCCTAAGCTATCATGAGAAAGGCCTCAACATGACTGTTTTTGTTTTCGACGAAGTTTGAGAAACACTGCTTTTTTTATGTATATGCTAAACGCACGTTTATGCACAGGGTTAGGGTTTACTGGGCGTTAGAGGTAGGGTTTGGAAAAAAATCGCCCCCCCCCCCTTTCAAAGTCCTGGATCCACAAGGGCTTGCACCCCCCCCCTACGAAAAATCCTGCGGGAGCCCATGTTATAATCTCTCTCCCTCTCTCTTTATATATAGACAAGAAAGATGGACGGACAGAAATATTGTTTTTTTCCTTCTGTCCGTCCGTCTGTTCAAGTAGAAAGAGATAACAGTCTGCCACTGGCCGTGTGTATGATGCCTAAGAAAAGGAAAAAAAAAAGGTATAGAGATAATGTGGGACTGCGCGAGGTCTCTGTGTGTTTGTGTGTGTGTGTGTGCGTGTGTGTACGTGTGTGTGTGTGTTTAATTTTTGTAACAATTATCATTGTCCATTCCATTCTTATAGTAAATGTGATGAGCGAGTATCCAGTTGGAACTAATGGAGCTATGAAGAAATATTGAAACAAACACTTTTATTTAAGTCTTTTCAAATTTCGTCCGTCTCAATGTCAAGAATAGCGGATGTAAAATTTAGCAGAATCTTTTGCCGCACAAACACACACTCACACACACGCCAATTTGAATATTGACGTCACTATAAGTTTCCGAAAACGTAATTAAAAAAAAAAACAAGCGACGATTAATTCATTTGGACCTACCACCGTTAAAGCATGTCATATTACTCATAAGGTATTCCTTCATGTTAATTTGGCCTAATTAAAAAAAAAACTAATTTCATTCGTTGCTTTTCCTGGTAACATACTTTCACTCTCGAAAAGCACCTGGCCAAGAGTTTTTGTCATCTGTGTGAAACATATACTGATATATAGGTCATGTTTCTCTACTTTGTTCTATTTTATTTTATTTTTTTTTCCTTTTTAGTTGTTTACAAACTAAAGTGCGCGCACACACACACACACATACACACACACACACACACACACAGCTTTACTGATACATTTTCTCGCCAACTCTATCAAAGAAAAATACAGAATGCTCCTGCAATATTAGTCTACTAAAATGTGCGTTTGTTTTCCTTGAATGTAACAGTAACTATGAGTAAAGCATTGTGGATAATTTGTTTGCATTGGCTGAAATGATTCTGATGTAATCACATCGTAGTTGAAGTTATAAATAGGAGAGTGAAATGGGAAATGAAAGGCTGGGAGCAAAAAGACGCGTAGTTTTGGTAGGTTTTTTTTTTTAAAGAGCTTATTTGTTTACATTGTTCAAGATAATATTTCATTACAATTCCTCTATTCACCTTGTAAATTCATGGGAACTGGGAGGAAAAACTGGACATGGGAACTCGAAACAGTTGTACAGTACCAGTGGGCCCGGGCTCAAGATTATGTTTTTAGGCCTTCCCCTTCTCCCCCCCCCCCCAAAAAAAAAAAATTTAGTGCACCAAAAAAATCGAGTAGTCTGTATGTATCAGTACATATAAAAAAAGACATTCCAATACAAAAGTGTACCTTTTTGTAAGCATTAAAGTCATTTCGTTTCAGTTTTTGTTTCCGTAAAAGTGTGAGTGTTTTGAAACTCTACAAACAAATGTTTTAGCAGCTCTTGTCCAAGCAATGATGAAAACTAGAATCTAGTTCTATGTCCAACAGTTAACAGTAAATAGGTCCAGTGGCGTAGCTAGGGTGCGGGGAGGAGGGGGAGAATTGAAAATCCCCCAGGACCCCCACTTGAGAGGTGCCCCCAAATGAGTATTTTTTACATTAAAAAATTTAATTTTACTTAAAATGCAGGTCCCCCAAAGTGGTCAAGACCCCGCCTCCGGGCCCCCAAACGATGGAAAATTCCTAGGTCTTACATTTATTTACCAAAATTTCATTTTTCTTGCCTTTTGTAGCAAAGTCAGAAATCAAGAAGCCTAACTGTTCAATGCCATAGAGCTTGTTAGTGATTTGTATTAATCACAACTTGGAGAATGAACTGAAGACCTTTCCTGGTATTGATTGACATTGAGAAATTAAAACACCTAAAAAAGGAACTATTTTTCTGGGGCTACTTTCCACCGTACATCCGCAATAGCATTGCTATACATGAGATATTCTTACACGTTTAACATGTTCCCTTCTGCTATATATTTACAAAGGCACACAACACCGAGACACACACATACACATAGCAAGAAGCAAGCAGTCCCACCATTAATATCATGTCATTAAAAAAAGGAAGGATTTTAGTTGTGACATTAATTCTTCGTTGACACAATCCTGTTTTTATAGGCCAGTGCTGTTTATTTTTATCATTTCATGTGTCGTGGGGGGGGGGAGGGGCTTAAGAGGGAGCATTCCACCAGGTCGTAGTTGCACGTACTAATAGTTAGCTTTTCATATTGCCACGTGCATGGCGTCTGTGTCAGCAGAAGTGTGGCACTTCTTTTTCATATTTACATAATAAACAAATAAAACAACAATAATAAAAAAACAAAAAGGCTAATTACCCATAGTGCATTTGCCTTTTTTTTACAGGTTATGCCATGTTTTTGTTTATAAAGTGCTTCCGGTCCAGACGGAATGATAATCACGATACAGTGGCGTACCGCGGGTGTCAGGCGCCCGGAGTAGCACGAGGTAAAAAAAATTCTGTTGGCACCTCCTTCCTTACCCAAATCCTAATAGTAAATTCGGAGTTCGGAGCAAAATCGGACTTTTGAATATGTTGAGACCCTATGCAGAATAGTCGACTTGGGGGGGGGGCATTATAATTTGTAGATTGCTCCCTTCCTTTAGCAGATAAGATCTCTAGGGCAGAGGCTCTTTCGAGATTATAGTTTATGTAAAGACTCCCCCCTCCCCTCAACTGTGACGTAGCAAAGCAAGCCAAAAGTAAATCTGTAAGCACTCAGGGTGTCAGATATCGTTTTATTGTATGTCTTAAAAAGATAAAGAAATAGCCCCTAAAGAAATAGCCCCTTAAGAAATAGTCCCTAAAGAAATAGCCCCTAAAGAAATAGCCCCTAAA
>JADKLZ010000130.1:11823839-11841726 GCA_021533235.1 Biomphalaria straminea
ATCTATCTATCTATAACACAACCAGTTAGTTAAATGAATCTAGTGATGAAGTTAACCCATTTTTCTCTATACCGTACACAAGACATAGATAACTAAGAGAAACTAAAATCTACACTTCAAAGTGACTAAACTGTCATTGGCAAGTTGTTTGGTGTTGGTGAAAGTAGACTATAACCAGTTTGTGGTGAGTGAATAATGATGTAACGTTACCTCAATGGAATGACTTTTGCAGACGACAAGTTTGTAGTTGCATTGTTCTGTACTGTGAAGTTGTGAGCAGGTGAACTTGTGAGCTGGTGAAGTTGTGAGCTGGTGAAGTTGTGAGCTTATTATAAGGCTTATTAAAGATGGGCGACAATGATGGTTTTTATTATACTTACCTTACTGGACTTCTCATCTTATATAATACAGACGTTACTTCAAAAAAAGAAGATGATTACGTCCTACGCGTCATGCATTCAGTCATGCATATTAACAGGGGCGGCCCTAGCAGTGCGCGGGGCCCTGGGCGAGCGTCATTTGCGGGGCCCTTATATATATATATATATATATATATATATATATATATATATATATATATCGTACCACATTTCACTAACGGGCTAATCGATATCGATCTCTAATGTGGCCGCCTCAAAGCTGTGAGCCTTATATTTGTAACAAAACATAGAACATTACGTTGGTTTACTATTGGCCGTATAAGTGCATCTTATAGGCTATTGTATTTTAATTGTTCTTCATTAACAGATGCGAATAAAAAAAAGAAAACACTCGCCACTACTAATATTATGTCTCCTCTCTCACTCTGCAAATTGAAGCCAATAGGATGTTCTTTAAGAATAAAGTGTGCTATAGGAGTTACAGTGGTCCATTCACTTTCACAGACCCGACTTTTGCGGAAGGGTTGTATCACGGGTTTTCAAAAAAACAAATCTATAAAAATAAGATTACAAAGACAGTTTGTGTGGAAATACGAACTCAAAATCGCCCCCGATGTGGTCCACCCAGGTTTCAATATTTTCAGAAAGAATATCAGAATGAAATTTTATCAAAGACAAACGACAGAGTAGAATGGAGAAAGAAGGTTGACAGATCTGTGTGGTGCCCCAGCGGTCCAGTAGATTATTCGTTGCATAAAAGTGAATGTGACGTTCGACGTTTATTTCTCCTACCGAATTATGAAACTCAATAATAGGGAAAACTACTTATTAATTGTTGCTTTAAATTATGTCCAACTTATATACAAACTAAATAGATTTTTCTTTTTTTTTTTTAAAAAGTAAACATTTTTATTTGTGTAAATGTAGTAGTTACAATACAAATGTAAAAAAAAATATATTAAAAATTTGAATTATCCTGTTTAAGAAAAGAGTCATCTCCTTTATTAAAGAGCATCCCGTGTTTGTTACTATTAATAGTGGATAGCTACAAAAGTGATGTGTTTTTCTTAAAGATACTGCTTGCATAAGTGATTTAAAAATTTTTTTGGTTTCAGAAAAGAAAAAAACAAGCCGTTACATTAGAACTCTGAATGTCTTAAAAATTTTGATGTCGGATTTTTACTTTCTTTTCTAGTTTACGAGATCTAAACAGGACGGACGAACGTACGGACAGACATTCCACACAAAACTAATAGCGTCTTTTCCTCTTTCGTGGATCGGTAAAAATATACCTGCGTTTTTTTTTGTTTTTTTTTTTTCAACACGTTTACATGGATTTTTCCACGGCCGCACTATGTCTATGCATAGTATAATAGCCTATTGGAAAAAAAAAAACTTAATACGTCATCTCCAAACTTGCTGAAAACTGATTTTCCAAAATAGCTATACAAGCACATCAACTGGTGATACTGTTTCTATCCGAAAATATTATTACACGTTTATGAAATTAAATAGCCTACCGCGAAAATCGGACATTCGCGTGCGGTCTTAGAACGTATCACCAGCGACAGTCGAGAATACACTGTATAATTGTTTAGTTATTTTCAGTGCTTATAAAAAAAAAATAGGTGCCGGTACTCAGTGATGGATTGCCTAACTTTTAACTACTAAAAAAATAATAATAAACGCTAAAATACAAGACAATAGATCATTTTTCCCCACATTGAAAGAAATGAAGTACGCCGTACCGGTTTGACGGTAAAAAAAAAAAAAAAAAAGCACTGATTATTTTCATTAAAAAATCAATTTGTCAAAAGTTGCATTTATGATACGACAAATGTTATAAATGACTCTTTCATTTTCATTTTTTCATAATGCAAAGAGCAGATCAAACTTTATCACTACATATTTTCCCAAAAAATTCCGATTAGACGTCGTTATTTAGATAGCCTACCAAATAAACAATTAGGATTGGTTGCTTCCACATATGTGTTTTTATTGTGAACAGTTTGTTAAACAATGATAGCCTGTTAGACTCGGCTGTCTATACCGAAACTGAACGGTATTTCGAAACAAGAAATGTAAGTTAAGAGCTTAAATGGCAATTGGTAAGGTAATTATACTGGGAAAATATAGAGTAACAAGTCCTTAATTGTTTATAATCACTCATTTAGTTTTCGAAGTTGGTGACAATAAAATCTCCCAGCGCGGGGCCCCTCTCAAGCGCGGGGCCTGGGGCGGTTGCCCCACTTGCCACCCCCTAAGACCGCTACTGCATATTAACCAAAGATCTAAAGTCTGCCAAGTCACTGGTTTTCCTGGCTAGCTCAGGCAATCCATTCCATGCTCCAATAGCGCTAGGGTAGAAGGAGCATTTGTACAAATTTGTCCTAGTATATGGTTTGATATGTTGTGCGCATGTTTGTGTCTTTCTGAGTATTTTATTAGCGGCCCCCGAAAGGGGAAAAGACGCTATTAGTTTTGTGTGGCCTGTCTGTCCGTCTGTCTGTCTGTCTGTCTGTCTGTCCGTCTGTCTGTCCGTCCGTCCCGTTTAGTGCTCAGAAAGTAGAAGAGATAATGAAAATCTGACATCACGATAATATAGATCATTCAAAGTTCTGATGCAACGGCTACTTTTTTTTTTCTAAAAGCTCAAAATCTAATTTTTAAAAATATTTTATGCAAGCAGTATTTAAAGAGAAAAAACCTAATTAGTATGCAATATAAATGAAACCTAATTAAATACAATTAATAATCTAATATAATTACGATTTATCTTGTTGTACTCCATGGGTATTCACTATTTAAGAAATAACTCATTAAAGAGGTGTGGCAGTTGCCTTGAACATCAGCTTTACAAGGCAAACGTTGAGAGATCAAAGCACTGAAGATGTATATTTTGACCGCTGGGACATTAAATAAGATCTGTCGTTTACCTTTGATATATTTTTTTAAATGAACTTTTAGCAGCGACTTTCGTGTACTAGCGTAAAGCCCGGACATGACATGATTCTAAACTAATTTCTTAAACTTTTTTAAAAATCACATTAAAAAAAAATGTATTTTATTGCCAACATTAGAATGAAAGAAGCATATTTTTGTGCGTTTTAACTGTTTGTTGGTCTGTCCGTCACGGTTAGATAAAAAAAAAACAACTAAAAGCTTTTGAAAATAATATTTAACCTTTACTTTTCATTCAGAAATATTGCGATAGTTTAAAATATCTATAATAGATTGTTCCGGATGTTTATGTCTAGATCTACATTGAAATGTTATAATAAACTAAAAGTAATCTTCTATTTTTAAATTTAATATTACATTCATTCTTTTGATTATCTGGGCTTTTTATTTTAATTTTACCTAAATTTTATCTAAATTACATCCAAATTATTAATAATAATAATTAATAAGATATATATTAAGAGTGCTAAATCAGAAGTTTAGTTTATGTACATCTACATCTCTACAGATCAATGCTGAAAGATTATTTAAAATCGCTCGTGTGACATATTGCATATATCAGGCTATTAGTTTGTAACCAGTTAGCATACTGAACTGATTATCTCGACGCTCCCGGGTTATGTGTCTGTTTGTTTTACATGTTTCGATTGTTTCTTCAGAGTTAAAGATAGTTTACTTCCTATTTGAAACCTTCCACAGGAGGGGATGGGAGCATGCAGTAATTGAGCCAGGGACCAACGATAAATCCGAACTACAGTCTAGTGCGGAAACACCAAGATAAGGCAGGTTTATACCCTGCTCGCCATCCTCCGTCATTTAGCGAGAAGTTAATTATTTTCAACTTTGAAGGAACATCCGAAACATCTTGCGAATAGGCGGATCTGACAGGGATCCGACTCCGACGGGGGCCGCCTCTGAGTTTGTGTATCGGTGTATCACACAAACTCTCTTTGTAATCTTGTTAAATTTTATTTTTGTATTTGAAGATTATGGTTCAGTGTTTTATGCATAATTGCTATATTACTAGTGTAGGGGAGAAAGAGAGAGAGAGAGAGAGAGAGAGAGAGAGAGAAAATGAAATGTGAGAAAGAGAGGAAGAGAGAAAAGTAAGAAGAGAGTATGTGAAATTAAATGTTATATCTACAAGCAAACAACTTAATCAACACAACAACAAATTAATGTTTTTATGAACACTTCGATGACATCTAACTCAATTTAAAACTAATCAACAATATAATTAATGTTCATTTTATTGAGTTTATGGTTGGAATACGCAGACACACAAGGACATAAAACATTCTAACACAATTTGTACTAGATTAACTCTGTACATCAAATGTATTGCTATATTTTCATAGCTGGATAAATAAAAAGAAGGAAATATAACAAATTGAGTCTTTTCTAATTAATGTAATTGGTTTAGTTCGGGACCACATCCTTAAGTTAAATTTACAAATTGAACTTTTTGTGTAGAAGGGATTCTGGAAGTAGTGCAGTTGTCATTGAGGTTTTAATTTTGTTTGCATCTTTAGCGGCCCCCGAAAGGGGGGACAGACGGACAGACGAACGGACAGACATTCCACACACACACACACAAAATAAGTGGCTAACTCGTTAAAATTTTGATGTTTCTCTATTGTGGGGTCCTCTCTTAAATCTGACTCTGCATTGTGCTAATTAACACCGTGTCGGGACTATTGCCAATATTCTTTTTTAAAGGAACTTACTGTGCTTGTCAAAAGAGTTGAGACGAAGGCTCTACGATCTCTAGGCGTGTAAGCCTGCTTCAACTAAACCATTCTGTCTGGAAGAGATCCAAGTCAATGCCTATGTAAAAAATTGCTATTTCCAATAAATCCGGCACTTCGAGCGCATGGACTAAAATGCATGGCCGAGGGCCGAGTACACCGTGAACCTCCGCCATGTTGTACCAAGCTAACCGTGCAGGACTCGCCATTAGTGTAACGGTCCCTTGAGGTACGTCGCATGGATTATCAACAGGGACGTGGAAACTCTCTTTCAACTCCGCACCGTGCAATGGGAAATCTTAGACACTCCCACAGGAGTTTTGTTTTGCTATTCATTTACCCTTATCTCTTCCTCAAATGATCGTTTCCACCCGAGTGTCACGTTGAGGCAGAATGGCATGCCCTGTAAGATCTGACCAAACATCTTTGTTAAAATGGCGAATGGAAAATTTGAAGCTCAGAATATACTGTGTATGTGTATCTATGCGTGTGTGCGTATGTATGAGTACATGTGTGTTGTTAATATTGTATGTGTGCACAGTGTGTGTATATCTAGAAATGTTTATACAGTAAATTACTTCATTATTTATTTATCAATGTGTTTTTTTTTTAACCAAGACTGGGTTTCTGTTTTTGACTTTTTAAGATTTTCTTAGAATTGTTGCCATTTTTTTTTGTGGAATTAAAAAACAACAACAAATTACCAGAAAAAAAAGCTCCACACAAAACTATTGATTTCTTATCCTTAGAACCAGGCAAGGACCATTGTAAGACAAATGCATTCTATACATTACATAAAAGTATAGACTTAAGTTAAGAACTGTGTAGATCTAATATAACGGATAGTTTCTAATTGTAGATCGCAGCAGATCATCACCAATTAGTCACAACAATAAACAGTTATTTTCTTAACCCTCACGAATTAAAATACAAGGGAGGTAATTTTTAAAATGTTCATAATACCAAAGTCTTGTCCCTTTATTTTAAATACATTTTTTTTTTAAACTGCAGATTAATGTCTTAATTATAATATTACAATTAATTTTATTTAAATTGTAAAATGAGACGTGATGATGTAAGTCATTTACCGCAAAGTTTTGGAATTGCGAATCGAAACTCGAACAGAGTTGTTTGCTAAGACTTTAAAGGAAGCATTCCTCCAGATCAAACAGTGCATAACCGTACTCTAGAAAATCAGACATTACCAATAGTGCTATACAGAACCACTCCTCATGTACAATACAATGGTACTGTTTTAATTATTACATTAGATAGCTAGCCTACCAGATCTATTAAAAAAAAAACAACAACGTAACTTTCTTGTAGGTGCTAACACTATCAACCTCTGTAAGATTTTCAACTTAGTGAGTTCTCGACCCTGATTAATGTTTAACGCAATTGAAGCTTGCTGTGACTTAGACACGTGTTATTCGTCCAATCATGTAAAAAGGATGTAATTTAAAAAAAAAAAACTTGAAAAAAATTCTTGAAATGTTTTTTTTTAATGATAGACCTTTACAATTACATCATCTGCCCTATAGACCGCTAGGTGTGAAAGGAGAACTAGACCGACTTTGCTCTACAACGAAAAAGATGCTAGGTGGTAGAATGAGGCCCCTAAAGGGTGAGTGCTGGAATAGTTATTTTGGAAAAGGAGAGAAAGACAATGGGAATATTAAAATCAATTATGGGAAGAGTGGTCGAGAGACTAAGTGCGGCTTGAGCTTGGCTTGCTTGGCTACCTAGAAGGGGGCTCGAGGTTCGACACCCGACTCGGGCAGAGTTGTGTTTACTGAGCGCCCAAAGGCAGCACGGAAAACCAATTCCTAGATACCCCCTCCCCCCCACTGGTCCACAAATGAGATTGGACCAAAGCGCTCTGAGCATGCTATAAGAATGAAAGTAGCGCTATAATAATAATAATAATAATAATAATATCACCTGCTGTACTGGGATAGGCCTATTTTGACCGACAAAACTGTAGATTTTAATCGCCCTGATCTGTTGCTTATCGATAAAAAAGAAAAAGCCGCTGTCATGATTGACATTGCCGTACCACTATCTCATAACTTAAGAAAAACTGAGCTTGAAAAACAGCGAAAGTATGTGAACCTAGGCTTGGAGATTAAGCGTTTATGGAAGTTATCTAAAATAACAATATACCCCATTGTCATATCAACCGAGGGGATAATAACAACTGACCTCACAGATACCTTCAAGGCTCTGGGCATTCCTAGGAACATTCTCGTTGCCTGTCAGAGGGCGGTACTGCTGCAGACCTGCCACATCACCAGAAAATTCCTCAGTGGAAACTGATAAAGGGAATACGATGAATTTTGTCTCCCTTTAACGAAACTCAACCCTGGCTCCGCCAGAGAAAGAATACTCGTTCTTTTCTAACATAATAATAATGCTTTTAGTTTTTTTTAATACTAAATATTTATGCAATTCGCAGACGAAACGAAATATGAACTCGACTACACTTAGCTCGTTCAATGGCCCTCTCTGCGTGATTAGTGTCAAAATATGTAGATCACATTTGGACTCCTAAAGCTCGTGAACTATATGCATCTTTCATTTATCCTCGGACTTGATGGATATTCCCCTTTTTATTATTGCTATTATTATTATATTGGAGCCCTAAAAATAATTAACGGTTAATACTTAGATTGTTATAATAGTCTTGTTTTTGTTTTCGTAGAATGTAAATTTCTAGTCACAAATTAAAGCAACAAGTCTAATATTCTAAAGCTGTAAAAAATGGCGAATACAAAAATTATATGTCGGAACAAGGGAGATGACTTTTAAGTCACCAGCGTACTCTCCCCTTACATTAACTCTCCATTTCCTGTCTGAAATTGGCAGACGGTAAGCTGTCAGTGATCTATCCAAACTGTAAGTGCCACTGACTCTACACGCAACGGTTGGGTCTTTAAAAGACATATAAGGAGTCCGCATAAGTCTGGTCACTTGAGTATTGACCCCTGAGTTTAAAAAAAAAATTGCTTGTTGTTTTCTCTGTTAAAAATACGGTCATCAGTGAATGGAAATATCAGGCGACTACATGTACACAATTGACCTGGTCCAGTGAGAGGCAAATATATTTTCTCTCTCTCTCTCTCTCTCTCTATCTATCTATCTATCTATCTATCTATCTATCTATCTATCTATCTATCTATCTATCTATCTATCTATCTATCTATCTATCTTTTGTTCCGCTCCTAAAAAATGTTGTGTTCATTAGGTCAGTTTTATGGTAAAGAATTGACTGTTTGAATGATATATTAGAATAAGTAATTGATTGAAAGTCTATCTGTGTCCACTGATTAACACTTTTAAAAATATAATGATTGACTGGTTGATTGTTTTTTTCTTCTAAAAACAGAATGATTGATAAATCGATATATTCTAAAAAAAAATATCAGTATTGATTGATTAATTCTAAAAAATTATGATTAATTGATTGAGTTATTATTTCTAGAAAGAAAACGATTGATTGAATTATTGATTGATTCTTTATAAGACATAATTGACTGATTGATTGATCTTATGTACTTATCCAGTAACTTAAAAAATGCTTGCAACATAATGTGTGAATGGTTGATTAATATTGATTGATTGGTGGATTTTATTTTTTTCATATTCATATGATTGCTTCAATTGACCTCATTCACCAATCGTAAATAAACACATTTAGCCACGTCATGCTGCCGCACCTGGTGACTTTATATGCCCAACCTGCAACCGCAGCTGTGTATCAAGGATTGGCTTCTTTAGCCACACAAGAAGTTGCAAGGGGAAAAGATCGTCTCTCGAGACGTAAAATGCCACAGAATATTGATTTAAAAAACAAGAAAAATACGTATCACATGACAGCCACGATGGATGAAATACTTTGTATAGAAGATATAGAGAATCACGTGGCTAAATGTTGTTTGTTTACGATTGGTGAATGAGATCCATTGTTTTTTCATTAGCAGGAGAGTATTTGCTCAATGACTGATAATTGTAAATATATAGGTAAACAAGTTGTCAATCGAACATTAGACAATGATAAAAAGTATGAAAAAAGTAAAAGTAAAGTTCCCCTTTCAGACCTTGTGTAAATAGTGCAGATGATGTAAAGGTCATCTGTTTCTGTGGCCTACGGTTAACGAGGGTGTTTTGTGGCCAGCACAACGACCAACCGCCTTTACTTTTAACAAACAAAGGTCAGGTACCCATTAGAGCTGGGTGGACTCAGAGGCACCCAAGGATCCCGAAATATAAATCCAAGTCTTCACCAGGATTCGAACCCGGCACCCTCGGTTCGGAAGCCAAGCGCTTTACCGCTCAGCCACCGCGCCTCCAACTAAAAACATAGGAAGCAAGAATTTTTGTTCGATGTGTTTTACAACTTACTGAAAAGTCGATTTGGATGTACTTAAACTGGGAAACAGGACGAAGATACACACACACACACAAACAGATACACACACATTCACAATAGCACATGTACATGAATGAAAACAAAAACACATTAAAATCATTTGTGACGTCACACGCGTCATTTACAAGTATTAATAGATTAAAATACAAGAATATAAACTACCCAGATTCGTTATACTGATCATTATGCATGGCCATTAAACATATCACATTTTAATTTCAGCCATCGAAAATATCACATTTTTTTAAAAATACTAATCATTAAGTCTATAAATAAAGTGAAAAGTCATCAACAAAGGGTTACCATGATAAAAAAAAAGTAGCAAACAGCGAGTAAGGGATTATGTATTGGGATTGTGAATATGTGTGTTTATACATGTGACGCGCGTGTGTGTGAATTAGTAATAATGAAAAGAAAACCCAATAAATGCATTAAAAAATTGGTGAACGTGTGTATGAATAATGCCTAATGAATTATATGAGATAATTGCGTTAGCCAAGATGTTTCAAATTTTGTTTTAGTCCTTGAGATTTCATTTTGAAGCTTGAGATATTTTTCGTTTAAACTTTAGCTAAAACTGAAGCGTGTAATCCTCACAATGCATTGCGTCTACAACCCGATGGTTCATCTGCTAAAGGGTCAAACGAGTGGCCCTACAGGTGGATCCTATGCCATATAACGCCACATTCCATTGCTTTGTAAGTATTAAACCTCGGAAGCAAGACATTACAAACAATTTATTGTAGCACTGTTACTGGCTCTAGCAACTTTTTATTCCGCCATCTTGTCGGTATCAACAGTGCAGATCACGTGACAATGTCATAGAATAATTTTCTATTACTTTTTTTTCTTTCCTTATTGCACAGGCGCAATTCTAAAAAAACAAAATATGGATCTATTAACTCTTTCTCTCCGTAATTATTTACCAAATTCTGGTGGAATTAACGTTGGTATCGTCCGTTAGGAGAGAAAGAGTTAAACTTCGTTTCACGCTTGCAGCCATTCGAGAATGATTTGACCAACTAAAACTAAAATACTCTGAAAATAGAAAAGAATTGAATTGAGATTCTTCGCATCACAAGCCTGCTTCGAAGTATAAACACTTTAATACTGTTTTATAGAGTCTCCAATAATCACGAAAGATGCATTTCTTTACTAAGCTTAAATTAACTCTCACAGTCTGTCCGTCCGTCTGTCTGTCTGGTATACAGTTTATACAGTCTCCCAATTCCCATTTTCCGATCATGTTGACATTTCACATTATTCTTGGTCGATCATAATATTTGAATCCATACAAAAATACAATTAGTTAATCAAGTAATGGTAACTAATTAAATTTTTTTATCTAGAAAATGACGTTAAACCTTGCAATATTTAAATATTTGGAAGTGTTTGTGCGGTTGCTCTTCTTAGATAATCTTTTCTTAAAAAGTATTTTTGATTTGCATTTTCGCAATGTACTTGAAAGATTAACATTTAGCAATGAAGTATAGGGGATATCTAGCTACCTTTATTCTAAAAAGTTTATCTATTTACACAAAAATGTTTTCAATTTGTTAAAGTTTAAAAAAAAAATTCCATTTCACATTTTCTTAAACTATTTTCTATTCTATTTTTAGTTTTTCCATTTTCCCGTGTAGGTCTACTAATAACACTAGTAAACTATAATCATTTTTAAAAAATGGTTAAGTCAAACAGCTTTCCTTTATTTCTGGTTGTTTTTTTTTTTTGTGTCAGACTATCAAAACTTTAACAGAAAATAATTCCAGATATTCCGAGGTTTTTGTGTTTTCAAACATGTGGGCTCAATTTATTCCTGAAGTTTTGACCGTCATCTTTCGTTTCAGCTTCATTTGTAATTCTTTTTTTTTTTATTTTAAGCAGACGACTATAAGAGTAACCACGTGACTAATCTATACATAAACATGAGCTCTAGGGTGAGGTATTTACATCAGAAAAACACGTCCTCACTTGGCGTGACAAATAACACTAAATCCCAGAGTCACACAGACGTTGCAATAAGCTAGCCTGCATCACAAGCGCTATGACTTCATCACAGAAAGTCCTGGACTCAAAAGTCCAGAATACATATGAGCAGTAGACTATCACGGATAGAGTGGTATTATGCCAAAATGCGATGATAAACAATAACAATATACATTAATATAAATACTATTGCACATAGTTAAAGGAAATAAAAAGAACATAAAATGGTATCACATTAAGTGTGTATAGTTATTTAAAACAACATCCGCTGGTTTCCACGCAATGACGTTTTTTGAATATCTCCGGAACATATCGAAACGTAGATAGAATTTTACCCACATGGCTTTGTATTCCTGATTTCAGGTTTAGGGTGTAAAACCATAGACATAAATAAATAATAGGCTTGTCTTCGAGTCCGAAGATTAGTGAGGAATACAGTGTTTCCCGTGGCTGTGCAGTCCCAGCTGTGACCTACATATTTTGCCACATCCATGGCAAGCAAAACCATTGTCCGCAGGTGGTCGGTTTAGATTTTCTTTTCGTCGCCTGCGTTTGTCCTCGGCGGCAGACGTCTGGAAAAAAGGAAGTAACTTCATGTAACTTGAAAACAGTATATCTATTGTATTCGGATTTCCGAATTATGAAAAATTTAAAAATTGCATGATCTTCAGTCTTAGAGATGAAACAAAATTTATAGACATAAAATAAAGTACACACAATTGCAATTCACAAATTTTCGTTTCATAAAACTCTCTTTTTGGCCAGTCTATATTTATTTATGTCTATGGTGTAAACATAAAAACATGGACTAGGATACACAATAGTTATAACGAAACGAAACCTCGGTGAAAATATTTGCATGCTAAATTAATGCACTGCTCTCGATCTCTATGTCGAGGCATTTTTCTTGTCATTGGGCGTAATTATTAGGGGAAGTGAAGATCTCAACATAGTGTTGTAGTTGTCAGGGCCGGCCTTAGGTATAAGCAAACTGGAAAGACGCCTTGGCCCTCAGATTGGTGAGAACCTGGCACAGGAGTCAACACAAATTATTTAAAGAGAAAAAAAAAGCTTAATTATGGATAAAATATCAAACATAGCAGAACTCTACTAGCCAAGATATAAGTATTCTAAGATTGAATGTTTATTCACGAATGTTTAGATCTACTTGTTAGACTACATACGTTCGAATCAGTAAGAATACCATTGTTTCTTCCTATTGGTGAATTGTCGAAACGTTATTTCTGGTCTGATGATCATGTATCATCCATGAAGCACATTCTTGCCAACGGCGCTATATAAATTTAACATATTTGTTGATTAGATATAGACGATGGGAGGTTTGTATTCATAAGAGTACTATTTAGTCTCAATTTTTTTCAATATTCACTTTACCTAGGGCCAGCAATTACTTAAGGCCGGCCCTGTAGTAATTGTTCAGTCTCTTGAGCAATGGAAATTGTTTCCCGTGCACACTGTTTTTTTTTCCATATTCATGAATGTTAACTTGAAATTTTAACTTCAAATGTTAACTTCAACTAACAGCAATGGTTTCCACAGGGATTACAAAAACAAGTACTATTAGTAAGTATCACGTAAGAGATCAACTCCGACTGGAGTCAAGAACCTGAACTACGGCGCAGTTCCTCGTAGTTTCTATGAATGTTAGTGACAAAATCTTCCCCCTCCTAAGCTATTGCAGTTGGAAGGGGGGGGGGCATTCATTTAAAATTTGCAGCACTGTTTCCTATGACCCCCTGCAGTGGCAACATAGAGCAAAGCTTTCATCTTTGTACAAACGCTAGGTGGTCACTATGGTAAACAAACCAAGTTATGTAAGATGGCCACCCTGATCATATGTCTATCATTAGGCCAATCATTGCTAGTCTTATATCTTTCTTTTATGGTTCCCATAATTTGATTGGTCCATTCGAAAAAGACTAATCGCTCTCTCTCTCTCTCTCTTTCTCTGGAACTTTTATGACTATATGGCTTGATAGTACTTGCCAAATATGTTGATCCACATATTGGAGTAAGATTACAAGAAGTCGATCTTATGAAAACAATATCAATGCAATCACCACATTGTGTTGTATGCAATGTTTCAGTACTAGAATAGAGTATTACAAAATGGCTTCAATTGTGAATCTAGGATTTTTTTAAAAATGCGGAATAATAAGAAACTCATGTTACGTTACTTTGCTTCTTACTGGTCATTGTCATTGCTCTGAGGCTACGTGCCAAGACCTAGACTTCTGCTGGAAGTAAGCAGTGTGTCATGGTTAATCCAATATCGATACCAGTTCTGTCAACGATACCAAAAGTTGACCAGAAAACAGAAAGTGAGTTCACAATTTTTCTAAGAATGTCTGGGCGAGACAATTTTGTGCTAAAACCAACTTTATAGCACACATTCATGGAAGCTATATGTTGTAGTCACATACTTATGTATACTATACTCTGGGACATTTCCATAAGAAAAGCAAAAGTATTGTTATATTTCCAAAGAATTATTTTAGCACAATTTACCGAGACATTGTTTTACGAATGGTTGCCTCTTTGAACTTTTCGAGTCTGTTTTACGAGTGGTTGCCTCTTTGAACTTTTCGAGTGCTTGTCACTTTCAGCTTTACAACCTATTGGTTCTAATAATAACATTGAAGGTAATGTTGTCATCTCAAAGTTTGTACAAATTTTGAATTCGCGATTCAGATCGACTTCCTCTTTGGCCTTCATTTCATATTTAAAAAAAAAGGATGAAATGGTAGCAGAGATACAGACACACAAGTCACACATACATTTGTAGAGTAGATATTGCTGAACGGACTATGTATGTATGTATGTATGTCGACATTGGGGAAATCCCAAAGATGGGGAAATTCCCAAATCGTACAACCACGGAAATTCCCATGGTATAAATAGATAATTCTCTACTGAAGATCCAGCTACTGGTCCAAGATGTGGCTCCCCACTTCTGGTTCAGCCATACACGTTGGCAGGGTGCTGCGGGTTAGGCTTGACGCCGTGGGCTCTGACCTTCTTCCTCCCCGCAGCGTCCGACTTCCTCTGACGTCATATACTGGCCATGGTGACCTCCTCTGTGTGGCAGTTGCTGTAGTTGCTGTTGGAGAAGGTCATCGTAAAGGTATGATCTCTACGGGCCCGAAAGGGCCGAGACCGCAGACCATAAAAACAGCAGAAGCAGGCGGCCTTGAACTCTTTCCTGAACTTGGCTGTCGAGGTAAGAGAAAGCGAAAGGGAAAAAAATATAATTGATATATTTGGTAATAAATAGAAAACATAGTTTAGCTGTATTAAAAATATAGTAAATATATTTGATAATAAATAGAAAACATAGTTTAGCTGTATTAAAATATAGTAAATATATTTGATAATAAATAGAAAACATAGTTTAGCTGTATTAAAAATAAATAGAAAACATAGTTTAGCTGTATTAAAATATAGTAAATATATTTGATGATAAATAGAAAACATAGTTTAGCTGTATTAAAATATAGTAAATATATTTGATAATAAATAGAAAACATAGTTTAGCTGTATTAAAACATAGTAAATATATTTGATAATAAATAGAAAACATAGTTTAGATGTATTAAAAATAAATAGAAAACATAGTTTAGCTGTATTAAAATATAGTAACATTTTAAAACTAGTTTTATTGGCGATTTTTATCTAAGGCGGATACCTATACATAGTTATTCGGTGTATCCGCTGTACAGAAAGATACATTGGAAGTGTAGATATGCTAATGTAATTTAGAATGTTAACGTACAATTCTCTGCTGTAGTTTAGCACTGTGTAAAACCACATTTCTTAGCTCTTTTACTTGTAGTACAAAGTCATTTTTATTTTGTAGTTGGCAATTATTTTTTTTTAAATTCTTAACTTCTTACGCTTTTTTTTTCACATTTTCCAGGCTGATTCAGGCAACTCATTCCGTGCTCTAATAGAACTAGGGAAGAATGAGCATTTGTATGGATTTGTCCAATCATATGGGACGAGGAATGTGCTTTTATCTTTGTGTCTCAGTATTTATTAGGTTCCACCAATTTCTGTCCTTCTTTTTCTTCCTCTTCTCTCTTTCTCTTCCATTTTCTCGGCCTCTTTCTATCACTCCCTCCTCCCTCTCCTTCTCTCCTCCCTGTATTTCTCTCTTCACCGCTGTATCTTTTTTCTCACGCTAGGAGGCGCGGTGGCTTAGCGGTAAAGCGCTTGGCTTCCGGGGTTCGAATCCTGGTGACTGGAATTTTTAATTTCAGGATCTTCGGGCGCCTCTGAGTCCACCAAGTTCTAATTAGTTGGGGAAAAGTAAAGGCGGTTTGCCGTTGTGCTGGCCACATGACACCCTCATTATCGTAGGCACAAAAATATATGACTTTTACATCATCTGCCTTATAGACCACAAGGTCTGAAAGGGGAACTTTACTTTTTTACTTTACTCTTACGCTCTCCTCTCTCTCCTTTCTACTCTCATTCAACCCCTCTCTTTCTACCTCTCACGTTTTTTCGTCTCTCCTCCTTGTTTATCTATCCCTCTCTTCTTCCTGCCCCCACCCAATCAGTCCCTCTCCCTCCTTCTTTTCTCTTTCTTATTCTTTTCACTCAATCTCCCACTTCATAGCGTCTCACTCTTCCATTCAATTACTCTCAATCTCCCCCCCTCCCTCTCACATTTCTCTCTGTTCAACAGTTCAGTTTTAAAAGGGATGCAAAGTGCATTATTTCCCACTAATTAGCTAAATGAAAGGATGGCCTCCTGGTGGGTTGTAGGTAATCTAGTTCAGTGCACTCTTTTTGTTTTGAGTATAAAAGAAATGCTTCTCATTCAGTCTCAAGCTAACTTCATTACAATGACATCTGGATGTGAGAAATAAATGATGGGTTCAAAAGTTCACATTCAATAATTTCCAGGGACTACCTATATATATATATTGTTTTCATTAGTATTTGATTGGATAGAGTTCTTCACTTCATGTATAGAGGAATGTTCCTTGGATAAATTATCAAACAACTTTGATTAAAAGTACAAGTAAAGTACAAGAACTTGCGATCTATGGAAGAAGATGATGTAAAGGTCATCTGTTTCTATGGCAAACTGTTTACCAGGGTGTGGTGATGCCAGCACAATGATCAAACATCCTACAATTCTTCAACATTAGTCCGGAACAAATTGGATATATTTGACTTCAGAGCGTCCTAAAAAACCACGTAGTTGAAAATCATAGTCTTTACAGGGATCCGAACTCTAGACCCCTTGGTTCGGAGGTCACGCTCTTTATCACTCAGCCACCACCGCACCTTTGATTTAACTTGTCTTGAGCGACAATAGTTTGTGTGTACGTCTATGTGTGTGAGTGAAGGTAAACACTTTAAGTGCTAGTTTATCGGGGACTTTTACCCATAGACTTAATAATGTTAAAGACACTTTCTTGAATTTCGTGGCTCTCCACTAAACGTTAAACATAAATGAGCTACAAACCGGCTGCGATTCTGTAGCGCTAAAAAGGTGTCCACAAAATATATAAAGACTTTCAAAAAAACAAAGCTTATGAACACTTCTTGTATTCTGTAAACCAGATACGCCAAAAAAGCGAGCTATTTATAGTTTCTGTTCAGACAATTTAGCGTCATTGACACTGTTTAGGTTGATCGTGAACTTTCGCAATATTATTATTATATTATGCATCTATGCCTCCTTATTGAGTGTCACGATTCTTGTGACGCCGGGGATTATAATATTTGTAATAATAATATTGAATAATATTGACGATGACGATCTAGGATTCAACTGAGTAAAGCTTTGACTATAAAATAAAGGAACCTTTATTTAAATCCAACATAAGTACGGCTAAGTACAAATAAATATTAATACAATTTGTTAAAGAACAAAGACATACTTTCTCTCAATATATTAGACCTACAAAATACACGACTGATCTCAACCAGATTCAGAGCCCGACTGATAAGACCTAGCTTTTTGCCCGCCTTCCAAAAATGTCCCTTTATTCAAACCAACCAATCAGATTTGAATCTAGACGTCTGCATAACACGTGGCTGCTGGGACTAAGATGGCCGCTGGGTTATTTCAAAAAGGGGGGAATGGCCTTGACTTGTGAACAAACAACAAAATAAAATATGCGTATGTGACATTGAGTATGGACTATGACTAGTTGTGTAGTTAATGTTAACATATTACATCGGAAGCATGAACGTACCACTCATAAAATTGTAGATGACTGGATTGACAGCTGAATTGAAATAGGGCAGCCAATGACTGATCAGGGCGTAGACGATGTGGGCGTCACCCTCCGTTGAATGTTTGGTGTCTATTACGCCAAAATATCTGATTATAAAAAAAAAAA
>JADKLZ010000130.1:11859348-11883922 GCA_021533235.1 Biomphalaria straminea
CGGAGCCCCTTAGCACTTTTCGGGACCCCTTAACACTTTTCGGAGCCACTTAGCACTTTCCGGAGCCCCTTAGCACTTTTCGGAGCCACTTAGCACTTTTCAGAGCCCCTTAGCACTTTTCGGAGCCCTTCATGCATGCTATTCCATGCGGACTTGATTGCAGGTCTATACATTGAATAGAGCTAAACCTACAAGGTGTAAAGTGTATTGAGTTACCTGCATACTGTAAGGAAGATAGACTTGAACGGCTTCGGGAACCCATAAGGAAACGTCTCGGCCACGATCAGCTCCGGCAAGGCCGACAGACAGGCCACGGTCCAGATGACCACAATGATCTTCCGTGCCCTGGGCAGGGTGCTTTTGAAGCGAAGCGGGTAGCAGATGGCCCACCACCTCTCCACGGAGATGGCGCTGAGGGTCAGTACTGAGACGGACACTGATGTAGGCTGAAACGAAAACAAGACAAAAAAAAAATAGTTAAGGGTCAAGGAATCAATATCTATGTCTCGATGGAGATAACGTCCTGTATGGTTTTAAAATGTTATCTTCTGTGACTTTAGCCGTGCTTAGACATAAGATGTTGTATGTCCAGTCTTAACTTCCCCATCAAAGTAGAGAGAGAGATAGCAACGGGCAAGGGTTAAACTAGAGACAATCATGAGGAGGATCTGGGAAGATTGCTAAGTACCAATGGTCTTGAAAATAAAAGTAGCCAAAAGGAATACAATTTTATATTCGAATAAGAAAAATAGTGTACGAAATAAAGTAGACGTTAAAGACAGAGAAAGAGAGAAAGGAAAAAAAAGAGAGACAAAGATAGAGACAAAGACAGAGAGAGAGGAACAGAGTGAGAGACATGACAGATACAGAGAGAAAGATGGGGAAAGAGAGTCAGAGAGAGAGAGAAAGAGACAAAGAGGAACAGAGAGAGAGAGAAATAGGGATACACAGATAGAGAGAGAGAGACGGCGACAAAGAGACAGTGAAACAGAGAGAGGGAGAGAGAAAGAGGGAGACAGTGACAGAGAGAAAAATAGAAGGAGAGACAGACAAAGAGACACAGAGAGAGAGAAAGAAAGAGAGAGACAAAGACAGAGAGAGAGGGAGACAGGGAGAGATACAGAGAGAGAGACGGGGACAGAGAGGTAAGAGAGAGCAGGAGAAAAGGGTGTCTAAGTGAGATACAAAGATACAAACACAGAGAGAGAGAGAGAGAGAGAGAGAGAGAGAAAAGGGAGACAAGAAAGACAAAGAAATAATACAAAACAGACGACGTTATCAGGTTTACATTATTTAAATCTCTGCATAGAATCAAGTTTCATTACAAAAACCAACAATCTTGAATCATGCCAATAATGCAGGTGTACCAAGCAAAACAGAAGTCTTTTCACATATGAACAGCCCCACCTGAATGGAGCTTTGGGGTATACAATAAACAAACTCAAGTCTAAACTATTTGGAGGAGAAAAAAAGAGGCTTTATGGACTAATACATTCTCCCCATTACACTTGATCAGCGCATCCACCAATTTCATTTATTGCAGCGTTTCTAAGCCCGTAAGTCCAGGGCCGGACTTAAACAAGTGGAGGCCCTGGCGCAGGATTTTGTGTGGAGGCCCCTACACTTCTTCCAAAGCTTTAAGCTAAAATGCGGAGGTGCATTTAAACATTACGAGAATAGAGCACGCCACAGACGGACACTTCCTAACTAAGACAGTGTTGCCAACTCTAAGATTCAAAGTATTGTCAAAAAAAATATTAAAACGTAAAAGTCAATAAGCCGTCGAAATTCTTTTCTGTTTTTTTTTTTTTTGTTTAGCGTAACTTCATACTCTTAGTTTTCTCAATACTCTATGATTTTATCCTATATATGGACCAGTTGGGAATATTGGTTAATTTAAAAAAAAAAGATTCTTGTCAGGTAAAAGAAATAAGTGTGAAAATTATCAACTTGATCTGAGATTGGGTGTTGGAGAAATAACGTGTACAAACTTTTTATTAGACAGACAAACTGAGTTTATATAAGCTTTGTAAAAAGAATTTTAAAAAATACATACAATATGCACATCAAAAGGTAGGCGACCCAAAGGCAGGCCCCGAATGCGATGGATTGATGATGTGGTAGCAGATCTGCATCAGCTTGGGGTTAGGGCATGGAGACGAAAGGCCCAGGAGAGATCTGAATGGAAGGATGTGTGCAAGCAGGCCAGAGCCCTCCATGGGTTGTAGCGCCACTGGGATGGATACAACTTGCGTTGGTTCGACAAAGTGGTTTTGTTTGAACTGCCTGAACATAACATCGCAGCCCTTATCAACACGCACTGTTCGAAACAAATCACTAATTAACAACTATTGCGGCTCTATGCAAAAAGGAATGCGCGGGGCCCACTCTAGATAGGGAGAAGCATAATGTCAAAATTAAGATTCTGTATTACAAAAATACATTCGTCTTTGCAATAAATGTTTATGAAATGAAAGCTGACAATGCCTTTTTTTAATTGGGCGTAAGATTGGCACCCAAAAAATGACAGACAAAATTGTCTTCCAGGAGATTTTTATGAGTTTTATCAGATTATATAAATTTCATGAAATTTCCAGGACTTTTTCGTATATTATGCTTTTTCAGATTTACTCATGAAAAATCAGGAGACCCCGGAAACCCTGTTATGTATAAGTTGTAATGGTTTAATTTAATAATTAACAACTAAATTAGCGCGGGGCCTATGAAAGTGCGGGGCCCACAGCGGCTGCATAGCACGTACTGTACTTCATGTTTCAAAACAGATGATTTATTAACAATCAATCTTTAAAACACCTTCATCAACTCAGCCTCCAAGTATGTCAACATTACTGATTGCTAAAGTGTGAGTAGTACATGGACCATTCAGTGTGTGTATTTGGTCAATAGATTTTCGTCTTCCTTGTTCAACTCGGACTGATGTTGACCACGGTCCACCCAGGCTGAGGAGGATGGGGTGGGATAGATAGCAGACACCCAGACAAGCTGACCCTAATGCGGGTTTGATGTTTGAACAAATCTGATCCAACAGATGGGCTGTAAAGCACAAGGGACTATCCCCGGACTCTTAACACAGGGTTCTACTATAGTGCTGGACTACACACAGTTGGAATTCCTCTGTCTGTCCCGTCTTTATACAGATTGCTATTTGTTTTATGGATCTTCATTTTATATACGTCAGACGGACAAATAGACGATTTGTTATGCTTAGAATATAAGTGAAAACAAAGAGAAAGTAGCAACTTGCAGTCTCCTAAATAAAAAGATCACTTTTAGTTCGTGTTTTTTCCTTCCTCCCATTTTTAAAGAACACTGTAAACTAAAATTAGATTTGTAATCTTATACGCAGAGTCAGGATTAAAAGCGTGATAATTGGATAAAAATGGTGGGTTTAGCTCTTAGTCATAGAGACTGAGGTATAAGCATAGACATAAATAAATATAGACTGGCCAATAAGAGAGTTTTATGAAGGGAAAATTTGTGATTTGCAAATTAGTGTACTTTACTATACAGCATGAGCAGTATAAAAGTTAAGTATTCATATCTATTTCAGCCATAACCTATATAAGTATTACAATATTTTCACTAGAGTGATTTTTTTTTATCTCTTAGCGTGACTGTAATGTCAATTAATCATAATGTTCATTTTTTGTTCTGAAACTGTTTTTTAATTTTAGCTTATTTGGACATTCTGCTGAAAAAATCCCTAATTTCACTAATTCAAAGTTAAGGACTGAATCCATTACTTCCTTTTTCCAGTCTATATTATATTTATTTATGCTATCTATGTTATTTTGTGAATGAAAATAGTGCGGATTTGGATACACCATTTTCCTTTCACACCATGCTGCGTAAATGAGGAGGCAGTGTAGTTTTGTTTAATCTCTAAGACTGAAGATCGTGCAACTTGTCAGATTTCGGAAATCCGAATACAATGGATATACATTTTTTCAAGTTACATAAAGTTACTTCCTTTTTCCAGTCTATATTTATTTATGTCTATGGGTATAAGACTATTATATATTGTGGCTCTGCCGCGTTTCGAATAAAAACACTGAAATAAACAGGAGGCAACCTTGAAACTAATTCAGGAACACCGGTGAAATTGTTCAAACCATAAACACTTTTAATACTTAAGAAGGGATCCGTCTAATGCCCTCCGTTACTAGCCGTCTGTATGCTGAATAACGTCTTATTGATACTGATAGCGTTGAATAGAGCGTTCTACTTTTTAATTATCTATCACGTCATTCGCCACTTAGTAAAACCTTCTCCTTATTCCCGAAACAAACAACTAATTCCTAATCACGTCATTATAATAAATAACTCTAGCATCAGTTGGACAATCAAAATGTCTATTGGCATGTCTTAACGGGACGTGATACAGGAAATAACTCATTGTATAGATAGATATAGATTTGTTTAATTTTGACTATCTATCTATCTATCTATCTATCTATCTATCTATCTATCTATCTATCTATCTATCTATCTATCTATTTATCTGTCTGTCTGTCCGTCCATCTGTCTGTCTGTCTATATATCTATCTATAACAGACTTATAAAACGTATAAATGGACCCAGAGTTAACCAGAACATTTTATGATAAAGATTTTTAAGAACAAAAACTCAGTTTGAATCCGTTTACTGAAAAGTTTTATTTTCGCTAAAAAGAACGAATACGAATCACTCTACCTTCGTGCTATGGTTTGATATTTATTTCACTATTTAAAACAAAACTAGATCTAAATTCATTACTAAAATACTAGCTTTCTAAAGATCACATAGCCTCAAAACCAGTACTGGACACTCCTGTTAAATCCTATGGGGTCAGCTGGGATTATTGTCCCTTGCTAGGGGCGTTAGTCTACTCATCTCTAATGGTGTCTGACATCCTGTTTAGAGAGACAAGGACATCTCACACACACACGCTTTCCTCTTCTCTCGGATCTTCTCTTCTATCTCTTCTTTATCTGTCACTCTCCTATCTGTCTATCTTTCGCTCCTCTGAATCTATCTCTGTTCTCTACATCTCTCTCTCTATTGTTTTCAGCTCATCTCCTCTCCTGTCTAACTCTCTACTCGCCCTCTCTTTCTTTATCTGTTTCTCGCCTTTTTGGCATATTTAATTTCCTGGTGTAGAATCTTTATTAATGATATTACGCTAGTATCGAATGTTAAAGAGCAGTACTGATCTACAGTTTTCAGCATTTGGAAAAGGTTGAAGGGTTTCTGAATATAAATTTTTTCCCACGTCAAATGTGTCACTGTCAAGCCATCCTAAAATAGTGGTCGGAACGAACCGAACCTCTTTTTTCAATAAGTGTGGGTGTTTCAGGAAAGGGCGGATAAGACACGAAGGCCGTAGGTAAGATACAGCTGTTGTGAAGGAATATATATATATATATATATTTAACATCATTCTGTATACATATGTAAATATAAGACCTCCTTCAGCTGCGGAACTATTGTGAATCATCCTATTGAAATTAGATGAATGCTCGGGAAGATATCGCCCTCACAAAAGTTCCCCCATTTTCACGCAGATGATCTATCCAAAAGAACCGCAATTGCCAATACAATTTGGGATCAACTGCATTGGAGGTTCTGCTAGTGTTAAGCACCGAGTGCTGCAAGCTAAAGGTCGCTCCTGATGTTTCCTTAAAGTGAAGCATTTCCCAGTTATGAGCATAGGTCAGGGGGGGGTAGCCAGCCCAGGCAAACTCTCCCCTCCTGCTTGAAGCTTAATGGCTTAGGCGCCTCTTACTTGCCTTTGCCTCTTCTCTTGTTAGTGAGAAATCATTTGGCACGCTCTCCATTGCAACCATTATATTTGTAGAGGAGTGTTTATTTCCATGACCACTTCCGGCAATGACAACCTTACGGAAACATATATAAAAATAGATATGAAAATACAATTTAAAAAAAAAAATTACAGACATTGTGATCTGTTCCTTTGCGGACATGGGGGGGTAGAGAGGGCGTATCTGGGAGAAGATTGATCTGCTGCCTTGCGGTCTCTGCTCGTTGTGGTACTCACACGACACCATTGTTAACCGTGGACCGCAGAAACAGATGAGTCTTACTTCTATCGATGGCCAAATCTGAGAATGGTGCTCTTACTTTAGGTGCTCGGCAAACACAAGTACGCTCGGGTCAAATCTCAAATCCCTAACCAATATCGAGATTCAAACTCGAGCCTGTCAGTTAATCAATCAATTTTGGACACTCAGCCACACATGCTACACTGTCATGATAATTTCTTCGTTTGCTTTTGACCACACAAGCTTTTTCATTTTTATATATTTCAATGTGACCAGAATGAACGAAACGAAATAAACCTAACCCTGGTGGTACAGATTTATTCCTACTTTTTAATCCTCTGATCTTAGTGGTGAAAGTCTGAGACTACAAGCAAGTACCGTCTGACTACTGCTCTCCAGAGGCACATGTTTTTTTTTTTTTTAGCTTTTTTTTTAGCTTTTCTTTAGCTTTTTTTTTCAAATAAGGTTTCTGATAAAAGACTTATGTTTGAAAGTCCAGTGACTCTAAATAGAAACTTCCTAGACTAGAACAACAAACAAACAAAATAAACGTTTTAAAGAAACAATCTTGTGTCGAAACATGGCTCAAAATTATGTAAATAATCCAAACCTAAATGTCTACAATGAAATACAATGATACATAAAAGTTCTACGACAGAAAAACTGACCACATCCACGATAATCCATTGGCTGATAAAAGTTCCCTTTACAGACCATGCGATCTATAGTGTGAGTAAAGGTCATCTGTTTCAGTGGCTAATGGTTAACGAGGGTGTCATGTGACCAGAACAAAAACCAACTGCCGTTATGTTTCCACAACTCATTTCAGATGCCCACTAGAGCTGGCTGTAGCGCTACTATGGATCCCAAAATTAAAAATCCCAGTCTTCACCAGGATTTGAATCCGGGACATCTCGGTTTGGACGCCAAACACTTTACTACTCAGCCACCTACGTTAGATAGACCGTGACCATTCGTTACAGAGGGCCAGAAAACTGACCTGCAACGTCACAGCATGTGGGCAGTTAAGACCAATAGCTCCTTATTATTTTAAGAATTTTAGATTATTTCAATTTTAACAGAGAAATTTCTTCACTTAGCCAAGTAGCTTCGGCAATAAAATGATATTCTGGTCACCAGACAATATATGTGAACTTCCACGACTCATTAACTCATTCCTCACTGAGCTATCTGCACACTATGAAATTGAAAAAAAAATAGAAAATGCTTTTTTTCTTCTCCATATAGCTAAACCACAATGCACAGTAATCTACTGATGTTCCAAGGTAGCCATTTTATTTGCTCCCACCGCTCCTCGACCCTCTTGTAACTTCTTTTGTTACTCGTTCAAGATGTTGGCAGACGTATGTCTGGTCAGATTAGTCCAGACGTCTGCCTAATGACCAAGTGACCTAATTGTCCCCGGGACTGTTCAACTGATCGCCCCGTCACGTGGGCACTTCTTTTTTTTTTAATATTGATTTCCAAGGATTTTGATGATAAGCAAGTTGTCAGAATTCCAAGAGTTAATATGATTAGGCAAGAGGCCAGATTTCCAAGTGTTTAGATGATATATAAGTGGCTGGATTTTAATGTGTTAAAATGATAAGCAAATGACCAGATTTCCAAGTGTTAAGATGATTAGGCAAAACTAGATTTCCTTTAGATAATTAGCCTCCTTAAGACTACTTTTGCGGAGCATTAACCACTGTACCTTAGAAGTGCTTATGAAAATAGAAGAATTTATTGTTATGTATTGTTAGTTTCAAACTTTAGAGTCCCAGGGCAGCATTGATGCCTTCTATAACGAATGGTCTGACTTTATCAGTTCAGATATTATATGTCAGTGCTAAATATCTCTTACTGGCCCTAAGTTAAGGGGTGTGTTTGGTAAATCCGGCCCTGGAAAAAATCCTCGACTCAAATGGAACCCATTCACTGAGGCATCATTATGGATTGTAGGCAGAGATTTTGAGGGAGGCTGGGAAAGCATTGTGTCCCGCGGCAGTCTGGTCATGAATGGGCTATCATGTGACCATTTTTGTCTCAAGTTGAGCAACCACCAGTTGACCCTCTCTGGGACATTATGTTCTTTCATGGGATCGTTTGTCTCAATGTCAATGCTCGGGAAAAGGTTGTGAGATACTGTTAGGGAGGAGTATCGATACTGATTGTAGAGATAATGGGAGATATTCGATGCCTAATGTCAAGACAAATCTGGAGTCAATAATAGAACGTTGACCATATAGTCACAGTTATTGACTTATAAGTAGACCTACTGATGACTTTGACAATTCCTTCGTCCTGTATGATGAAACTCAGAGGACGAACTTGTATTATTATTTGTATTATCTTATTAGCGTTCTTTGATGTGAATTTAGAATGACGTTGAAGAGTTGGGATTGCTCTGGCTGTTTCTGTACTCTATGACGCTAGTTCTTTAATAAAAAGCGATCCAGTTACTATGTTGTGGTTATGTTGAATAAACTCTTAGCATGGCAAAAAGTGACATAGGTCAGGGATGATTAGGCCCGTCCTTGTAAGTGGATCGAGACATTTGAAAGTTTAGAACAAAAAAAAAATTTATTTCTGTTAAATTGTGTTTAGTGTATGTCTTCGGAAGACATAAAAAAAAAAAAAAAAACATGTTTGTTAATTTTAAAGAAAAAGAAAAAAATAATAATGATAGAGACAAACAAGAGCAGAACAAGACATTGAGAGAGAAAGATTTATACAAAGTTACATTGTAAAAGAGAAAATGAGAAAAATCTATAGATAGGAAGAGAGAAAGAGAAAGCAAACTGATCACCCAATCCAACGAAAAAGCAAAAAAAGGTAGTGAATACTATGGTTTCCCTGTAATCAAAACAACCAGAAGAAAGAAAAGACTTTATGGGAAGTTGAGTTCTAATGTAGGACTGTCAATAGAACTGCAATTCAAACGTGTTGCGACAGAAGTGCTGGACAGATTTTATATGGGGATGAAGGATAGATTACAAAGGCTGAAAAGAAAATGGATACCTTTGGGTTTATTCTTGGACCAAGACACCTGTTGGATGATGAAAAACTGTTATTTTTTTACTTTTTGTATGATGAAATAAATGGCAAATCGCTTGTTCAATGGTGTCACTGATGCACGAACACTTTTCATCAACAAACTAGTAATACAATCACCAAAAAGGTTCAAACCTTGCAACATCCTCTGAATACCGTACCGCTAACTCAGCAGTCCACTTCCATTGCGTCATTCTAAAAAAAAAACTATCCCAGGAGCACAATGACGCTTTAATGTCAGTAGATGATGTAGAAGCTGCACAGAATGCACCACATGAAGCGATATGAATCGAGATTTATCACTTGTGCATTATTTAGCTAATAAACAACGGTATTATCCATTAAAAGAGTCTTAATGATTAATTGTTTTGGTTAAATTTATTGAACCAATTTGATCTTGGGCTTATATATTTTTTGCGTGCATTATATCATGTCATATATCGAAAGTTAAAATGCAAGGGGCTCCCAAAGAGGTCGGTTCCCCCGGGCCCCCGAACCACGAGCTACGCCCCTGGGAAGTTGAGTTCTAATGTAGGACTGTCGATAGAACTGCTATTCAAACATGTTGCGACAAATGTGATGGACAGATTTCATTTGGGGATGAAGAACAGATTACAAAGGCTAGAAAGAAAATGGATACCTTTGGGTTTCTTCTTGGACCAAGACACCTGTTGGATGATGACACGCTTGTGACAAACTGTGTTACTTTTTCCTGTTTGTATGATGAAATACATGGCGAATCGCTTGTTCAATGATGTTATCGATGTACGAGCAGTTTTCATCAACAAACCAGTAATACAATCCACAAAAGACATATTGCGGAAAAAGGCTTCATATGGTAACTACGTGTGCTCAAACCTTGCAACCTCCTCCGAATACCGCTAACTCAGCTCACTTCCATTGCGTCATTCTCAAAGCTCAAGTTCATCAAAAACTATCACAGGAGCACAATGACGCAAGAAAGGCTTATCATGGCTTTAATGTCAGTGAAGTCACAAATACTAGAAAGTATCGATGTAGATTATTGTAGATGATGTTATAGCTGTCTTTGCTGCACAGAATGCACGACGTGAATCAATATGAATTGAGATTTGTAACTTGTGCATTATTTAGATAATAAACAACGGTATTATTCATTATAAGTGTCTTAATAATTATTTCTTAATAATGAATTTCCATTAGATTGGATCAATAAAATTATCTTATCTTATTTTTTCAAAAAGTTTACTAGGGCTTATGCATTTTTTTGGTTACATTATGTCGAGTCATATGTCAAAATGCTAGGTGCCCCAAATTAGGTCAATCCCCCCGGATTCCTAGCTACGCCCCTGACTAAAAGATTACATTGTCATTAGCACATAACACTACTAGGATGCTATCGCAACAATTTGGATTTTAAATTCACACTTTTTTTTTTCCTAGAATTACTGTACTGTTAAAACCAAATAAAGCAAATTTGTCAAATTATTAGTCGACCAAGTAAAGGTTAAAATACTAGTTATTAATTTTAGCATAATTATATTTATTATAGAAAATCGTATACAAAAATAATTAATTTCGACTACCAGCGTCATTGAAGGGAAATCACTATCATCTACTTTTCAATCCAAAGGTATTCTAGTGGGTGCACAAGAACTTTCTATTGACATCATCATATTAGCAGAGTTCTTGTTCTTGATCACTAACTCACAATCACTTCCGTGAACGATGAAATAAGAAAATTTAACATGTTCTTACTTATCGTAAGCAAAGGACAACAAAGCCATTTTAAAGATCCAAGCCGTAGCAGTTAAATTTACCAAAAAAAAAAAAAAAGATTTTATACTCGCAATTTCTACTAAATACGTCTTTGAAAGCCTACAATATTTATCTATATGTAAATCTTAAATCTAATTCTTCTCTAGGTGTAGATCATTTCCAGAGTAAAAGTAACCGTATTTCCTTATGGCCAGTGTCATTATCAAATGTGTCTACATCTGTATATAAGCGTGCGTGTGTGTATGTGTGTGTGTGTGTGTGTGCAGAAAAGTTCTACAATTTGAACTAAAAAAAACTCTAGTCAATGATAATCTATAGAACAATTTTACAACGTGTACATCTAGATCTAAAACTTGGCCTCTAGTCCAGGGGTTGGCAACCTTTTGAGTCTAAAGAGCCAAAAATTACAATTTACACAATTTTAAAGAGCCGCACTTTTTTTTCTTGCAACAATAAATAGTACTTGTACAATTTTTTTTTACTAAAAAAATAAGTTTATTGAAATATAAGTATTGTTTGTCACAAGAAATTAAATAATATATATAAGTAATTCGTGTCAACAGTAGCTCTGATTTAATTGCGATACTGATATAGACATTGAAAATGAAGTGACTTGACTCTCAATATCGCCCTCGAAAACAATTAATTTTTCTTTGAAACAAACCAATTCTTCTACCAAAACATAGGATGGGTTTCCCTTTCATTGCAGTTTTAGTTTCAGCTAATTTAATTTCTCTTTTAAATCAACCATAAAATGTTTGCAAATATTTGTCGTTTTCTAATACAGGGAGATTAATGCCTTTATCATTTAGGAATGTATTTATTTCATTCAAGCACAAAGCAAAACGTCTCAACACCTTACCTTTGGCAAGCTATCGCACTTTATTAGGAAGAAGGAGCTCAGAATACTGAGTCTCCCTTTTGTTTAAGAATTTTTTAATTTGACGATGGTAGATTGCTTTGGACAAGATACTGTTAACAAACTTGATTGCCGAATTCATTACGTCAACTATTTTTGGTTCGAATCGTTTTGGGTACATAGTGCTTTTTGGGTGTATTATTCAGTGAAAAGTAAGAATTTAATGGTTTATTTTGCTATGAAGAATCGTTGTTACCCTTTATTTTTTTCAGTCATATTTCTGGCTCCATCAGTTGCTAATGAAAAGACTTTATTTAAATTGATCTTATTGTTACCAATGTACTATTGTACGATAAACCTCCAGTTTGTCCCGTGGTAGCAATCCTTTAAGTTATTTTTTTGGACCATAAGAAGACATATAAATGACTAAATGAGCAACTTGTGCCGTGTGTTGGGTGATTTTTTTTCAAGATTTTTTGGTGGTTTGTTTTTAAAATTGCGAAACAGTTCTTCAGATGCACGTAGGAAGCAGTCTTTGGCATACTCACAATCTATAAATGGTTTGCCTTTTTGTGCAAGTTCTAGTGGTACCACAAAGCTTGCCCGATTAGCATTACTTGTAGATTGCATATAAGATTGAGAAGATAATCGCTTCTAACTCATTTACTTGAAACAACTAAAGCGAGTACAAGTGGCTGAGAGATAGAATATGTGCCTAACCCTCATTAAGCTCTTCAGAACTAAAAAATGTTTCCATAAAATTAATAATAATTGCGTGTAGAACTAAAGAGCCGCAGCTTCACACCCTAAGAGCCGCATGCGGCTCGCGAGCCGCTGGTTGCCGACCCCTGCTCTAGTCTATATAAAAATTGAAAGTACTAAACAATTGTCAGTAAAGTTTCAAGTGCGAGTGTGATTGGGAGGGGAGGAATGCGGTATAATACGGTTTGTGATACTATATTATCGTATATAAAGTGCCTCTCTAGATCTGACCAAATACGACTAACTACGTAAAGAGTGGACAACGTTGTGAATAGTGGTGTTTCCTCATTCCAACTGCTCCGCTGGAAAGAACAAAATGCTTCATTTCAAATATTTAGCAGGACCTTTATTACATACGGTTACAAAATGTGTTAAGTGTGGGTGCATTTGTTATATGCTAGGAGGGTTTGTTTTAAAACTGTGCAGTACCGGGCCATTTATTTGAAGGATGACAAGAAAATTGGGGCGTCTTAAAAGCTCAATATGGGTAATTTCTATTAGAAATTGTCACGGTCAAATATAGATCTTGGTATAACTTTCGTTGAAGTGCCTTGTCTATGCTGTATTACTTGAAACAAGACCATACAGACCGTGTGCCGGGGATTGTATTTTGAATATAATAATATTGAACAAATGACGATCTAGGATTCAACAGAGTAAATGCCTTGATGAAACAATACATGAACCTTTATTTAAACCCAACATAAGTACAGCTATGTACAAATAATATTAATAAAAATTCTGAGTCCACAAAGACATACTTTTTCTTAAATAAACATCTTAGATCTAACTATGCGACTCATTTAGACAGCATCTAGATCTAAGCCCTGGACTGAACTTGGCGCACCCTTTTGTAAACGCGCTCCCTTTCAAAATGTCTTTTTATTCAAACTAACCATGAACTAACCAATAGATTTGAATTCCAGAAGTCTCCAGACGAGCTATAAATAGATGCCGGGTAAATCCCGAGGCACAGTTAAAAACCCAGATTTATATTTGCACACATGTTCTTACTAAATATGAAATACACAGAAACCTAGAATTGCATATGTGACAGAAATGATGTTATGTTATAACATGTTTCACTGAAGGGGGTTGCACAGTGAAATTTCATTTTTTTTTATTTAAAGTTAAAAAGATAAGCTTTATGCATGTCTTGATAGAGTATGGTTAGACATGAGTAACCATATACATTTTATGAATCTAGGCTTTCTGGTTGCTATGGAGATGGCGGCCATCTTGAAAATAAACAATGTTTACAAAAATCTTAAAATATTCTAAAGTACTTAATTTTTTTTTAATTTCTTGATAGCATCTTATAGATATTTCCTTGCCATAGGTAACTGGCTAGTTTTTATTGAAAATTTCTTATTGGTTTGAATTTTATGAATTTTTTATTTTTGACCTTTTTTTTTCTATTCATTTTTCACCTGGGGTGACATGATTATTTTTCCAATTTCATGAAAACTATACAACTTATTGATAATTTGTGTAGCCTATTACCTCAGATATACATTCAACAAACTACATGTGAAAAATTATTAGCCTATCTTATATAGAAGCAAAGATTTTGAGATTCTGGTGGACAACATGCACGTAAAAAACACATTTTGAGAAAAACGCGTTTAAAGTTTTTAAAATGGTAGAAAACATTTATTGTAGGCATAAAGACCCAAATAAAGGAATTTTTTATATTAAACAACATATCAGTTAATCAAATAAATACAAACTATTCATTAAAATGTCCTGGTTGATAGGTTAGGCAGTCTTGAATCTCTGCTCGGTGCTGTTATTTTTTTTTTAAAGTTTTCCTTTCTGTTCACTAAAAATACTGATCTCTCCTAACTGATTGTAGTTTAATATTTTTACATGTGAATCAAATATTTTTTAGTGTCCAGGGAATTGATAAAATGTAAAAAAAAAATTACATTGATGCCAACAGGTTAGTTATTGAAAGCCAAAAATGCTAGATAAGTTGCAGCGGCATGCACAGTCTGTTTTTAGCGTAGCAAAGTCTGAGTTAGGGCAACTCTGCTAAATGAAGGAATGAAATGATTATTTTGAGTTACCATTTCAGCATCATTTTATTAACAGTTCAATGTCTGTGAGTCTTTTAATGATGGGAAACAAGTCTTTTCCTATCTGAATGTGATGATCTGGTTGTGCTGTTTGTTATGGCTGCTTCAGTGCCACTGATATTTTGAAGTGATACCAAGATGTAGTGCCATCTGGAAAAAAATCTGTGATTGTGATCCAGACTAGAACATATCATGTGAATAAAATGAGCCCAATGCAGCCATATTCATCTTTTGATAATTAGGAGCATTTTTGGCACAGAGCTTTAATTTTTTTTTACATTTTTGAATTCATAAGCCAATGATTTGGACCTTTACACTGTGTGATGCACACAGGTTCTTATTGAAGCAATGTGGACAGCAAACATGGAAATCATTGTAGTCAACTGCATTGAGTTTATCATAGTGTACATGAAATCTTCAGGTATCATCTAGATATGTATGTAGTAAAGGCTTTAGAATTGAGGGTTATTTTTCTTTCAGCAACACTTGCAGGCAGTATTACTGAAGCTTCAGAAGCTGTTTATCTAGTTGTATTCAAAACAGGGCTGCAAACAAGAAAAAAGAAATACAAAATATTAATAAAGAAAGTAATAATAATACAATGGTCTGAAAGTAAACACTGATTCTAGATATAAATAGGCCTTTAAAAAATTCATTCTTTATGCATAAAGATAGGCCTAGTTGAAATTTTTACAAATCTACAGAATGCATTTTAGGAATTATGTATTACTATTATAATAAAAATGAAATTAGAAAAGAGAAAAGTCTAGATCTATAATAGAGCTATATATAGCATACTATAGAAAGTAAATGTAGGAAACTAAACAAAAACAAAAGTTCATAAGTCAGTTTTTAGTCAGTACAATACGAATCATACAATCTATATCTAGATTTAGATCTAATTCTAAGTCTAGATCTAACTTGCTAAAGCGACTATTCTGATTCTAATCTAGGCCTAAACAAAGAATAGATATATAAAATTGAAACCACTTATGTCTAGATACAGATTATCGTCTATTAGTATTAGTATAGTCTCTAGATCTAGTCTTGTATATGTCTAGTCTATTTCTAGACTGAGCCTCGTCTGAGGCGACTAACTACTAAACTAGGCTAAGCCAGCCAAGCCATGAATGTGAATGGCATGATTATTCAACACACGGCTCGCTGGTCTAGTAAATAAACAATTAATACAAAATCTAAATCTAGACTTACCTTTCTAATTGTGCATTGCGTTTCATCTTAGAATGGCGTTTCTTTCTTCCAAACATAACACTTTCTTGGCATTTCTGAGTTTTTATTTCGAGATTGCTACAATTACAATAGTTGAACTGTAATGACTTCCCAATGTTTACAAACGTAAGCAAGTTCAAGTCATGTGCGCATGCGTGCAAGCTCGGTTGTCAATAAAGCTTTTTCAGTGCGCATGCGTCTATGTACAGTAACCAGTGTTGCCTACTCAGTGCGCATGTCAAACATGGCTTTTGGGGGTGTGTATATGAAGATGAAGGAAAAAAACGAGGTAGTGACGTACTTTGAAAGTTATTTATAGTACGAATTATTTATAGAATGAGACACCATGTACACAATGAGAACTAGAAAAGTAGAACTTCGTATCGATACCATTTATATGAAATGAGCCCGTAAATTAGTGTATCAATTTGAGGTTACAAAATGTTGATTTTTTACAAAAATATCTAAATTTTGTTTACACATACACTTTTAAAATGCAAAATTGATGTATAAAACATAGTTTTTATAATATTCTGATAGAAAATTTGTATTCTACACATTTTAAACTATTAAAAAACACTAATTGTTAATAATCGATATTTTTGACCAAAATCACTGTTTTTCCACTGTGCATCCCCCTGAATAGACACGTCTGTTTGATTAAAGAGGCTAAAAGGTGACATGAAATTTGGGGCTGGAGAAATGTGTTAGCTTTGGAGGGGGACGTTGTAATGCGGGTTATTATGTTGTACAATTTTGAATTGTTTCAGGCTTTATACACATATACCAACTCTTTCAGTTGCATAGCTCGGATATCAGGTATAGCCATGCGCTTTTAGAATTCAAGGACACCCGTTAGAAGATACAATGTCCAAGGAGTGTGATGTTGAGGGAGTGTGCGTTTTACTTGAAATGAAAATGTAGGTATACGGGTAGGGGGGCATATATATATATATATATATATATATAGCAGGGGAGGCTACAACAGATGGGCCTGAGAAGTGTTAGTATATACTCTACTCTACGGGCTCTACATTTGTAGAATGAAAGAGACAAAACGGGGCAGAGACTCTAAGGGCTAGAAAGATTGTATTACTGTTGGGGAAGGGTTGTAATGCGGGCCGATTTGTTAATGGGTTTATGGGTGTTTCGGGTACATTAAGCATGTATATAGTCCTTGAAGAAGGTATCATTAATGATATTGTGTCACTACAAAAGTTTTGTTACCAATGTATTAGTTTACAAAGATAACGTTAAAATACGAGTCTTTAAATTTAGCATAATTATATTACTATCCAAATTAAAAAAAAACACATACGTTCACTAAAAATGAGGTTACTGACATTAAAAGTCATTTAGGTTAAATTTAAGGTTTTGACCTCTCTTACTTCGAGAATAGCGTCCCTTGTTAATGAACAGTTGAAGACTACATTAGAGAGAACAGAAATACGCTCTGATAAAATGTACCAGCAACTAAAAGTTCCGATGGCAATGTGAAATACGTGCCAACAAGCTCGAACTTAAGTCAGCATTTAGATCTAGTTTCCATGGTCCTCAAATGTTTGTTGATAGTACATGGATGAGAATATTGTTTCGTTTATACGTCAGTTAGGTCGTCTGCAACATATCTTGTTTGTAGGCCTTCTTGCTATGGTATTAATATCTAACGTGTCTATTATTTAAAACTCTAAAGATCTCGTTTTAATTTTTTTTTACGATACTTAGTTTAGTTTAGAAACGCACTTTAGTAGACAGACAGTGAACGCGACATTTTTAGTGAAGACATAGGCATTGGGTTAGAAATGAGTGCTGTAGACTTTAAGGACAGTTAGTGCTAGGCTCTTGAAGGAAAAACATCGTTTTAGTGACTGGCTCGACTGTGGCTCATTCTTTATTACCAACAAGTAACATTAATCCTTCATTATTTACAGATATATGGCTAAATATGTGGGGTTTGGTCACCCTAGATAATGTTCATTATTATATTTTCACAAGTGAACTTACTCACAAGGCATTGACTTTTTAGCTGTTATGTTTCTAACGGTGTATGTCTGAGTAATACAGCGATTCTCAACCTTTTATGCTCGGCGAACACTTTTTACAATTGCCACCTCTGCTGCACCCCACACACACACACACTCACACACACCTACAGCAATAGAAGAGTAGACAATAACAATCCATATTTTCGATGGTCTTAGGCGACCCCTGGCAAATCGTCAATCGACCCCACAAGAGGGTCGCGATCCACAGGTTGTGAACCCCTAGAGTAATAGAACTCGGATCTGTAATACACTTTACAAAATACCCAAGCATCTAGGGTTATTACCTCAAGTACTTGAAGTACAGCTCACACATCCGTTACAAATTATATAACTTTAATGTAATAGAGATATTAAATTAGCCCTTTTTGTTACACTTATATTGAACAACATATCAATATAATAACAACAAAATGTTGTCTCTTTGGTTGATACTAGTCTAGTCAGTCACTCTCCAGTTTAAAAGTATGTCATTCGTTTAAGCCAATCATCTTGCTTCATTTGGTCGTCAGTTGTGATCTGATTGGCTTAGTCGCCATTCCCATGGAACCCTGCTTTATGTTATCCAGCGATTTTAATTAGTTTACCGGCCGGAAACTTTCTTTTTGGTGGGGAAATTTGCCTCCAGCCATGATAGTATGAAACAACTGAAAGCCAGCAGCCCACTTTTATTTTTATGTTTGAATATCTTAAAAATCTTTTAAGTTGAAATGGAATACTTTGACTTTGACTTGGACTTCACTTGTAAAATAAATAAAACTGCACCTTTCAGACCGAGCGATCTTTAGGTCAGTTGATGTAAAGATCATCAGTTTCCATGGTCAACGGTTAATGAGGGTGTCATGTGGTTAGCACAACGACCAACAGCGTTTCTTTTTTCTCCAACTAATGTCGGGTACCCATGAGAGCTGGCTGGACTTAAGGGGCGTCTTAAAAATCCCGAAATTCAACATCCCAGTCTTCAGAGAGATTTAAACCCGAGACCACTCAGTTTGAAAGCCAATCGCTTTGACACTCAGCCACCACGGCCCCGATTTGAACGTCTGTCTTATTGTGTATTGACATGTCTTATTGTGTATTGACATGTCTTATTGTGTCTTGACATGTCTTATTGTGTCTTGACATGTCTTAGTGTGTCTTGACATGTCTTATTGTGTCTTGACATGTCTTATTGTGTCTTGATATGTCCTGAAGTAGGTTGGCATAGCATAGAACGTTTTTACTTAGCGATTTTTAAATGGCTTTATTAATCGAATCTGTCATGCTTATGACATACTCGCTGCGCTAATCTCTCTGTGGATAGTGTGTGCAGGGGTGTCTCTGGGAGAAGGTATCCGTGATGCCTTTAGGCGCTCTGCAAAACACAGCTCTCCTCGAGTCCGGACTTGAACTCGAGACTCACTTGTTAGGTTTACAAGGCGTAGCCCAAGCAATTTCGGCCCCTCAGTCACACATACCATGTTTAAAAAAAACTGAACATCATACCTAAGCTTATGACACACCTTACGAGCCTCTTATCTCCACACTACATACAGAAACTACTATTATAGTATTCGAAATTAAATCCTAGTCTTCACCAGGATTCGAACACGGGACACCCGATTCGGAAGTCAAGCCCTTTACCACTCTGCCACTGTGCCTCCTCCTTTTCAAATTGGAGGAAACGTGCGAAAACAAGAAAGCAAACAAACAAAAAAACAAACAAACAAACAAACAAACATAGATAAACTAGTCTTAAAACTGAGGGGATAACCGTAGAGTCCCAAAAGTTGTAAAGCAATTATTTCGAAGCTATTATCTTATTGAACTTGTCAGCTAAGTTGATCTAATCAAGTTAAATATACTTGAGTCTGGATTTATCTTCTTATTAAAAAGAAAAAGGGTACTGACATTTAAACATGCATAATGTATACAAACTAAAAATCCAGTTTATAGAGACGTCACAATTTTTTCTGTTTCGATTTAAATTTGAATCACAAAAAATATCATTGGAACCAGTTTTAATTCTCTTTACTTTTAAATTTTAACTTTACATGTAGTGAAAATCTGGCAATTTTCAGTTTTGATAAACATTTACCAATGTAGAGTGTCCAAAAAGAGTCGAGCCATGGGGCCGTTAGCACTCTTGTCCAAAGGGAGGGATTACAGAAAGTGTTTAACCAGGGATGTGACTCAATTAAAACACTCCCTTTAAACATTTTAGATTTGCAGATTGAGAAATAAACATTGACTTTTCGGATTACTTTGGAGGCAATTAGTGTTGGTTTTAAATGTCAGGACAAAGTATTTCAAGATGCGCGTCATGGTAATGCGATTAATTACGTCATCAATCTGTAATGACGCCATGAACACACATCCAGCTTTCTAAACAACGTTTCGTCACAGACAAGGCAAGAGTAAAGAGGAAATAAATCTTCTCTTAACTTTGTGACGTCATGAAAAAAGGTGAATTATGACGTCATTCATTCATGATTCTAGACTAAATTCTCGAGATCCAACCACACTGGTTTCTATTCTTGCTACATAGCTTACTCTAATGTCATATCCATTAAATAAAAGCGACTGTCCTGACACTATTGCTTGCAGGAATAGTACTTATAAAAGGTGTGTAAACATTGGAATAACTTTGTCTAAATGCACTTAAAACATACGGGATAGCCAGGGTGGCGTAGCTAGGGTGAGGGGGGAGGGGGAGAATTTGAAAATCCCCCCAGGCTATGAAGTGAGTATTTTTTACATTGAAAATTAGATAATAAACAACTGAAGTGGACCTTAAAGAGGTCAAGCCCACCCCCCTGGCCCCCAAACGATGGAAAATTCCTAGCTACGCCCCTGGGGATAGCTCGAATTTTTTTCATCACACTGACTCAAATTTCTCGTTTAATAGATGGGAGCAGGGGGGCACCATCATATCCTGGGCATACACACATATAGACTAACAGACATATCCTTGAACCAAGGCACTATGCTACGTCACTGGGCATACACACATATAGACTAACAGACATATCCTTGAACCAAGGCACTATGCTACGTCACTGGGCATACACACATATAGACTAAAAGACATATCCTTGAACCAAGGCACTATGCTACGCCACTGGGCATACGCACATATAGACTAACAGACAGGCACGTGCTACTATATACAGAATGACTTCAGGGGTGAGTACTCAAAATGTACAATCTATATTCCTGGTCTAAGTTCTTTGTTCGTTGCTCTGGTCAACCCTCTGACCCCAAACTTCTATGGTACTCAGTACGGCGTCTCGATGGCAGCAGCAGGTTTTGGCGAGAGCTAATTGGCGCTGAGCTGCCCTTTCTTTTCTACTCTTCCACCCACGCAGTCTGGCTTGAGTAGGGGGGCGGTGGGGGGAGGAGACAATCGAAGGAGTTTTTTTTTTTTTTTTCATATACCACAGACTTACTGTGACGAGGGAGATAACCATTGATGTTGACAATATGAAGAGCACTGTCAGTTCACTCCCTTTGAAAATGGTACGGGATCACCAAGGAGTCGATTTGAGAATAGGTTGAGATGGCAAGAGCACTCTTACACAATGAGATGGAACGAGAGCACTCCAGCTAAGAATGGGAGGAGAAACTATTTTATATGTTAACTAAACACCCTTAAATATTTATAGTATTAATACCCTTTTTAATGGCCGAGAAAACTACTTGTTACGACTTCCGAAGTAATTTTTCTTATTTATTATCGATACAAAGATTTATGCATAAAATAAATAAATAAATAAAATGTGTGCATTAAGAAGAGAGGTTAATCAGTAAATCCTAATCAATTTAACATCTGTACAATTTATAATGTATATCTAGTCGAGCACTTGTCTAGAGTAAAGAAAAATATATTCTTGTAAGCAATAATTCTCATTACAAAGTCCATTTCTGTTTTAATAAATGACACCACCAAAACTTGGGGTCATTTTATAAGCGTCCAAACTTGTTGGGTAAAAAGAATAAAGAATAGACCAGCCTCTCTCTTAATATTCTTTTAAGAACAGCTGCTGACCGGAAAGATGGATGGATTTGGTTCCTCATACCGTCATAGCACGCTTACGATGAAAGTCAAGGGACAGATGATGATGATGACGATGATGATGATGATGCAGATGGATGCATTTAGCGTCTTGCAACACAGCCAATATTGCGTTAGAATTATGCAGCTGAATTCACGATTGGAGTAGTATGTTCGCGGACTGTCGTGACAATAGATCCGATTTCGAATCCTACTCGCTGCACTAACAGTCCTGCACTTGTTTCTGTCCAAAACTGAATTATCTTCTCTTTTTTTTAAGGGGACTTCCACAACATACGCATGCGCGCTGGCCGAGTGGTAGAGCGTTTAGCTTCCGAACCGGAGGATCCATGGTTCGAATCTCGGTGAGGACTTTGATTTTTACTTTCGGGATTTTTAGGGCCCCCTCAGAGCCCACCCAGTTCTAATGGTTACCTGAAAGTTGGGAAAAGTAAAGGCGCTTGGTCATTGAGTTGGCCACATGACACCCTCTTTAATTGCGGGCCATAGAAACAGATGACATTTACATCATCTGCCCCATAGATTGTTAGGTCTGAAAGGAAGACTTTACTTGAAAACATAAATAAACAGAAGCGTAGCTAGGGTAGGGGGGATGGGGAAGGCCCCAAATTAGTGTTATTTACATTAAATATTACGCAACATGCAGGGACCCCCAAACAAGTCAAGCCCTTACTTGGGCACCCAAATTATGCCAAATTCCTAACTACGCCCCTGTAAAAAAATGGTATTATGACACATTTGCTGTATTTATAACGTGTACTAGTGAATTCAAATGCAACATACCTGAAGAAAGAGCACTGCTTTGCAGGTAATGGATCCTAGAAACCAGGTCTCCGTGACATCATGCAGCAGGGTCGGGGGCAGGCAGAACAAGATGACCAAAAAGTCCCCGACAGCCAGGTTGACAATAAATACGTTGGTCACCGTCCGCATGTTGGGGTTCCGGCAGACGGCGAAGCAGACCAGGGCGTTGCCCACGAGCCCCACCACGAAGGTGATGAGGTAGACGACCACGAAGACCCACTCGTAATGTTTCGGCTGGATGTAGTCCGCGAGGGAGTCGAAGTACGCCTCCTCGTCCATGCAGTAGTCATTCCAGCAGGGGGTGGAGTTGGTCTTGTTGTCCCCCGTGGCGTTAGCCTCCAGCACGGTCAGGTTATTCATCTTGACCAGTGTTGATACCTGCTGATTAGTTGGTCCTCAAAAAAAAAAAAAAAAAAAAGTGAATGAATTAGTAAAAGCACAATCAGTGGTTTCTATTGCATAATGATAAGAGAATTACTTTGTGCTAAAAAATGTATGGGCTTTAAAAAATTTATACAGTTTTGTTAAATGTTTATTGTTTGATTTAAAAAATGGAATTGTATTGTTTACTACTTATGCATATTGAACAACAAATAACCAATATACTTGATCTATAAACATTTTTCTCCCATCCAAAAAACACAAAAATATGATTTTTTAAAGGTGGAGGATATGGGAATAATTATGTAATATAATTATGCATCTCAATCATTAATGATAGTCTTAATTTCTGTTATTGCCTACGAGGATTATCTAATTTTTTTTTGAATGATTTAATCTCCTTTGGTAATTTATTTCGAGTACCTGAACGATCATAGTGGTAACATAACTCTGAGCACTAAATGCTAGTGTACTACATAATCTCGTTTTAAAAATGGTTATTATATAAGAAGCACTTTTTTTATTAAAACAAAAGAAGCTTTTGCATATTTTTTTTCTTCCAATACGACAGACACACAGCTCAAATACAACAACAGCTTCCTATATACGTATTCACTTTCTCAAGCGAATGAATTTGTATTTAATTGTGGAGGCTTAGATTTGAACTCTAACTCTGCCTTAGGCTTTTTTACATTGCTACTAGTCAGCTTCATGAAAGAAAAATAAAAAGTTACGTTTAAAAAAAATAGTACCTTAAAAATGTTCCCGCGCTAAAATTCTGAAGCGTATGCTAATTCTAATCGTCTGGGAGAGATTACTCCGCGATAGGTTTCCAAGTGTGACACAGTTAATTCCTAGACCAGGGACGCTGTGACATCATTACCTCTTCAATCAAAAGTCAATTTGGACTCCGCGACCGGAGAATCATTTTGACCCGAATTCCAGCTTCCGGCTCTGAAAAAGGAAAATAATAATTTACAAAGTTTCTTGACTTAAGAAATTTAAACAATGAATTATATTATAACATACGACAATATCCACCATGGCTTAGCGTGTATTGAGGCCATGGCATCCTGGTGAAAATTGTACATTATTAATGAGAACATGCATTGCGGGAACGATGCCACTAGAGTTTCTTTCCTAGTCATAATCATAAACTAGTTGTGAACTTGATAATCAATACTATTTATGTGTGTATATGTTGGCATGAATGTGTGACTGTGTGTATACATGAATGTGTGTCTGTGTAGGTACGTGTCTGTGTCTGTGTAGGTACGTGTCTGTGTAGGTACGTGTGTGTGTGTGTAGATACGTGTCTGTGTAGGTACGTGTGTGTGTCTGTGTAGGTACGTGTCTGTGTAGATACGTGTCTGTGTCTGTGTAGATACGTGTCTGTGTCTGTGTAGATACGTGTCTGTGTAGGTACGTGTGTGTGTCTGTGTAGGTACGTGTGTGTGTGTGTAGATACGTGTGTGTGTGTCAGTGTAGAT
>JADKLZ010000130.1:11896544-11911600 GCA_021533235.1 Biomphalaria straminea
ATAGAAAAAGTGATTTAGGTATATCATTTTTTTACTTTTTTCTGCACTTTCTCTATTTTCAATTTACTTTTTCAATATGTGACTTCGTCTATAAAAAAAATGTTAGAATATTTAAGTCTTATTTACAATACTTATAATAACGAAAGGTAATCCACCATGATCAGACAAATCAAATTTAATTTTATGAAATCCACAGTAAAAAAAAAAAAAATCATTTTGTAGCTCAATTGTGAGTGATTTGTATGCTAACAGCCTCCCCCCCCCCAAACCCAGTTTGTGCGTAGTGCTCTCCCCTGTTTGTTAAAGAAATCCCACAAACTCCGCGAGTTCTTCTCCGATGACATTTGACTAGCTCGAGGCTATGATTGCCAACTCTTCAATTCACACATATGATCAACGCCTCAACATGTCTCGCTTGGTTGCCAAGTCTGGACATTTTTGTTTAAGTTTTTAATACAATTCTTTATTTACCTTTTACATCTGCGTGGATGGGAAGTCTCCAGATTTTTCATTATTTGATGTATCCTGTTGAAACTGTTCGCCTATAATTGAAAATGCTCGGTTCTATATAGGTCATTATTTATTTAGAACTTGTATACGCTTAAAAATAATACTGGCTAAAGCGGAATAAATTGAACTAAACGAATCTTTAACTCACTACTTCGACTTAATATAGGCTAGCTAAATGCTATCAAAACACACACGCAATATATCTGCGCAACCACACTCGACATTCGACATTAAAACTAGACTAATGCTCCCTGGTCATGCCGCAGTTTAATACGCTTGTGAACAGGGGCGGACTGTGTGTCAAAATCGGCCCAGGCATTTCTATACCATCCGGCCCATAATATGTAGGCATAGATTATAAGATCGGCATCCAATTCTGTACCTCCTGTACTTATGTTAAGTTTGATAAAGTAGCCCTTTCAGAACTTGCGATCTACGGTGCCGATGATTTAATGGACATATGTTCATGTAAAGGTCATCTGTTTCTGTAAAGGTCATCTGTTTTTGAAAATGTCATATTTTTCTGGCCTACGGTTTACGAGGGTGTTATGTGGCCAACACAACGACCAACCACCTTCACTTTTCCCCAACTAATGTCAGTTACCAATTTGCTGTGATAGTCTAGATCTGTACCAATGTAGCCCCATTGCACTGAGTTTAGAGCTGGGTGGATTCCAAAATTAAAAATCTCAGTCGTTTCCAGGATTTGTACACAGGGCCCCTCGGTTTGTGTCAAAGCTTTTCCACCCAGCTATCCCGCTTCTGTTTCAGGGTGTAAGCTCCTCACTAAATGGAAAAAGTGTTCGATTAAATTAATTATTACACTGTAGAGTTTTACTAGATTTTTTAAACACGACGCTTAAAGGGAATTTATAAAACCTTTAACAATTCAATATGTGCCATTGTAGTATCCTTGCGGCCTTTTCGGTGGCCCTCTCGGCCCATTTGGGTACCGGCCCACCGGGCATTTGCCCAAATGCCCATATAGCCAGTCCGCCCCTGCTTGTGAACCTTGGACACTGACAGTGGCGTAGCTAGGGTTGGGGGTGGAGGGGGTGAATTTAAAAATACCCCCGGGCCCACACTTGGGGGGGGGGGGGCGAATGAGTGTTTTTCTACATTAAAAATCAAACAACGCAAAATGTAGGGGCTTCCAAAGAGGTCAAGCCCCCCGGGCCCCCAAACGATAAAAAAATTCATAGCTACGCCCCTGGACGCTGACTGCAAATCTCAACAGGAGTATCATAGTAATAGAATTGAGATGCTACAGAAAGATCTTAGGTATCACTTAAAAAAAGGTACGGTGGCAGAGTCGTAAGTCGCTTCGCTTTCGAACCTTAAGGTCCGGGTTCAAATCCTGGTAAAGACTGCGATTTTTAGTTTCGTGGTTTTTAAGGCTCCTCTAATTCCACCCAGCTCGAATGGCTACCTGGCATTAGTTGGGAAAATGTAAAGGCGGTAGGTCCTTGACAACCACGTTAACCGTGGGCCACAGAACCGGATGATCTTTACATCATCTGCCCAACAGACCGCCGCCCTAGAGATGATGTGACAGTTCGCGTAACCAAATTCGAAGAAGAAAAGCAATGTACATTTTACAACTTGTTGCCAACTTTTCTTCAAGACTTTGTTGTTTCATGCAAGTTTTCTTAAAGACTCGAGCAGACGATAGAACCACACGTGATCACGTGACTCTATTGTTTATCTTTAAAAGAAACATTATTTAGATTACAACATTTAGCCAGGTGATTTTCTATATCTTCTATACAAATTATGTAATCCATAAAGGCTGTAACCTGATACAGTTTTTTCATTGTTTTATCAATATTATGGCGTGGCTAAATGTGTTTATTTACGATTGGTGAATGAGGTCCATTGTATTATTTCGATGTATTGAACAGTGCATTGGATTTAAATTTGTATTATTTTTTTTTTTTTTTTTTGTATCTCAGCGAATTCATCTCCTGGTTAAAAAGTGCCATTCGGAAAGAAAAAGTTTTTTTGTATAGTAGATGTGTAGTCGGGACAATTTGACAAGAAATGTGCTTCTGTTTACAGTCTTTAAGGTTATTTAATAATCTGGAATGTTTTGAATAAAGAGAGACAACCTTTTATTTAAAACTATTTTTTCTGTATTGGGAGTGGTGGTCAACTGTTAATATGCTTGACTTCCAAACCAAGAGAATTCAAGTTCCAGTACCGGTGAAGACTGGCATTTTTAATTTCTGGAATTTTTTGTCTAATGGGTGCCTGACATACATGGGGGGGGGGGGAGTTTGGCGGTTGGTCGTTGTGCTGGCCACAAGACACTCTTGCTAGCCGTCAGCTATTAAAATAGATTTAATATCTTAATATCATCTCCCCCCCCCCACATAGATTGAAAGTTAAGGTACCTATTGCCTTTTACAAAGTTTATTTCAGCACATTCCGTCTGTAAGGTTAAAAAGTTATACAAGTTATTTCTCCAACACCCAATTTCAGATTAAGCTGAAATTTTGCACAATTATCTATCTTACCTGACAACACAAGAATCAATAACTAAATTAGCCAATTAGTTCATTAACTATTGGCAACTAATTATTTTGTTTGGTATCATGAACAAGGGAAAGAAATCATACCTGACAGATGTGGTGGTATAACTTGAATTAGTCCCCTTGAAGATTTTGTATACATTTCAAAACGAGTATGTAAACATTCACCTTTCTTCCTTTCCTCTTTCACAACTGATCCAAACAAGTGAAAGGATCATAGCGCATTGAGAAAGTTAAAAACTAAACAAAAACAATCACGCAGATTTATTATGTCTCGGCCAATCATATATAAGAAAATATACCTAATCCAAACTAATTCATACAAACGCACATAATATGCTTTGTTTTGATTTTATAAAAGATTTTTTTTGTTTTGTTTTTCTTGTTACCAAAAACTTTTAAAAATGTTTAAATTTCTTTCGTAGCTTTTTTAAAAAAATGTTTAAATTTGTTTCGTAGCTTTTTAAAAAAAATGTTTAAATTTGTTTCGTAGCTTGTTAAAAACTGCTGTAATCTTTTTTATTTAGAGATAGCATCCCTCAAATCTAAGACCCGATAACTCTCAATCACTGACTTGTAGTTATAGATCACATTGTTACAATATGATGACAGAAAAAAATATAAAAAAAATATCACATCATTTGCATGTCTATTGTGTATATTAAGATGAATCAGTGGAATAGGCAGAGTTACATCCAGACATCTCCAGGAGCAAGTCACCAGCCACACACAGAGTTGAACAGGACTGGGATTTGGAGGGTCGCATAAGCAAACAGTTGGGTTTTTTTTCTTCTTAATTTTTATTAAACATGGCTGACTGAAGATGATTGGTATTACTTTCTGCTTTAGAGTGGGAAATATTTTGAACTGTCTTTCTCGTGAAGAGTATTTTTTCTAGATCTAGGTTGTTTTTGTTTTTTTAACTCTTTCGAGGCTACAAATCGTTTCACTAATCCGCTAAATTCCACAAAAGAAATACTGTATAATGTAATAGATTTAACAAAAAACTTGGTTTTATAAAGTTTTTCTTAAAAAAATATCTTTTAGTTGGGGATACAAAATATTTTGATTCTAGGTATAAAAACCCAAAAAAGAACAAAAAAAGGACTCAAGGTCAAAGTGTAACCAATTAAATGTGAACATTAACATGAGGGTGACGGAGTGGTTGATGTTTCAGGGAGCCTGGGAGGGGAGGAATAAAGTTGTTAGTAAAAAAAAAATATATTTCTGATGTTTTACAAGTTTCGGATGTTCCTTCAGATTTGAAGATATTTACACCCGAGACCGACATGACCACAACGACGACCAGGGAATCGAAGAGGGTAGGTTTCGAACACACCGAGGACCATCGAGAACACGGCAATCCAGAATATCTATCACAAGACCAGGCAGCCATCCTGGATAGACCGAAGGAGATTGGAATGCTTTGGGAAAGGGAAGGCGGAATCATGAATAGTTAAAGAGATGGAAGGAATAAAAACAACAACTTAGTTAATTATGATGTGGATATGTGATTAGTTTGTTCTCTTGTATGAGACAAATCTTTGATCGCATTGTTACTGACACTAAGAATGCAATATTGAAATATCCTTATTGTTTTTTTTTGTTTTAACTGATCGAATTTTGAAGACCAATGAACAAGAAACTAAAAATAGAATCCATTACAAGACTTGAGCTTACCAGACACTTGGATGTTTTTAAAAATACATTTTTTGTATGTTCCTTCAGATCTTCATTTGAAGACAATTACATCCTAAACCAAAAACTTCTCACATGACGACTGGGGAATAGCATAAGACAAGTTTCGAACCCGGCACCATCGGTCCAGAGGTAGACAACTAAGAGGACAGAGACTTAATCAGAAAGTTGTCAAAAAAGTCATATTACTGTCCTGTAAATAATTTCAAGCTGAAGTACAAGGCAAGTCTTGAGTCGATCTGTGAGCATCCAGTCTTGTCCCAACACTTGTTCTCTGCTGTTCTCCTATTCTCAGTGTTTAGGTGATACTCTGCGTACTTCTTCATAATTGTCCTAAGAGTTGAGTCAAACTCACTTGGAACACTAAGCATATGGAAGCTTACCTCCATCTGACTGTCTGAACAACTTCTGTCTGGAAAAGATCTAAGCGGCTGTAAATTATTACACCCATATTTCCCATGGCTCACATCATAAGACGCTCTGACTAGAAACGAGGCTAAAGGCCGAGCACACCGGGAAACTCATTGTTGTCGCTCTTCCGCGGTGTTGAATCCAATGAATGAAATAAACAGGAGGTAACCTTCAAACTAATCAAGGAACACCGGCGAAATGCCAAAACGATCAATATAGGTAGTCGACGCTCTTATTGTAACAATAAACACTTTTAATACTTAAGAAGGGATCCGTCTAATGCCCTCCGTTACTAGCCGTCTGTAGACTGAAAAACGTCTTATTGATACTGCTAGTGTTGAATAGAGCGTTCTACTTTTTAATTATCTATCACGTCATTCGTCACTAACTAAAACTTTCTCCTTATTCCCGAAGCAAATATTCCTTATCATGTCATAATACATCCCTGTTCCTTCTCTGTACCACATAAGCCGTGCAGGTATCACATATAAAAAAAATGGCTCTTGAGAAACGTGTGGTGGACAGAGACGTTTTGGTTGGGGCTTTCTTTCATACTCGCCAGTGCAATAGACTCGGTCTTTAGGCACCCAAACGGTGATTCTTTTTGCTTCCATCTTAGCCTAAACGTCTCATCTATCGGCCGAGCGTCACGGTGAGGCTGCGAAGCATTGCCCTGGATACTCATTGTGCATGATAAGAGATAGTTGAAGAAAATGGTGAATAGTTGAAGTTGCAACTATACTACTAGAAAAAAGTCAATGTATCTGATTCAATGAGTATATCTCGGAAGTTCCGTGGGTGATGACTTATTGTCATAGCTCAAACCTCATGCAGGAAGGAGAGAGAAGACAACGGACAAGCTTCAAACTCGACGACAGCCCGAGGCGCGTATCACACGGCAACGAAGACATCATGGCCTCACATCCAGCAATAAATCTTCTGCCAATCTTCAACGCGAAATCTTTTTTAAAAAGCGAAGGTATAAAGTGAACTACATAATTAAGATTGAGGTAAAACAAGACAAAATAACGACACTAAACAGGAAGTTTGTGAGCGCATGAGGTTAAACCTAAGAGTACATTCTAATTAGACACATTTTTGTGGACGCTGCCATCTTTAACGGAAATTGGGCGGAAGTGATTGTTACTAAGAAAACAAAACGAAAGCATATACTCTCAAATCCAACTGTCTTGTTAGGAGTTGAATGGGCCTGTATAATGTTGCACTCATAGACATAAATATAGACTGGAAAAAGGAAGTAACTTTATGTAACTTGAAAACCCTAGTCGACCGGCGGCATAGCATACGCCGCTATTTTCCAGGGCAGGCCTTAGGCACTGCAACATATGCGACCGCAGTGGGTCCCGTACTTTCATTGGAACCGTGATAATTTTTTAGGTGTATAAATTATTAAATCAAGTTACATGAAGTTAATTCCTTTTTCCAGTCTATATTTATTTATGTCTATGCTATTTTGTGAATGAAAATAGTGCGGATTTGGATACAACATTTTCATTCACGCCATGCTCCGCCATGGGATCTTCCCATTTACTTTTTATATTCATGAATAGAAAATACTATGAATGGAGCTAAAAAATGGCTAATTGACCTTAATTTACGCGATATTAAGAATAGAGTTGCACTCATATAACAATACTTTAGAAAAACAAATTTGAATGTTTATTTGTTTAAATGGACTATAATTAGTATGTTCATGTGCTAAAGCATAAAACTATCTCTGCGAAGAGTTGAATTCGAATTTTAGATCTAGATCTAGGAATAGAGAGATGAGTTACCTTTCGTAATCATGTCTAATGAACGAATGTGCGTAATTAAAGTACTTTCTAAAGTGAAACCTGAGAGTATACTCTATCTGTGTATTGTTGTTCTAGTTTCAATAGTCTTACGACACAATAATCTGGAAATACTTTTAATATTATGCCAATAATCTGAGAAGAAGAGATAATTATATAAACACCACTTTCATTCACAAAATAGTGCGGATTGGGATGCACCAATTTCCATTCACACCGCGTGCTTCGCCATGGGATCTTTCCTATTTACTTGTTGTTGCTTGCATGTTGTTGTTTGACCTTTTACTTTTGAGGATTATATATATAGATGTATATCTAATATTATCTATTGTATTTGGATTTCCGAATTATGACAAAATTACAAATTGCATGATCTTTAGGCTTAGAGATTAAACAAAACTCATAGACATAAATAAAGTACACACAATTGCAATTCACAAATTTTCATTTCATAAAACTCTCTTATTGGCCAGTCTATATTTATGTATGTCTATGGTTGCACCATAGTGCATTGTATAATATACTATCTCAACCAATCTCCGAACATGGATATTGCTATAAATGCGCAATAATTGTATTCTGTCATATAGATGTCTAAACCTAATTTTACTATGCCATATATACTGCTTGAAGGCTCATATACTTGTAGAGATATCAGAATTTGTAGATTTTAAACATGTTATATAGTCACTGCAACATGTAGATGTGTGTAAATGTTTAGTTAGCATAACCTATATATTAGGGACCTGCGAATATTCGATATTCGATTCGAATTCGAATATAAAAAGAATATTCGAATTCGATTCGAAATTATTTTTAAATTTTCGAATCTTCGAATATTTTCCAAAAAAGCAAAATTGGCAAAAATTCTGATGAATTGCCACGTGAAAGTCTTGTTCAAGACAGGAATAGAGGAAGCCTTATGGATTCAATGTTCAAGAAAGTGCATGATGCTCAAGGAGATATCAGAATCAACAAAATTTCCACCATTTCTGAGCAAATTAAGGATGAAGTCAGTTTGTATTCAAAGCTAGCAGTTATAGATCGAAACAGTGATCCTCTTCAGTTTTGGAAAGAAAGTATTAATATTTTTCCACTTTTGGCCAGAGCAGCTAGGAATTTGATTGCAATTCAGGCAACAAATCCTATACTCTTAAGCGAGCAATTCTTGTATATATATATATTTATTTATAAATTTTATTTCGAAAACGGCTCTAACGATTTTCTTTAAAATTTCAAGGTGTGTGCGTATTAGTGAGAAAAAAATTCTCAACTCATTGGCCACATCGGGAAAACTCGAGTTCGACCGTTATTTCGATATGAAAATGTCTCAATTTAATTTTGGTTAGAATAATTTATGAATGAAATGGAAAATGTATGAATGAAAGTTTTTCCATGACGTTAACGGGAAAAACGCTGCTTACGTCACTAGGCTTACCATACTACAAAGTATCAATGGACCTAATTAAACATTTGCGCACCATCTTATTGAAGATTGATTTATTATAGAACTATGGAAGGAAAGTAATGAAATTAAATGTACCGATGTATGATTAGTTATTACCAAAACAAAAGAAATTGGTGATTACACAGCTGCTCTACTGCTCCTTACTTTCTCACACTGAACAAGATATCTAGCTAGCGGTCAACGAGTTTGCTACGCTGCAGGCACTTTTGATTTAACTATAAACCTCAGTAAAAAACTTGGGATTAACGTTAGGGCGTGGTGACGAAAGGCCTAGGAGATTTATGAATGGGGAGGCATGTGTAAAAGCAGGCCATATATTTCCATGGGCTGTAGCACCAGTAGCAGTAGTATATTACCTTTCTTAGTATAAATTATTTAACCGAGCAAGGCTTGGCCACCTGATATTTGTTCTTCAGAAAGAGTTAATTCAGTTGGAGGACAAATTATTACTGACCATCGTGACAATCTCTCGGAAAATAATGCTGAACCTATGATTTGGGCCAAAATAAATAAAGATCTACTTTTTTAAAAGGCCTGCTTTGCAATTTAATTATTGCTAACTTTTTGTGTTTCAGTATAAAATAAATATAATATAATAAAAATTTTGAATTTGAAGTTTTATTTTACACTTGTTGGTTGTCAAATTTTTTTTCAAGAATATTCGATTCGAATTCGATTCGAAATTCGAATATTTTCTGATATTAGATTTGATATTCGATTCGAAAAAAAATTCCTGATTCGCAGGTCCCTACTATATATCTCACAATCTCCGCAACTAGCAATTTAGTTAATGTTAACTAATATTAATTTTCATTGAGATAGAGAGAGAGAGAGAGAGAGAGAGAGAGAGAGAGAGAGAGAGAGAGATAATATGTCCCTGGAAATATTATCGTTATTGCGTGTACATTTTTTGCCTACCTGATACTTGACACATGGCGTGGATATAAACGGCTAGCTATTACTCCTCTTGCAATCCATATACAAGTGGTCTCTCTGACCTGCACATATCTGAACAACTTTCAATTTTCGCACATAAATATTTAACTCTAACACATCTATGTAACATATAAAAGCTCTTCTTTAAAGAGTTGGATATTAACAAAACTCTGAAGCAGACGAATATTGGTTGTTTTCTTTCCTGTATTTATTCGATGCCTCGCTATGAATGTCGAAAATCAAATGATCAAATGAAATTGAAACTTAAAAAGACTTTATGTATTCTTGCATATTTTTTTTACCTGCCTAATGATCTCCAGTAAAATGCCCACATGTAAAGCGACAGATTAGATGAATGGCTGATCTATAGAAACTCCTGGTCTTAACAAAATTATCGGATAGCAATGCAATAAATTCAGTGAATAGCGGGTCTTTATTTGTGTGGGTCTAAGTGTACTGGCTGTTTGTTTACTTAGTAGAATGATTCGGTTTAATAAGACAGCTCATTAAGACTGCCTGGGTAGATGTTTACAGCCAGAGTTATGGTGGGGGAGGGAAGGTCTTGTAAGTAGATCTAGTTTGTTGAGGAGGAAAGGTCATATCCAGGAAGAGGTTCGCAGGGCGCAGGGTAAGACCTTTTTCTATGGAAACGCATAGGGACAATTTCTGAAAATAAAAAAAATAAATACGACATTTTAAATGCCCCCACCACGTCGTCCCAGATCTTTTGTTTCTGACACAAATTTGGAGCAATAAGATCTGCTCGGCCTTGAATGTAGTCAACGATACAACGGATACATAGAAAGAAAAAGAGGCATATTGTGAGTTAGACAGAGAGAGACAGAGAGAGAGAGAGAGAGAGAGAGAGAGAGAGAGAGAGAGAGAATTAAGAAGAATACAAGATATATTAAGAGAGAAAGAAAGTATGGGAAAGTGAGCACAAAGAGAAAGGAAGACTTTTAAAGAGAGATTAGAGCAGGGTGAAGAAAAGGAGGGAGAGATTTTGAGACAGAGAGAGAGAGAGAGAGAGAGAGAGAGATAGAGAGAGAGAGAGAGAGAGAGTAAAAAGTGGAAGAAAGACTGAAAGATATCGAAAGAGAAAAAAAAAGAGTAAAGAGTAAATTTCCATAAATTTGTCTTATTGTATCTCTCTCTCTTTCTTTCTCTTTCTCTCTCTTTCTCTCTCTTTCTTTCTCTTTCTCTCTCTTTCTCTCTATATGTAAATTTATAAATTAATCACGTAAAATGTACTACTGTATGCCTTAAACTTAAATACATTTATATTTAGTTATGTGTTTGTATTTATTTGTGTTCATGATTTGTAGCAAGGTGTGTAGCATGGTGTGTAGAATGGTGTGTAGCAAGGTGTGTAGCAAGGTTTTTCGAATCAACATACAACTCTAGTCATTTTTAATTATTCAGACTTGCTGTATGGATTCCATGCACCATGCCGTGGAACAAAGTCACCTGACATAAACCACAGTCATTGTCCAAGGGGGACCTATTTCTACTCATCAAATGGCATCGGTCATTATTGGGAGTTGACCATTAAGATGGCCAGATGACCTAGTTCTTTTATCTGGTTGTCTGATAGATTTATTAGGGCGGCGGTGATAAATTACACAATTTGATTGGTCGGCGGCCCCCGACAACTTGTTCCGAATGACTAAACACGAGACGTACCAAATGTTCACACGTTTTCTGGACACCAGTAGATTTATTGTCCACCATAACTGGACAGTAGCACTGGACTCCTGGGACTGCTATGGGATAAAATGGTTATACTGGGTGACTCAAAAAAAAAAAAAAGATGCGTAACGCGCATGCGCATAACACGTTTAACTTTGCACGAGGTCACGCGACAAACGTTCATTCAGTTTTATCTTACCCTTTAGTCCTTTAACATAATCCGGCTCATTAATTTTATATCATTTGATTGACATCCATTTCTAGGTCCACCAGTCCTCAAAATCATTCTTTAAAGTTTGATAATATATCGATAACTGAACGCAGGCATACAATGAACTCTGTATCTTTTAAAGAAATATAGTAGACCTCATGTTTCTTTTTAATCACTAAAAATGTGGGCCTTAAAAAGGATGAAGCATACTAGTAGCACTGTCTACGGATGTAGGCTATTACATTATTTAGGAAAATGTGTTTTTTTTAACACGCCCAGAGAACCTTTTTTTACAAGAGAATATTTTAAAACCTTTAACAATTTAATGCATTCTCATGTGGCATTTATGAGACCCTTTAGGTGGCCTTACCGGCTCATTTGGGGACCAGCCCATCGGGCATTTGCCCGAATGCCCATATAGCCAGTCCGCCCCTGCTCAAACCTAACCCTATTAGACTCACGCATTGAAACTACCTGCTACTGTGAAGTCTTGATGAATGTAAAAGATCCAACTCGCGTTTTATCGGTCTACTTTCGTGAGGGAATACCATTGAAGTTGTCAGACAGCCATGTTCTAATCCAGTACGCTGTAGGCGTGAGGTCGTGGCAGAGTCAATATTGGTGCCACATTGTCCATTTTCAGGAATTAGAAAATCATTAGGAAAAACTAAAACCACTGTCATACTGTTACGAAGATGCGAACAAATTAAGTTGATTGGGTACTAAACGAAAAATGGCTGCCTGGTCGTGCGGTTTGCGCGCTGGACTGTCTTTCAGATTTATCGATGGTTCCGGGTTCAAACCCTGCCCGCTCCAATCCCCCGTCGTCCTGCGAGAGGTTTGGATTAGGAAGTAACTATCTTCAACTCTGAAAGGAACATCCGAAATATGTAAAACATTATACAAATCCGTTATTTTTCAACCCTTGCATAGTTGCGTTAAACAGATTTTGTTTAGAGAGATGGCGCCCATTTTTTTTTCGGCCTGTTTGCCATATAAGTTTCGGAAACAAATGTCACGGGCAGCATCTGTGCTAAAAATAGCCGTGTCGAATGAAACCGAGGCTATGCGGCCTTTGAGTAGAAGTTTTGATTGGCTGGATAGAACCGAGTCATCTGTCGAATGTGGTTTAGACAGTTATCAGTTGTGTATTGTTGTATCCGAAAGTTGTTTTTTTTTTTTTCATTTAAAAACAAGCACAATTTTTTTAAAATCCTTTAAAAAATGCTATAAACAACTGTGGGTCTCAAGAATGCAGAAGTTATTTCCCCTTTTAATATCAAACAAATAATTACCAATAGTTAATAGACTAATTTTTTAAAATTAGAGCTCGTTAGGTAAAATAAATAACTGCTTCAACTTGATGAGAGAACGGTTGCGGGAGAAATAACGTATAAAATCTTTTAAGCGGAAAAAAAACCGACATATTTAACCATATCTGTGACTATTGAAGAATTAATTTGCCCTTGTTGGTAGAAAATCCTATACTCTTAAGCGAGCAATTCTTGTATATATACATATATATATATTCTATTTCGAAAACGGCTCTAACGTTTTTCTTTAAAATTTCAACGTATCTAAATGTTAGTGAGAAAAAAATTTTCAGCTCATTGGCCACATCGGTAAAACTCGAGTTCGACCGTTATTTCGATACATAAAATGTCTCGTTGTAAAATTAATATTGGCTTCAATATATTTATGAATGAAAGTTATGAATGAAAGTTTTCCATGACGTAAACGGAAAAAAACGCTGCTTACGTCACTAGGCTTACCATAGAACACTAAAATATTTCTTTCCAAACAAGAACGCATTTAGAGATATGAATGAAGGGATGTGTAAAACTAAAAGCAGACCACGGGCTGCAGCACCACTGGGATGGAAGGATGGCAAGCCGGTATTAACTTCTTATTGTCCGACAGTCAGGCTGGGCAGGGCATTTATTTAACCGAGCAAGGCTCGGCCACCTTATATTAATAATAATAACCAGTAATTAATTGACTTATTGGTTAATCTTTTTTTTATTTATTAATGTATTGTTTACGCCAAAAAGTAATTGTGCAAAGATTCAACTTTATCCGAGAACAGGCGTGGGAGAAATAACGCGTCCAATCTTTTGACCAGAGTTGATACATTATATAAGCTTTGTACAAACTGACCAAATGCCCCACACCTTTCAATTCAATTTGTTCAAACAGCTTGCATCTCGCTGCCATCACGTCTGTCATTAGACTTTGTTTATGGCTGATGTTTCGCTGGCTTACAGTATCCCTAACCACGTGACCCAATCCTTCTCCGTTACCTTGAGGCTTAAGATGCAGACAATTTCCAAGGGAGTTTACTCAAGACAATAAAAATTGGTTCTCAATACTTTTGTAATACTCTATTATTTAAAAACGAAAAAGTTGATCTAAACACAGCGGTCAAAGGTTAAAATAACTAAAGTAGAATAAATAGGATTTTTTGAAAACAGTTTTATTCAACCAAAAAAAAAGTTTAAATTTTCTGCTATATGTAAATCGTCACGAGGTCCATAGCATGAAGACACTAGAGAGTACCTAATATACGTTTGAGCTACAATCCAAGGACCCCTCTTTCTTGAGAGCCACACGAGGTGTCAGACGTAGCAATTACTTATAATAGAATAAATATACTGAAATATAAATAAAATATACTATATACTGAATTACTTTGATGTAATTCCTAACTACATCTAAGCAATGTAAATAATGGCAATGTCTTCGATTCAGAAGAGTAAGGACGAGTTCATTGTTTCACATGATCATGTCAACCCAATTGCAACTTTGTATATTTGTTTCGCCCTCATGCAGACAAAGCCGTTGTCGTCTGTGGAGTCTATTAAAGTTTTCTTTTTTTGAAAATTGTGCCTTTCTAAAGAACATTTGTTTCTTTTAAAGAAGAGTTCTGAATGAATGTAATGGTTTAATGTGAAATATGTTTTACGATATTCAGTTGGTTGACATGCTAAGTGCGGCTTGAGCTTGGCTTGGCTTGACTACCTAGAAGGGGACTCGAGGTTCGACACCCGACTCGGGCAGAGTTGTGTTTACTGAGCGCCCAAAGGCAACACGGGAAACCAACTCCTAGATACCCCCTCCCCCCCCACTGGTCCACAAATGAGATTGGACCAAAGCGCTCTGACCATGCTATAAGCATGAAAGTATCGCTATATAAAAAGCTATAATAATAATCATCTATCGTCTTTTAAACTCTCAGTGGCGTCGCTAGGGTGGGGGGGGGAGGAGAAGAATTTGAAAATCTAACCGCTCGGGCCCAAAATGATGGCAAATTCCTAGCTACGCCCCTGTAAACTCTATACCAGTTTTATCCTCTATGTATCCAACATTCATGTCTGGTATTGACTTCCACACGATACGTTGGAGACTCAGTGTCACGATGTGTTACTTGATGTTACCATGAGATTGTGTTGATCAGACAATGCGGTTCTGAAGTTTTAATTTTATATAGTTCTCTCCTATAGACACTTTCTGAGTTCTGAAACAATATTCCCATGAACAATGCCTGGATTGCTAGGACTGCAAAGGGAAATTGACATATATAGAGAGACATAGATATATAGATAGATATATAGATTATAGATAGATAGATAGATAGACAGACAGACAGACAGACAGACACTTTCTGAGTTCTGAAACAATATTCCCTTGAACCATGCCTGGATTGCTAGGACTGCAAAGGGAAATTGACATATATAGAGAGACATAGATAGATAGATAGATAGATAGATAGATAGATAGATAGATAGATA
>JADKLZ010000130.1:11913409-11927459 GCA_021533235.1 Biomphalaria straminea
TTTTTTTTTTTTTTTTTTTTTTCTGCTAAAAGTTGTAAGTTTTGAACAAATTAAAACGTGACATATGTTGCTATATATTAGATTTTTAATTGTCTTAAATTAGGTTTCATTTATATTGCATACTAATTAGGTTTTTTCTCTTTAAATACTGCTTGCATAAAATATTTTTAAAAATTAGATTTTGAGCTTTTAGAAAAAAAAAAGTAGCCGTTGCATCAGAACTTTGAATGATCTATATTATCGTGATGTCAGATTTTCATTATCTCTTCTACTTTCTGAGCACTAAACGGGACGGACGGACAGACAGACAGACAGACGGACAGACAGACAGACAGACAGACAGACAGACAGACAGACAGACAGACAGACGGACAGACAGGCCACACAAAACTAATAGCGTCTTTTCCCCTTTCGGGGGCCGCTAAAAAGTGGTGATGTACTGACCTGTAGTTAAATTAAAATTTGTGCTCTAGGATAATGAAACAGGAAGTAAGACTCGTTTCCGGTTAAATTTGTTTTTCTCTCCTCAACTAATCGAGTTGGACAGTAAGTTAGCCATATGGCTATTTGTAAATTTCTAACGTTTGAATTATTAGTTTATTTGTCACAAGTATCTAGCATCTAGTAATAGAAAAGTCGTTCTTGTAAGCAGGCTTGTATAGCCTCCTTCAAACGAGAAATCAACTATGGTTCATCTTAAAGAAATGAGATAAATGCCTGGATATTAGCTATGGTCGGAAAAATGTCGTCCACACAGCAGTCCGCCCTCAACTCAGCTGATGTATCCAAAGTAAAGCTAAGTGCCAATACAGTGTGGAATCAGCGGCTTCACATGCTCTACCTTGGTGTAGACCAGCGGTGGTCAACCATTTTAAGTTCGGCGACCCCTTTTACAATCCCCCACTCTGTTGCGACCCCCCCCACACACACACACACACACATACAGCAATAGACGAGTAGACAATAACAATCCATATTTTCGTTGGTCTCAGACGACCCCTGGCAAATGGTCCACAAGTTGAGAAGCCCTGGTGTAGACTTTGTGCTGCCATCTAAGGGTCAAGGACTTCTAATTTTTCATCAGGGTTGACTCTCAAAGCCTATCCCATGTTTGGGTAGAGCTACAAGGCAGCAGAGGTTTTAATTCAGAGTTTTACTTCCCCTAAGTAGGGGCTTAGACTGCCTTAGACTGTAACTTATTTCCTAGAAACACTAATACTAACATTGTTCTTAACACTATCCTTACGAACGCCTTTAAGGGAGAAATCATTATAGAAAAACCTTCGTTGCCGAAGTGTTATCATAAGTAAATTGAAATTTGCTTAAAAGAGATATTTAGATATTTATCTGCTATTGTTTAAGTGTGGTAGGTTTTAAAATATTTGCGTATTCAAGTATTTAAAGCTTAATTTTTCTCGCGTGTTATTGGCGACGTGGAAGACAAGTCTTTACTCCTCCAGACTTACGTATACACTAATTTTAGATTCACGTATTTCAATAGAACCATAAGAGGGTTTCAAATTTACAATTCAGTAAAGTAGAATTTTAGATCGATCACATTCACAGAATAAATTAAATTTGTCCCCTTTGTGCAACCCTGCTTTATTTTGGAATCGCCCACAGAGCATATCGAGTGCCCAATTCTCCCCATTCGGAAATCAACAAGTTGGTGCTTCTTGTCATCTAACTTTTTGAGCTGAGGACGTTTAGTAGACCTCTTGTTTCTTTAATAAGTCTACAAAGACAAACATCTTGTGGAGTATTCGACAAGAAAGTTTCCTTATGTGTTCATAAATATTTGTATTTATGTCTTAGGAAGAGCATTGGGAGCCAACAAACGAGGGATTGTCCTCCTGATCCTGAAAAGTGCTTAGACGTGCCACTTACATGGTTAGTAATAACAAGTTATATTTTCGTTGTGTGTGTGTGTTTTTTCTCTCTCTCGTTAATGACGTCATTGTTTTCATTAAAAGAGCAACCGATGTTTGTATGGGGGGGGGGGAAACACAAAATGGCTACATAATTAAGTCTTGTCTAAGGAACTGCTTAACGAATTAACAGTTTATAACACCGTGTTGTTCTTGTTTTTATAGGTGTGTGGGTGTGTGCTAAAGAGTGTATTCGAGAGAGGGCGTGTGTAAATGGGAATGTGCGTGTGTGTGTGAATATGTGTGTGTGCGTGGGTCAAGGAGAATGTATTAGGTGTCTTTTATTTATTCTCCACAACGTGGGTAGACATTAAATAAACTTGTGTAATTACCTAATTTAATTCCTAACGAGAAACAGGCCGGTTAATTCAAAACAAGAAAGGAGGAAAAAAAAAGATTCACGACTTCGCACTAGTATCTTCACACTGGCCTCTATACACTTGCCTTTTCACACTGACATCATCACACAGACATCATTACACTGATATCCTCACACTGACATCATCACTCTGAAATCCTTACTCTGACATAGTCACACTGACATCATCAATATGACATCCCCACACTTACATAATCACTCTGACATCATCACACTGACATCATCATTCTAACATCCTCACAGTGGCATCAACACACTGGCATCCTCACACTGACATCCTCACACTGACATCATCACACTGATATCCTAACACTGACTTCCTAACACAGACATCCTCTCACTGACATCCTCACACTGACATCATCACACTGACATCATCGCACTGACATCCTCACACTGGCTTCCTAACTCAGGCATCCTCACACTGCGGCCAAAAAGAGTCCCATCAATTTCAAAGTGATCTTGACATATTCACCAATCAACTAGAGATAAAGATCCACCAATCAAGACAACTCTTGCTAAGTTTTGCCTTTTTTTTTCACAACCTTTTCCTACTAAGACAAAGAGAATTTCATTCTTGATCTTTTCTTTCAAGGGAGAAAACTGTGTAGTTAAACTACAGTAAAACATTCCTTTCCAGCGCTTATTTAATGTTCGCAAAACGAAAAGTAACAATTAAATTAACTTTAAAAAAATATTTTTTTCTATGGTCATGAATGAGCATTCAGGACAATAAAACGAATCCTCAGGACCTTAACTCTTTCACTCCTAACTGACGACACCAACGTTGATTCCATCAAAATGTGGTACATAATTACGGAGAGAAAGAGTTAAACCATAGCTATAGCGAGATTGGATTAGAAGCAGAACTGCCAGAGTGTAGGGATTAAGAAAAGAATGAGAGAAAGAGAGAGTGAAAGAAATACTAAGATAGCGCTACTTTTTTAGGCGCCACGACTACTTCTAGTTTTCTAAAAGCAAAGCGTTTTGTTTTTAAAAAAATATTTTTTTTTATAAATAACACCACTTCTAAAACAATACACAAATGTAAGGGAGATCACGTCAACAGTTTGTTAACAAAGGAAAATAATTCTTGTGTAGTTTCAGTATCACATATTCAAATACATTTACAATATTGTAGAAGACACGTTCACAACAAATATAAATATTAATTAACTGTTTGATTTTTTTCTGGTACTGTAGCTACTATAGATACAAGAAAACATTTTTGTTTGTTTATAATGGCAAAGAAAGAACTCTGTATGTAAATATCACGCACATATTTTAAAATCGACTTATTATGCAGCAATTTTTGTACAGTAACGTATACGCAGAATTGTCATATAACTTATTGTTGTGTGTTTTGTCTGTTGATCAGTCTGTCCGTCACGTTTAGATTGCAGAAAATAATCTTTTTTTAATTATCCTTCCAAAACATCGCTATAATTTCAGCATCTATAATAGGTTGTTTGTTTTTGCAAAAAAAAAACAAATTAATGCTTATTATTGTTTGATATTGCTTTATTTCGGGATTATATTACATTTAATTATCTTGCCAAGACGTCACAAAAATCTCATTATCGTTAATATTGTGTTCTGGATTTTAAACGAAAAACAGCTTGTTAACACTATAGGACTGTACAAACTCTCCTCTAAGTTATGGTACATCTTATTTTCATGCTAGGCCATCCCAAAAATTTAATTATCGATGTTACATTATTCAGGGATTCTGAGGGTATATATTCTATAAGAACTTGTACGCTAATGTCTATTAACCCTAGTCAACTCTCTCGTGTTGAAAAAGACATTTGTAGTCTAACTAGACCTTGTGACATAATGGGATTTTTATTTTTTTTAATACGGAAAGAATACTTTCAATAAAATGCTATAAGAGCTCGGTGCACCAATGTCTGGTAACCCTCGTCAACTCTCGTGTTAAAAAGACATTTTTAGTCTAAGCCGTCAGAGTTGTTTTTTTCCTCCTTTGACGTCATACGTAATACATTCGTTAAATGAAATGGTAAAAGAAATCGGGATTGCAATGTCTTGTAGCCGTCCTGAACTCTTTTGTGTTGATAGGACATATTTAACCTAACTAGGCCGTGTGGGAAACGGCTTAGACAGTGCGAAATCTGGCAAAATAAGTAGGTCGCAAAAGGTTTTAGGTAGACACGTGAAACACTGCACTGACCCTCAATCTTTGAAAGGTAGACATTGCCATCATTAATATTATTAGGCCATGTGATGTTGTGAATTTATTTTACCTTCAATTGAAATTATTTCATTGCTGAAAGGCTATAAGCGTATATATATATATATATATATATATATATATATGTATATATATTTTACCATAGTCAACTCACTCGTTTAAAAAAATGTTTAGTCTGATTAAGCCGTGAGATGTAGTGAATTTTTTTTCCCTAGACGTCATTAGAAATAGTTCTTATGTATCGTCAGTAGGAGGCTGCCTCTGTATTCATGTTATTTTTATTTATGTTTTATTTACAGGAAATAAAGTGAATTTCGATCATATTTTGACATTTAAAAGTTCATAGGCATTAAATTAATTTAAAGGGGGCATTACTCCAAAGTAAAATACAGTACATATGACCGTTGGAAGATATATCTAGATAGAAAGAAAGAATGAAAGCAGAGACACACACAAAGACACACTCAGAGACACACGCAGAGACACATAGACACACGCAGACGCAGAGACACATAGACACACGCAGACACAGAGACACACACACAGAGACACACGCAGAGACACAGAGACACACAAAGAGACACAGAAACACACGCAGACACACGCAGAGACACACGCAGAGACACACGTAGAGACACAGAGACACACAAAGAGACACAGAGACACACAAAGAGACACAGAGACTCACACAGACACCGAGACACACACACAGACACATTTTGTTTAGACCAAACATCACTGAAGCGCCAAAAAAAGATCGATCACACTCTAAGAAATGTTGTCATTCATGAGTTTTAGTTTTGTTCATTGCTTGTTCAAAACTCTTTTTTTTTTGGGGGGGAGGGTTGAGGACACGCAGATCAAACCCAATTCTTCTTCGTACTTCTGATTCCCTCCCCGCCTCCATATCGTGCAATATAAAGACATACGAACAAGGAATCGATGCCACTGAAGTGACTAAGCCGTAAATATCCCGATACCAGGACTCGACTCTTTCCACTTCCATTTACTTGTCTTCAAACTTCGCCCTATAAACTATGTCCCTTTTTCCAAACTCCTACTGTCCACTCTACTACCTCTTCTCTCCCTTTTCTTCCCACCCCCTCAAGACAGAAACCTTTCTTCATACTACCAGTGTAAGTAATTATCTCTTTCCCTCTCACTCGGCTCCTTTTGATGCGTAATCGCCCCTGTTTCTAAAAAAAAATGCTAGAATGATATTGTGAGTTGCTGCCCTTTGAAGAGAAACTCTTCAACAAAAGTGGCCCAATATATCTAGTTCCCTGCAGTCGTGCGTCTTTGGCTTAGCTCACTGTCCGAGCTTGAGTTAAAGCAAAGGATGTGCACATCTAAAGGGTTAGGAATCATCTCAGATTTTTTTTTAAATTTTTTATTTGTAATATTCATGTTATGTTAAATATTTATTAAAAGACGGTTATATAAGTTGTCAGTATGATGAAATTAGAAATCTGAATGATAAGAATTCAGGACCATATGGCTACCATCGTGGTCATCGCGTTGGACAATTGGTCGGTCGTCTCACTGGCCCTGGGTTCATACTCTACCGGCTGCCATTCCCCGTAGTCCTTCGGGGGGTTTAAAGAAGGAAGTAAATTATTTTCAACGTTGAAGGAAGACCCGAAACATGTTAAACATGTTTAAACACCTCCCCCCTCCATACACACATACATACATATGGGTGATTTTAAAGTTTCATGAAACAATATCAAGGACGCTTATTTAAACCTTACTGTTGCCAAGTAAATAACAAAAATGAGAATAGAGTTAATTATTTTAACAATATGGCAATTAGTGATGATTGATCTTCATATCAATTCTTCTTTATTACAGTTATTTCGTTGCCTTTTTGGTTTCTATAAGTTGGAAGTCCTAGGGTGCAAGTCTAGACTTCTTCCTTAGTGAAATTATTTTGAGCTAAAAACGGAAGTGTTTTAAAAAAATGTATTATGCATTATTAAAAAGTAAAGAAAAAAAAACCTACTAAATACATTTAAAAAAAAAATATCAGCAGTTCCTCTATTTTACATACCAGATACACCAGAAAAGTAGCTAGTTAGAGTTATTCCGCTTTGTATTAAAATCTCCAATTGAATGTTTTTGTGCTTATTTGGTTTATGTTTTGTCTTTTTTTTAAACTGAGAACAACGCTGAGCTGGAAAAACAATGATTAACGAGATTCAAACTATCGGACAGTCGTTTCAGCAATTCAAATTGCATGTCGCAATGATCTGGGACGAAATAGATTAATAATGTGTGTACTATGCTTCACAGAAAGAGAGTGTTAGGACTAGCAACTTAAATCTAGCTCTTTCAACTCAACAAATAGTAGATTGCGTATTGACAAATCTACAATCGTGAAATGGCGCTAGACAAAAAGAATGGCTAGAAATGATATCTAATCGCACAGATTCATTATTGTTAGTCTAGAACTCTAGATCTATTACAAATTTACAAATTTATATGACTAATCCAAACTAAATAAAACTTGATAGTATATTATATTTCTAGTAACTATGAATAGTTAGTATTACTTGTTACTGTGAATATTTACTATTTTTACTTACCAGTTACTATGATAACAATTGGACCCCCCAACTATGACCTGTTAACTATTGTAGAAACAATTTTATTTCAAGGCCGTCCTCAGGCCTTACTACAGGGAACAGTACCAGGAAAAAGAAGAAGAGGCAGACAGAGAAAGCGATGGGAAGACAGCATAAAAAGATAGGCCTGTCAGAGAAACATTTTTTATCCAAGACAAAGGACAGGAATGGAGAAAGACGTTAAACTGATCTTGTGTGGCGGCCCAACGACTCAACAGACTAATGGATACGAATAAAGGCGAATAGCATTGTTCAGGTCACAAAACGACTGAGTACATACTTCTGCTTCACTCGGGACCAGCCCGCATGTCTTAATAACATTTGGTGAGACGAGCAGGTGTAACAATTCCTGTTTGTCGAAGGCTACACTCTTTATAACTGTATCCTGCGAGGTTATACATTGCTGCAGGTGTGGAAATTGGCGCAAAAAAAAAAAAGAGTCCATTGAACGAAAAGAACAAGAAGGAAATGCATGGAAATACTTAGACCTGGGCAACAGCATCCTCCCCTCCAGGGCACACAACAGCTGAAAATGTGTCAGTTGTAAGTCATTGCCAGATCTGCTTAGTCAAAATGTTCATTCTCTGTTTGACTCTGATAGTGTCGATCTTCGTTAAAGAGAAACAAAAATTATTGTTGTCTTCGATAACAGTGCACACTGAGAAATTCCCTGACGATGTGGCAGGTCTGCTACCAGTACTGCCCTCTGATAAGTAAAATAGGGATCCTCCTATGAGTTCTTAGAGCAACTTATACGGAGGTAGGGTCCGTTCTCATTATCCCTTCGTTGATATAGCACCAGGGTATACTGTTAATATAGACAACTTTTGTGTGTCCTTCATCCTATTATTATTATATTTTTTTATTATTATATTTCTTATTATTAGAATTAGTATTGGTATTGTTAACTCTTTCTCTCCGTAATTATTGACCACATTCTAGTAAAATCAACGATGGTATCGTCAGTTAGGAGGGAAAGAGTTAATATTATTATAATTACTTGCTGTAAGTTCAGGTATTTAATGGACTTTATGAAGACTGAGAATCTTGGGTGCAATCGTTTTAGAATGTAAGTCTCCTACTAAACGGTTGTACTCTTACGACAATGAAGCAGTGGAATGAACAAATAATACGAATGTCAAATAGATACGAGACAAAGCACGGCAATATTCCGTCCAGTGTGAAAGCAACAACAAAGCTGGTTAAACACTTCTTATCTTATCTTATCTTATCTTATCTTATAGGCCTACAATACAGACGTTACTTCAAAAAAGAAGATGATTACGTCCTACTCGTCATGCATTCAGTCATACGTATTAACCAATGACTTATATTCTGCCTAGTCACTGGTTTTCCTGGCTAGCTCAGGCAATCCATTCCATGCTCTAATAGCGCTAGGGTAGAAGGACGTTATGTACAAATTTGTCCTAGCATATGAGAGTGTGCCTTTTTCTTTGTGTCTTTCTGAGTATTTTATTAAATTTTGTTTTTTAATCTGAAGATTATGGTTCAGTGTTTTTTGTATAATTGCTACTTTACTTTCGAGTCTTCTGTCCTGAAGGCTTTCTAAATTTAGTGATTTTACTAAAGTGGTTACTCTAGTCAAATGTGAATATTGATTTGTTATGAATCTCACTGCTATATTTTGTGTCTGTTCCAGTTTCTTAATGTTTTCTTGAGTTGAGGGGTCCGTTAACCGTACGGAGAAAACCGTTTAATATGCAAGTTGCCTGAACACTTCTGTGAACAGAGATGATCTTTTTCAGCTCAGCCATTAGAGCATGGAATGGGTTGCCTGAATCAGAAAGGAAAATCAATGACTTAGTTTTAAGTCTCTGACTAACATGCATGACTAGACTGACGGATGTCTATGAAACGTAATTATCTTTCTCTTTGAAAGTGATAATAAAAATAAGATTTAAAAAAGGCACTTCTTACAAAGGATTGATCATGTAAAATTTCTTTTTCAACAAAGGAAATGACGCTAGCCAGTAAAGTCGGTCTAAAGTCGACATTCTACTGTCGACCTGGCAACAACATATTCTACAATTTAATTTTCTGGTCGTCAAGTTTCCTGTAATTGCTCAGATATAGATTCTACGCAGGCCATTTGATGGACCATATGACTTCAGGAAATGATTTAGAATGTGATCAGACCTTACAAGAAGCTAGTCAATGAGCTATTTAAAGGCAGGATGTGAACCCAACGTGTTCCACTTTGATGACGTGGAATGAACTGAGTACATCATTATAACGAGAAATAATGGAGTAGGTTTCTCTAAGATGACTATACACTCAACCGGAAGTGCGGGACCCACTTAGAAAGAAAAAAATAGGACGAAGTAATGTGATTTCTTTCAGTGGCTGTTACACTTGATAGTATCTGGAGGTGTTCATTACTTTTTTTTACAGTTCCTCTATTCAGGTTGAACATTCATGGAAACTAATGGATTCTAGATCCTGGAAACGAAAGCTGGACATGGTTCTTGAAAACGGCTCTTACGATTGTCCTAGAAATATGACAGTTGACGAAAATTGTTGGGAAAAGAACTACTGACCACCTGACCACTCTGGGAAAAGTATAGTTTGACCCTTAACATTTTAAAGTAAGGAAAGATAGATTCAGTTTGAGCAGTTTACGGATATTTTAATAAATTGATGTTAAGGAATAGAGGTGCCCAGTGAGCTTAATTTTTTTTTTCTCAAAGATATACATGAGTTGTAAAAAAAAATTAGGAAAATCATTAAAGCCTTTTCGAGAACCGTGTCCAGGCAGGTTTTTGATTCCTCTTTCTTCCCATGAAGAGTTTACAAGCTGAAAAGAGGAATTGTAATAACAAATAAATAATTTTTTTTGGAACTATGCTTTTTTTTTTGATAGAAATTCTTAAACAAAAATACACACAAGAAACTTGTTTAAATGTTTGTGCAAAATCAGCAGCCATTTAAAGTATTACCTACCTGTACCTGTTACCTATCCCATAGTCTGGTGGACCGTTGGGGCACCAAGCAAGACTCGTAGACCATTTTTCTCCATTCCTTTCTATCCTTTGCCCTGTTTAAAACCTCTTTCAATGGTAGGCCTGTCCATTCTTTGATGTTGTCTTCGCACCGCTTTCCCAGTCTGCCTCTTCTTCCTTTTCCTGGTACTGTTCCCTGCGAGTCCCGACGATCTTGTTACATGGCCATACATTTTAAGCTTTCGTTTCTTCACAGTAGTTAGCAGGTCATCATGGGGTCCGATCGCTGCAGTAACCCTGTCTCTTATCTCATGATTTGTGATGCGGTCTTTAAATGTGATGCCTAGGATCCTTCTGTAGCATCTCATTTCCATTGCTAGGATCCTCCTCTCTAGCTCTGCAGTCAGCGTCCAAGACTCACAAGCATATAGAAATGTGGCCATGACCAGGGAGCGCATCAGTCTGATTTCGGTGCCGAGGGCTAAGCCTTTGTCTTTCCATATTAACTTAAGTTTAGAAAGGGCTGCTGTGGACTGTCCTATTCGGACCATTAATTCGGGCTTTATTCCCTCATCTGAGACATTAAATACATTAAATACACTGGATTCGTGACACCCCAGCAACTCCCATCTTTTTTTAAAAAAAAAACAAAAACGATTGTACCAGGAACGTAGCTAGGAATTTTCCATCGTTTGGGGGCCCTTACTTTTGCTTAATTATTTATTTCTAATGTAAAAAACACTCATTTCTGGCCCCCCTGAGGTGGGGCCCGGGGAATTTTCAAATTCTCCCCCCCTCCTTTCCCCACCCTAGCTACGCCACTGAGTTGTACGTTTCTTAAAGAGACGTGAACACCAAGAATAATGACTAGATTGACTTTCAATCATTAGGAACTCTTGCGGTAAGAAGTCACAAACAATGCCATTCTCCTTTTTTGTATAGTAGGAAGTGCCTCTGTACCGTAACCCAGTTCTAGCCACGGCCATAGTTTGTTTTTTTTATGACGTGAATCTGTTCATTAACCGAGAAATACAATGTCAATCCTAAAGTTGAGGATTGTTAAAAACAAAATGGAGGCACGAAATCAATTTAAAATGTAATCTGAGACCAGTTCAAGTTTTTCTTCTTTCTGGCCCACATTATTTTCTAGCCCCTCAAGTATCCCGGGGACATCCTACAAATATTTTCTCTGATTAATATCTGGGTTTTTTTTAATATCCCAAGACATGCAGACGTGAAGGGTTCATCTTCAAAGACTTAGATCTCACTCTTCCCGCCATTTTGGTTTTCTCGCTATCAAAAATAAAGTTTTCTAATAAAACAAAAATGCATATTAAAGTTTGGAGTGTCGTTACATTGCAAGAGAGACTCGGTCATAGACTCGGCCATAGACTCGGTCATAGACATTGCAAAGAAAAGAAAAAAGGCAAAAGCGTTTCTTTAAATAGACCAGACGATAGCATCACGTGTTTTAAATATATTTCAGCGCAGGGGTCATCAATGTGACATTTTATCAGTGTGGGGGTCAAGGTCAATGAAATTTCCCAAGATTATTTTTTTTAAAGAAAGGAACTGTTATTATTAAGTAATATAAATGGATCGTTGTTTTTCAAATGCTGTTAATAAGTTCCAGCAAGATAGAGCCCTCTCCTCCCCCCGTCCATCCACGCCAGACTTCTAATTGACAAGACTAAACCATTAGAATTTTTTACAATTAACGCAGTCCTATTTAGTTATCTTTATTATCATCTTACCGTTACAGATACAAGATGCAAGCGCTCGACTTCTGAACCTAGTGGTTTCGGGTTCAAATCTCGGTGAGGGCTTTTGAATTTCGGGTTTTTTAAGTCATCTCTGAGCCCAACTAACACTTGCGAGTAAAAATAAAGTTTTCTTTTCACATCTTGCGATTATTCGGGAGATGATGTAAAGATAGTCTGTATCTGTGAACCACGATTGACGAGGGTGTCATGTGGCCAGCACAACGACCATATACACCGCTAGGTCTGAAGAAACATATTACTAGAATTCCCCCCCCCCAAAAAAAAAGGGCATAATTTTTTTTCGTCCGAATAGATTATTCCATTTAAAAAAATTGATTTTATCTTTTTCAAAAACCTTTTATAATTTCGGACTCAATGGAAGATGTACAATATAGTTCATCGGTGTCTGCAATTCATATATCCTTAGATGATTTAAAAAAAACAACAACTTATGTCAGTAGATGGCTGCCTGGTCACGCGGTATGCGCTTCTGATACTGCCGTCAAAATGGCAGAATTCAGACAGCCGTCAGCTCCTGTTCTGTAGTGTGCCTATGCATCTGAAGCATACCAACGGATCAAGCTTAAAGAAATTTTCTTCGTGAACAGAAAGGTTATTAAGATTTTGATTATTATAATTTTATGAACTATTGAACGTTCATGGTCATGGACACAATTAGTTTTAAGAGAGAGTCTCCAGTCTGCAGATACACACACACATCCTCTCTCTCTCTCAATCTGTCTCCCTCTCTCTGTCTCTCTAGTTGAGTCTCTAGTTCTCTCTTTCTCTCTCCATCTATCTCTCCTTCTCTCTCTGTCTCTCTATTGCCATAGTATCGCTTAAACCACTTCACTATTGGACGCCTGTTTTGACTTTCTCGCTGTACTCGTGAATGAGCACAATTCGTCAGTCTAATTAAGGAGATGTATTCTCTCACTACAACTGGATGAGATATAGATGAGTGAGAGGAGGTGCTGACACTGAAGAGGGATAAGCCCTGGAGATTAGCCGCTGGGCTTATCTTGCGATGAGAGTTAACTCGCAATCCCTTAATTTATGACACAGCGTTGACGCGTATTAATTACGCACAGCCCCTCCAGGTACCCGTGACGTCAAATATAGAAATTGATTTCATAAAAAAAAAGAAGTGCTGATACTGGTTGATAGGGATAAACAGACGGTACTTTTACTTAGACCTAGTGGAATGTCAATGACTTAAAAGACGGAAGTTGTTGGCTTCCTTCAATCGTAGAAAGACCAATCGTTCATCTCGTAGACTAGTGTTTCCCAAACTGGGGTGCGCGTACCTCCAGAGGTACAGGAAGACTTTGGAAGGGTACTCGATGCACGCCATTAATTATGCTGATTTTTTTAAAATACTAAATCTTTATGTTCTGTTAATAAATTAAAGTGGTGGGGGGGGGGGCGAGAGGTACTCAGCAATATAAAAATTTTGAAAGGGGTACACATAGGTCAAAAGCTTGAAAAACACTCTCGTAGAACACCTTTACATGTATCTGTGGAACCCTTATAAGGAGGCTGAAGCGTGCTCTCGATTTTTTAATGTTAGGCTTTTGGATAAAAGAGATGAAAGTCTAGGCACTATTTATGGTCGGAACCATGTCGTCCACACAGTAGTTCCATGCAGCTGATGTATCCTAAGAAACGTCAGATATCTTATACAGTTTAGGGGTCAGTAACAGGGGCGTAGCTAGGAATTTTCCATCGTTTGGGGGCCGGGGCGCTTGACCTCTTTGGGGCCCCTGCATTTTGCGTAATAGTTAATTTTTAATGTAAAAAACACTCATTTGGGGGCCCCCTCTCAAGTGGGAGCCCGGGGTGATTTTCAAAATCTCCCCCACCCTAGCTACGCCACTGGTCAGTAGCGTCAGTTCTGCCAGGTTATACTAGCACTGTGTGCTGCAAGCTGCCCAAGGATCTCCGGCTCCTGATTTATTCTCCACAGGGTTGTCTCCCGAATGTTTTCCCATGTTTGGGTACATCCGCAGGTCTGGAAGGTTTGGATTCCCAATTTTTCTTCTTCTAGGTTAATCTAGGTGGATGTCCAGCCAAGACTAACAAGCCCCTCCTGCCCTAGGCTTACCGGCTTGGCTGCCAGTTGCGTTTGCCTCTTCTCCTGATTGTGCAGACAGTTCCGTGGAGCTCAGTATCTGAGCCACGTGT
>JADKLZ010000130.1:11970301-11981814 GCA_021533235.1 Biomphalaria straminea
AAGGAAGTTAAGTACTGAAACATTAAAGGAAGTTAAGTACTGAAACAATAAAGGAAGTTGAGTACTGAAACATTAAAGGAAGTTAGGTACTGAAACATTAAAAATGTCCAGAAGTGCGTGGCCTTTACAAACGTCACTTGCACTTTTATGAACAGTCTAAGTGAGCCATTTAAATTACTAGATTGTAGACCTCGAAAAACAGGCTTGGAATTTAGTTTTTAATCTGCGCAGCTATAGTGACATAGAGAAAGGTGATAATAGAACTTATAAAGAATAATCTCAGAAAATCTCATATATATTTTATATGATAATATCAAGTGGCCGAGCCTCGTTCGGTTAAATAATTTACTAAGAAAGGTTATATACCCGAAGTCATTTTGGGAATATTTTGTAATTACGAATATGAACGATCCGATAAAGACTACTAATCAGAAGAGTTGCTTTACTGTTCTGTTAGTTCTAAGTTTAATTGTACATGACGATTAAATATGAAGTGTCTTAATCTAGACAAATCACAGCTAACGTCCGTCTTGTAGTTTTACAATCAATTTTTGTTTTGTGTAAACCTATTGTAGGCCTCTATTATTGGCTTGGAAGAAAGTCTTTGCGGTGTAACTTCTCAGATGGTTACGTTCAGACATTTAATTATGAAATTAGTGTATTCATTATGGCTTTAGTACGAAACATCAAGTGACTCAAATCTCTACGTTATAGGGTAAAACAGGCACTTTTTGACAAACTAAAATGGCGCACTTTTCCGTGGGGCACCTCTGTTACGCCAAACAATATGTTCGCCCCCCATTCGGGATACGTGCCCTGTTCAGCCTGACTGTCAGACTATAACAAGTTCATACCGGCTTTTGCCATCCATCCATCCCAGTGGTGCTACTGGTGCTACAGCCCATGGAGGGATATGGCCTGCATTTACACATCCTTCCATTCAGATCTCTCTTGGGCCTTTCGTCACCACGCCCTAACCCCAAGCTTTTTCCTCAGGTTTATAGTTAAATCAAAAGAGGCTGCATCGTACGCAAACTCGTTGACCGCTAGCTAGATATCTTGTTCAGTGTGGTGTTAGTAGAGAAGCTGTGTTATCACCATTTCCTTTGTTTTGGTACGGGACATTAGACACTGAACCATGAACACATGGTCCAGGGCAAGCATAACCATTGTCCTCCGGTGGTCGAATAAGATTTTCTTTTCGCGTCTGCGTCTGTCTTCGGCAGCAAATTTTCTGTTGGGCTCAAGTATGTATCCTTGGCCTTTGTATAGAGGGTATTCTTTAAGTCCGACAGTTACGCTTGACAGAGCAGTATCTTCTATGAGAGACGAATCTCAGACAAACGCATGCCAAAGGCAGTCTTTTTTTTTTTTTGTGAGCTAAAAAAGTGGTCGGCGTAACAACGAAATGCTTAAAAGACCAGCTTGTCTTAGCTGACAATTGACATAGAAGAGAGCACCTGGTTGCATGCGGCCTCAGAACGAGACATCTGGAGATCACCAGCAAAATAAATAACAAAGTAAACGGTATCTACACCGCTCTACGCAATTAAAATGTAAACAATTTATTAAGCACTTAAAACGCAATAACTAATCATATATCGGTACATTTAATTTCATTACTTTCCTTCTATAGTTCTATAATAAATCAATCTATAAATCAATCTACAATAAGATGATGCGCAATTGTTTTATTAGATCTAATGATTCTTTAAAACTCCTTCTTGTTTGCGTTGTACTACGGTAAGCCTAGTGACGTTATGGAAAAACTTTCATTCATAAATTATTCTAGCCAAAAAATAATTTTACAACAATGAGACATCTTCATATCGAAATAACGGTCGAACTTGAGTTTTCCGGATGTGGCCAATGAGTTGAGATTTTTTTTCTCACTATTATGCAGATACGTTGAAATTTTCAAGAAAATCAATTGAGCCGTTTTCGAAAAAAAATATACTAGTCGACCGGCGGCATACGCCGCTATTTTCCAGGGCAGGCCTTAGGCACTGCAACATATGCGACCGCAGTGGGTCCAGCTTAGGTGTATACATTATTAAATCAATTTACATAAAGTTAATTCCTTTTTCCAGTCTTTATTTATTTATGTCTATGCTATTTTGTGAATGACAATAGTACGGATTTGGATACACCTTTTCCATTCACACTATGCTGCGCCATGGGATCTTCCCATTTACTTGGTATAAGTGAATTCATTAATAAAAAAAATACTATGAATGGAGCTAAAAATGGCTAATTGACCTTAATTTACGCGATATTAAGAATAGAGTTGCACTCATGTAACAATGCTTTAGAAAAACAAATTTGAATGTTAATTTGATTAAATGGACTATAATTAGTATGTTCATGTGCTAAAGCATAAAACCATCTCTGCGAAGAGAAGTTCTATAATCTTAGAGTTGAATTCGAGTTTTAGATCTAGATCTAGATCTAGGACATAGAGAGATGAGTTACCTTTCGTAATCATGTCTAATGAACGAATGTGCGTAATTTGTGATATTAATTAAAGTACTTCTAAAGTAAAACCTGAGAGTATAGTCTATCTGTGTATTGTTGTTCTAGTTTCAATAGTCTTACGACACAATAATCTAGAAATACTTTTAATATTATGACAAAAATTGAGAAGAAGAGAATTATATAAACACCACTTTCATTCACAAAATGGTGCGGATTGGGATGCACCAATTTTCATTCACACCGCGTGCTGCGCTATGGGATCTTCACATTTATGTGTTTCTGCTTACTTGTTGTTGTGTGTTTGAACTTTTGAACTTGTCTTTGGAGAAATATATATATAGATAGATTGCTTATTAATTTTCTACTAAATTAAGTGATTTCACTTATGGCGTAACTCTAGTCAAATGTTATTGTTTGTCTGTTATAAATCTCAAAGCTTTATTTTGCGTCTGTTCCATTTTTACAAAGCTTCCATCAACTCACTCTGTCTGTCTGTCTGTCTGTCTGGAACACATAAAAAACGCTTTATTTCTCCCATTTCCCATACTCGGAGCCAATTGAAACTTTCTACAATCATTCATTTTTTCTAACAGAACATGTATTATTAGAAACATTATCCATTGAGCTAATGAAATATTGCTACTTAAATAATTTGGTTTGATATCGAAATATATCGTACATTATTGAGATATATGGCTTTAATTGTGGGGTTTTCCCCTTTGTCATGTTTTTTGGAGTATTTTGCTTTTAAAAAAAAAATGTTTCTTAACAAAATAGTGCGGATTGGGATGCACCAATTTTCATTCACACCGCGTGCTGCGCCATGGGATCTTCCCTATTTATTTGTTGCTGCTTACTTGTTGTTGTGTGTTTGAACTTTTGAACTTGTCTTTTGAGAAATACATACTGTAATAATTTAAGAGACGACATATATGTTTATTCGCAAGACATAGTTACACAAGACATCTTCTGTTTACTACAGTGTCTTCATTTCCACTCTCTCTAGCCTTGGGTGGAAATCTGTAAACATCCTGTTATAGTCCGTTCACTGGAGGTGCGCTAGCAGACTTGAATGCGCATGGCGAGGTCATAACAATGCCCCAGTCTTAACACTTTTCGTCCCGAAAAGAAAAACACTGCAGCTAAGGTTTCACAGTTCAGGTGGAGGTCGATCAGTGGGAGTCACAGGCGGCAGGTAGGGTGTTCCCCACAAAGCCAACCGCATTGTTTTCCTCCAGTACCGCTTTCTCTTTCTCCAGTTGACCAGGCTGTTGTTGAGGCGATGGCGTGGCCGTTTGACACTCAACGAGATAGTGTCGAGCCTTGTTTTCTTCAGCACAGCCGTTGATCGGACACGCCGTTTCAGCAGACCCTTTCGACAGACGTCTCTCGTGGGGACTACAGGTTCAACTTCAGCCAAGTTGCAAACCAAGTCCAATGCGCCGCAGTCATCCTCAGCCAACAGTCTCACGTCCAGGAGATAGGTCTCTTCAAGTTCAAGTGGAAGATGTCTTCCTCTTGACAGCTCCGATGTAGTGTGGGTTGACTGACATTCATTTATGCCAATGTCAATGATGATGTCAGAAGTACCCATATTTTTTTGATGGTTTTCTTGGCATCCACATTCTCCGTGTGATGCGCCGCACGTACAGTTCATGCTTAAGTTCTGGATGCAGTTGTCGAGCTTCACATTTCCCTCGTGAGCACAGGCAGATAGAGCCAGAGGTCTCTAAGGTCTACAGCAATAGGCTTAGACGCAGACCAAACGTTGTCTTGATCTGTCCGGCTCATACAGGTACTGATAACAGGTGCAACAGGAACAAACGCTTCGGGAACATAACAGACTTCAGTTTCTTCATTTCTCTCTTTTCGTTCTAGATCGTCGCAGCAATCGTTGTCACGTTTCTCGTCTTTAAAATCACAACCACAAGACTTGCCCACAACACAGACACAGACGGCGCTCCAATCCCCAGCGTCTCCGTCACCACTGCTTGTGCAGCCACAGTCCTGACCATGAAACTTCTTCACCAAAGAGTCCACAGGCAACTGCTCCTTCATCAAGTTTATTCCTCCTTTTACTCGCGACTCAATTTGATCAATTTGGTCTATTAGGCCTTCTACTTGTGATACCATTTCATCTATCTTGTTCCCCATCCTGTTAATTTGATCACACAGTGCACCAACACCCTCATGCATTTTGCCAATAATCTCGTAAATCTCCGGTTTAATTCAAACACGTAAGCATCCGGATCTTCTTCTTCATCTACCAAGGCTTGCCGGAGACGACCTGTAAGCACCTCCTTGGTACCACCAAGCTTCTCATATCGGTCACGGAGTTACTGCCTAAGTTTTTTTTACTGAGAGTTGGTCTAATGTTTTCAACGATGTCATTGTGATCAAGTCCTACCTCCTCTCGTAGAGTTGCCTATAATCCTCACTTCTGACACCATTGTAATAATAGTATAATGTAGCTATAAAATTAGCTAATCGACATAAATTTAAATCCATTTTTTTCAAATAAAACATTTGCTACATTATACTATTTTTACATTTACGCATTCCGCATTCGTTTAACTTATAACATTATTATTTCATTTGATAACAAAACACTCTTATAGTAACTACATGACAGTGATACGCAAATTAAGACCCGCGGGCCGCGGGCAACATATGGCTAGTATATATATATATATATATATATATATACAAGAATCGCTCGCTCAAAAGTATAGGATATATCTGTTATACTTTATATATTTATGCAAACCATTTACGAAAAAATGAACAAGTCTTATGTTGATCATTACAATACTTTATTATAATTTATTTATACTGTTTATGAAGAAAAAATGGTGGAGCTGGAGTCATCTGTCCTACCTAAGACTACTGACGACACTGGCGAATAGCTGACCTCTTCTCACCGTCACTATAGAAACACACACACGCACACACTCCATTCCATAAGCGCCAAGTCAGATTGTTTCACTAGACTCTTGGGCTTACCTCTGACGTCAGGGGCTCTTAAACTCTCAAAACCCAGGTATACAAGTTAGAAGGATCTCTCTTCAAAGGGAAATGAGACAATGCTAGCGCTCTAGGTCTAATAATAAAATATGATTCAGTTTCTTCTTCTTATAAAAATATGGATTTTTACTGTGTGCACGCGTACAGTTATAGATGCATTATCAAATTTTACCTTAATGATTTTGAGGACAAGTACTGTCAAGTAGACCTAGAATTGGAATCAGGTCATATGATATACAATGTACGCGCCGAATCGTAAAGAAATGCTGCTGTGCAAGATTATTTTGCCTCTGAGGATAATTGCCTAAAAAAAAAAAAAGAAAACACCACGAAATCAGTAGTGCAGTGCGGGTGTATGCGGATGTGTGAGGGTGTATGCTGATGTGTGCGAGTGTGTGCGGGTGTATGCGGATGTGTGCGGGTGTATGCTGATGTGTGCGGGTGTATGCGGATGTGTAAGGGTGTGTACTGATGTGTGCTGGTGTATGCGGATATGTGCGGGTGTGTACGGGTTTGTGCGCCTAATCGTTTATTATTAAAAACTAGCACTTTCTTACCGAATACGCCCGTTATTTAAACCAGTTGTGTCAGTCAATATGGTGAGAAACGCGGTATATCCTGGGAGATGTCTCCATTGTCTGGCATTTGAGATTACAGTAAGAACTACAGATTAAAGAAATCTGGCACGCTTTCATCTCGTATTTTGTCTTCAACAGGGTTCGGAGATTTATAGAGATCTACTAGTTAAACCTGGAGAGAAAAAGGAGAATGTTTTGTTTTGTCTCGTAATCCTCGATTTATATTTCTTTTGTAACGATCTCTCTCTCTCTCTCTTTATGCCACCATCTCGCTCTCTCTGGCGCTCTCTGGCTCTCTCTGGTTCTCTCTGGCGCTCTCTGGCTCTCTCTGGCTCTCTCGGATATTTTTCTCTCAGGCTCTCTCTCTCTTACCATCTCTCTGGCTATTTCTTGCTTTACCCTCTCTCTCGATCTCTTGTCTCTCTCTCTCTCTCTCGCTTTGTTTCTCTCTCTCTCTCTCTCTTCTTCTTCTCTCTCCTATCTTTTTATTTCTCTCATTACCTCTCGCCCCTCTCGGTCTATTCGACAAACAACTGGAGTGGTCATTTATGAAATTGAAACGAGTTTAACCCAGTGCCAAAGTAATTAGAACAACTGCATTACAGAATAACTTTATTATTGTTTTAATATTCATTCCGAGTCTTCAATTCAACTAATGAAATAACTTGTTGACGTGATTCACGTTGATTCCTTTCTAATTGACATTAATTTTGACACAAAGTGTTTTACTTAGAAATGAATTCAAATGAAATTTCAATCAAATAAAGTGAGCCAATAAAACCTCCTTCCTATAATAATAGTTCCATTTTTGCAATACATTGTTTTTATATTTGTAGTACAATAACTGGAGGCGCTGTGGCTGAGCGGTAAAGCGCTTCGCTTCTGAACAGGGGTCACGGGTTCGAATCTTGGTGAAGACTGGGATTTTTAATTTCGGGATCATTAGGCGCCTATGAGTACACCGAGCTCTAATGGTGACCTGACAATAGTCGGCGAAAAGGAAAGGCGGTTGGTCGTTGTGCTGGCCACATGACACCCTCGTTAACCGTAGCTTTACATCATCTGCCTTATAGCTCTGGTCAAGGTCTGAAAGGAGAACTAGTCTACTAACTAGCATAACTCAATTGTTATCGTCTTATCTTATTTCTTCTTATCTTATTTTATTGCATGTCGTCTTGTTAAATGCTAGCTTCATTTTAGTCGACATTTCCCTTCTTTAAAAAGAAACTACTCGAAAGGGAAAATAATAAACATGTTTATTTTTGACACTTGTTTTGTTATTTTTTTTTTATATTTATTATTTTAAATAATGATTCTGCTGTAAGATTTTAATGAATCATAATTATTTGGAAAATTAAAAGTAGTTTCCCAAAATGTGGAAGGTTTTTACTTCAGTGCCTCGGTATTAAGTCTTGAATTAGAGTGCTGAGGCTAAAAGAAGAATTTAAGACTTTTAGATTAAATGTTATATAAAATTGTTGGGCATCTCAGCATCACCTGTCCCTTGACTATCGTTCTATGGGTGCTATGAGAAGTTTGCGTGACAAAATCCTTCTACTTTTTCCGGTCAGCAGATGTTCTTAGCAGGATAGCAAGAGAAAAGCCGGTTCATTCTTTTACATTGTCCAACCCGGGCATGCTACCCTGCCCCATAGTGGCGCCCTGGTGGAAACGATCGTAGGAGGAAACGATTGGGCTAAAGGGTAGAAATACAAGACTCCCGTGGGGGTGCCTTAAGGGATGCGAGCGCATCCTCATCGCACTGTACGGAGTTGTAAAAAAGCTCCCACAACCTGTCAGAAAACAGGCGCTGTTCCTAAAGAGGCCGTTACATAATGGCGTGTCCCGCACGGTTAGCCTGGTATAGAAAAGGAAAATGGCGGGGGTCTTAGTATACATGGCCTCTTGCCGCGAGTCTGACCCACCCACCAGACAAAACAGTGTACACTGTTTTCATTCAGTCCGGTGAGAAAGAGCTCTTTAACTTTTGCTGGCCTAGAGTTCCAAGAGCCGAAGGCTCAAATCTACCTAACACTACTAACAGTTTAAGAAGAAGAAGACTGCCCAGCTTTTCTTTGGACTACACCTTAGTCGTGCTCTCCCCAGGGTACGTTGAAGGATGACTTTTGACAGCGAGTCCTGTCTTACAATAGTTGGGTATCAGAGACCAGGTAAAGAAGACAAATCAGTTTGTACTTTTACAAGTCAGAAATTCGACTGGTAGAATGGAGAAACACCTAAATACTGGGAAGAAAGTTGAGCATGTTTGGTCATATTGTAAGACATGACTCACTGTCAAAACTCACCCTTCAAGGTACAGTGGCCGGAACACGAAGAGTCCATAGAAAAGATGGCTGGACAACCTGAAAGATGGGAGCTGCCTCTATTCTGATAAGGACAACTGCTTACCGGAAAGAGTGGAGGAATACATTTATGCGAAACATCACAGCGCCCTAAAGACGCCGCCAGAGGAGAGACGATAGGATGAGGTGAATGTCTCATTACAGCGCCCTAAAGACGCCGCCAGAGGAGAGACGATAGGATGAGGTTGATGTCTCATTACAGCGCCCTAAAGACGCCGCCAGAGGAGAGACGATAGGATGAGGTGAATTTCTCATTACAGCGCCCTAAAGACGCCGCCAGAGGAGAGACGATGGGATGAGGTGAATTTCTCACTACATTTCTCATTATTGAAGTTCTAGTTCCCCCCAGCACCCACCCCTCTTTTTTTTTACTCATTTCCATTGTGAAATTTTCTATTTCTACTTAGAAAACAAAAATCAGCTAGTGTTTATATGTTGAATGACTGAGTCGACCTATGGAAACTAAATTTCAGAATGAAACATCTAAACCGCCATTAGGATTCGAACTCACAGTAACTCCTCTTCGATTCTTAAATCGAAAGCTTTTTTCACTCCGCCTCTAAACCTACACAAAGTATTGATTTATTGATTTAAAAATTCCAAGATCAAAGGTGTCCATGCTCTCAACAATAAAATGCACCCGAAGGTTTTGTTTCACTGTGCTGTTTGTATGTTGTTGATATTTTGTTTTATAATGTGTTATATGTAGTTCATATAGTGTTTAAGCTTATATAACGTTGATATGTTGTTTTGTTTATTGTTGTTCATATATAGTTGATATATCGTTTCTATGTTGTTTATATGCATAAACATATATAAATAACCGCAGGTTATGTCATGTCTTATGCTAAAGTTTCATGCTAATTCTAAGAGTCTATTATTAGAAGGTCGGAGAAGTTTTATCACTTGGGAAATCTAGAACTTGTGTGTATGTGTTCGTGCGTCGAGAAGCTCAAGGAGAAGAGAAAAAGAAGATTGGCAACTTGACAAAGAGAATCAGAGATGACAGACTGACAGACAGACTTGTGCACGTACTCCTGGGAGGGCACAGGCACCTGGAAGAGTCTCTATGATAAAAAAAAAAGCTCAGCGTTAAGTGTAACATGGTTGGTCTCTAAATCCACAATTGTGTCTCTAAATCCACAGTAGTGTCTCTAAATCCACAGTTGTGTCTCTAAATCCACAATTGTGTCTCTAAATCCACAGTTGTGTCTCTAAATCCAAAGTTGTGTCTCTAAATCCACATTAGTGTCTCTAAATCCAAAGTTGTGTCTCTAAATCCACAGTTGTGTCTCTAAATCCACAGTTGTGTCTCTAAATCCACAGTTGTGTCTCTAAATCCACAGTTGTCTCTCTAAATCCACAGTTGTGTCTCTAAATCCACAGTAGTGTCGCTAAATCCAAAGTTGTCTACAATTGTTTCTCTAAATTCACAGCTGTGTCTCTAAATGCACAGTCGAGTCTTTAAATCCAAAGTCGTGTCCCTAAATCCATAGTTAGGTCTGTAGCTCCACAAGTGCGTATCACTATTTACGGTTGAATGTTTCCCCAGCAAAAGAATGAGTTCAAACGATCAAAGACTTCTATTTGTTCATTGTCTCAAAGGGACATTTCAAACAAAACCGTACGTGGACAATAAGCAGGTCAACTATAAAAAGGCGGGAAAAAGATCCAAACATTTCTCTTTGTTCCATTGTTGAGATGGCTAACACGCTGTCAGACGTTTTGATTTATAGATCTAGCTCTCACGTGATCAAATCTAAGTGTCCATCTAGGGATACCATCTTTGTACACTCTAGATACCACTTTTAAAAAATCTAGATACCATCTTTGTTAACTTAAGATACCATCTTTGTTAACTCTAGATACCATCTTTGTTAACTCTATATACAATCTATGTTAACTCTAGGTACAATCTTTGTTAATTAAAGATACCATCTTTGTTATCTAAAGATACCATCATTTTTAGCTCTAGATAGGCCTACCATCTTTGTCAATTCCTGATACAATCTTTGTTAACTCTAGATACCACCTTTGTTCACTCTAGATTCTAGATACATTTTTTCATTTTTGTTAACTCTAGATACCATCTTTGTTAACTGAACTCTAGGTACAATCTTTATTAATTAAAGATACCATCTTTGTTATCTAAAGATACCATCATTGTTAGCTCTAGATACCATCTTTGTTAGCTCTAGATACCATCTTTGTTTTTCTTATCTTTAATGTGCATCTGTTTCAGGGAACATTACCAGGAAAAAGACGAAGAGGCAGACAGAGAAAGTAATGGGCGGGCCTGCCATTGAAAGAGGTTCTAACTAAGACAAAAGACAGAGAGGAAAGAGAAAGACGGTCGACGAGTCTTGCATGGTGCCCCAACGGTCCAATAGACATATGTTGTTTTTTTTAAGTGTGTGTGTATAAGAAGAATGTTTGAGTGTTTGAATTATGAAATGATACATAATTGAATCATTTTTAAAATAAAATTGATGGCCGGGCAGATCTAAAGAAACAGGCTCATTAAACAATGCTTTGTTCCTACAGTTAAAATAAAACTGTTGTTTTTTTAAAAATAATTTTCATTAAAAAAAATCTCTCATTCACATTTCCAAATTCTTAATTGGCCTAACAACTTTCAATATTTTCATTTCTGTCCTCTATTTTGTAAATGTCCTGTTATTCGATCCAGATAGCTAATGATGTTATATTAAGTTAAAAAAGTTCCCCTTTCAGACCTAGTGGTCTATATGGCAGATGATGTAAAGGTCATCTGATTCTGTGGCCCACGGTTAACGAGGGTGTCATGTGGCCAGCACAACGACCAACCGCCTTTACTTTTCCCCAACTAATGTCAGGTACCCAATAGAGCTGGGTGGACTCAAGGGCGCCCGAAAATCCCGAAATAAAAATCCCAGCCTTCACCAGGATTTGAACCCGGGACCTCCAGTACGGAAGCCAAGCGCTTCACCGCTCAGCCACCGCGCCCTCCCTAATACAAGTGAACACTTCAAAATGATTAAACAATTATCAGTAACAGGGAAAACTCCGGATCTGAATTCACCTTAAAAAGAAA
>JADKLZ010000130.1:12002458-12013237 GCA_021533235.1 Biomphalaria straminea
ATGTCCAATACATTGTCCCTTTAGCTAATGACCTTAGTTTATGTTATTTCAATATAGTATCCCTTTAATTAATGACCTTAGTGTATGTTCTGTCCAATGTAGTATCCCTTTAATTAATGACCTTAGTTTATGTTCTGTCCAATATATTGCTACTTTAACTAATGACCTTAGTTTATGACATTATGTTATGTTCAATATAGTATCCCTTTAATTAACGACCTTAGTTTATGTTCTGTCCAATATATTGCTACTTTAACTAATGACCTTAGTTTATGACATTATGTTATGTTCAATATAGTATCCCTTTAATTAATGACCTTAGTTTATGTTATGTTCAATATAGTATTCCTTTAATTAATGAACTTAGTTTATGTTCTATAACTTGGCATGACCGAGTCTGCAAATGCCTTTCCTTCTAGGAAGGTTTCCACTCAATCAGACATTGATTGAACGATGTCGGCGCTGATTAGCGAACATCGAGCATGGAGCTTGTAGACAAGGCATGTCCGCGCTTGGTGACGTCTCAAGATAATTGGCTACACAAATTATTGGCAGAAATTGAAAGTCTACACACACACACACATTCACATTTATATTTACACGCACACACACACTTTCTCTCACACAGACCTATAATCCATTTAATTTTCTTCCCCCTCTCTCTGTCTCTATCTATCTTCTTCCCCCTTCTCTCTCTCTCTCTCTCTCAATCTATGTATCTATTAAACTATCTATCTATCTATCTATCTATTTATCTATCTATCTATCTATCTATTTATCTATCTATCTGTCTTTCTTTCTTTTTTTCCTTCTTTCTTCTTCCCCCTCCTCTCTCTCTCTCTTTCTCTCTCTCTGTCTCTATCTATCTTCTTCCCCCTTCTCTCTCTTTCTCTATCTATATATGTATCTCTCTCTCTATATATATATATTTTTTATTTCTTATTCCCCTTACCCCCTCTCCCTCTCTCTCTCTCTCTTTCTTACTCTGTCTCTTTTTGTTCTTTAGTTATTTTGTTTGTGGACTTGTGACATAATTCCCCCCTCCTCCTCCTGGGTCATTTGTCCGGGGTTAATAGAAGAGAAATCCATGCGTCTAATGAGACACTCTCAGAATGAATCTAAAGCTCTGGCTGGAGCCGATCAATGGGCCCTATTAGCGCCTGATCATTAGCGTTTCCTGAATTGTGACAAATGGTAGGCATTTGTTAGTCATAGCCCTGCTGATAAGAGGGGCACAGTGACCTAAGCTTTAATGATTTTACTAACCTGCTTTAACCCGTGTGATCTCTTTTGTTTCGTTTCCAGTCGATTTTTATGAAAAGTTTTAGTTTTGATAGATTTAAAAAAAAAACGAATCAAATAATTCTTTAAAAAAAAACAACGAAATATTTTTTCATAGTTATTTGGTGCCTAACCGCTGTGCCACCATTTTTTTTTCACGTGAAACTACTGACTTCCTTAGGTGTCTGAAAAAATGTCAAAATTGCTATATCATTCTTAATATATCAACGAAAATGTGAAACCTTACTTTAAGGTGTATATCGGCTGCATGTATGTATATGAACACTGCTTTGATAAAAAGCAAAAAAAAAAAAAAAAGTTTTAATCGAATCTATTGAATTTGAAACTAGAAACCTCATATAAGGATGCCAACCAATAGTCACTGTTTAACAAATGACGTCATTCTTCAGGGATAAAACATTATTGACATCTCACATGTAATTATTGTAAATTTTGTAGAACTGGATAGTAAAAAGTGGCCACTGAAATTTCTGAAGATGATTTCATTTTATTTTTCTGTAAAAGAAGCTCTAGCCAAGATTATTATTATTATTATTATAGCTTTTATATAGCGCTACTTTCATGCTTATAGCATGCTCAGAGCGCTTTGGTCCAATCTCATTTGTGGACCAGTGGGGGGGGAGGGAGTATCTAGGAGTTGGTTTCTTCCCGTGCTGTCTTTGGGCGCTCAGTAAACACAACTCTGCCCGAGTCGGGTGTCGAACCTCGAGCCCCCTTCTAGGTAGCCAAGCCAAGCCAAGTTCAAGCCAAGCTCTAGCCGCACTTGGCCTCTCGACCACGCTTCCCAGGAAGGAAATGTGTCAGTCCAAGGATATACTTGACGACTTTGCTTCTTGTCTAGTGCTTAAAATGATTCAGATGCTGTAATAGGCACGATTTAGTCACTTGATAGCAAAAACTGTAATCTTTTGTTGTCGACTATTTTTAACTAATTGTACAGAAATAAAACAGACATTTGTAATTTAATTTAATGTGTGGTTGAAATAAAGTCCGAAACAACGAAGTATTGTAGATGTCAGATGCGACTAAGACCTTAAAAGATTTCTCTAAATCATTTAACAAAGCCTTCAACTGTTTCTTATCACCTGACTCTACTGATCATCTACAGTGTCATGTGAAAAATTATTCTTAAACTTAAAATGAAGAACTCTTTTGAGACAAAGAGACAAACGACATTTTCCCAAAGGGAAATTTTAATAAAAATGAGATCGTTAAAGACATGAACTCCAGAAAAAGAAACAGTGTAATATACTTATGGTTGCATTCTTGCAAATTTGAACAATAGATTAATGGCAATGTCTTAGATTCCAAAGATCAATGATGCGTGCAGAGTTTTACATCACTACACAAACCCAGTGAACTGTAGATACATTGTAACAACTGAATTTTACAATTGTACAATCAAATAAATCATAAACTATATAAATTACAGCGCAACAAACAAACAAACAAATTTAAAAGGGGGGGGGCAGGGTGACACCCTGAGCTGATCGCACCTGTGACACCCACCCTAGTGACGCCACTGTTCAACTGCATGAGTCTTAAATTCTAAAACCAGCACACCTACCCTGGCCTTCATGTGTGGCTCAGACATTGGGTCGGCCAGTACTATTTACACTGAAACGAAAGTAAAACACTAAAATAGTAGACGAGAGACGCGATGGTCGAGTGTTATTATGTTGTATATCTATGCTATTGTTACTTTATGGCTTCTCTCTCTAAATTTTGTGATTTTAATAATGGTGTTACTTTAGTTGAATACGCATATTCATTTGTTATAAATTTCACGGCTCTATTTTGCGTCTGTGTTTCTTCTTTTTTCTTGAGTTGAGGGAGCTCATAAAGAAGACAAATGTCTTACCAAACCAATATATTAAACAACAAAGGAAGAGTTTAAAGTGTCATGAGAGAGCCTGCATACTGACTTTCATTTATCAATCTAACGCCCTATTTAAAAGTTTTATTGTAGGTACTCCACCTTCAATCTAAAGAAGCTAGCAAGCCGAACCCTTTGAATCAAGAAAACATTAAGAAACTCGAAAAGACAAAATAGAGCAGTAACATTCTTAACAAACGAATATTCACATTTGACTAAAGTAGCACCTGTGGTAAAATCACTAAATTTAGAAAGCCTTTAGGAGACAAGACTCAAAAGAAAAGTAGCAATTATACATAAAACACTGAACCATAATCTTCAAATACAAAAACAAAATTTAATAAAATACTCAGAAAGACACAAAAGTTGTCGGTAGACATATCGTCCCATATGCTAGGACAAATTTGTACAAATGCTTCTTCTTCCCTAGTGCTATTAGAGCATGGAATGGGTTGCTTGAGCTAGCCAGGAAAACCAGTGACTTGGCAGATTTTATGTCCTTGGTTAATATGCGTGACTAAATGCATGACGCGTAGGACGTACTCATCTTCTTTTTTTGAAGTAACGTCTGTATCATTATCATATAAGATGAGAAGATAAGATAAGAAGAAATGGGTTGGCGCAGCGGTTAGACACCAAATAACTATGAAAAAAAGATTTCGTGTTTTTGAGAACTATTTGTTTCGTTTATATTTTAATCTATCTTTTTAAAATTGTTTAAAACATTTTCAAACATTTTCTGGAAACGAAACAAAAGAGATCACATGGGTTAAAAGCAGGTTAGTAGCTCAGAATTTTTTTTTTTCAGAAAACTAGGGAAGTCACTAGTTCCACGTGACCGCTCAACTCAAGAAAACATCAAGAAACTGGACACAAAATAGAGCAGTGAGATTCATAACAAACGAATATTCACATTTGAGTAACACCTTCTACCCTAGCGCTATTAGAGCATGGATTGGGTTGCCTGGGCTAGCCAGTAAAAACCAGTGACTTGGAAGAATTTAAGTCAATGGTTTACATGCATGACTAGATGCATGACGCGTATGACGTAATCATCTTCTTTTTTTTTTTTTTTTTTTTTTGAAGTAACGTCTGTATAATATAAGATAATCAGATAAGTACAAAATCGAATGACACAATTGGTTTCTTATACTATTGATTTGACCTTTTTAGTTTCTGTCTTCTTTGATTGATTGATTTCCTATACTACTTTAAGGAAAGAGGGGGGAACGACGGATGGGTGGACAGGTGGCACTAAAAGTGTTGACCTGGCAGAGACCTGTTATTTCTTTAGAAAATATTCAATGGGAGAATCATCAACGTCCATGGAATGCTACTTTGTGTTGGTTAGGGATCAGGCCAGGTGAAAGCTGTTTAGAAACAGCGTTCTTTCACTTTGGGTCCTTTGCTGAACATGGCTCTCTCCTTTCTTCTTTTTTTTTTTTGGATCAGAGTTAAGAGAAGAGTGTCGTTAGTTCTCTTTCCTTGCGGAACTTAACTCACATAAAGTCATGTACCGCGATCATCACAATTCTTTTCTGAAGTCCAGAGGACATGGCTCTCTCCGTTGTGCTCGGATAAGTGAAAGGGGGAACAACAAGGCTGGAATGTGTGTGGAAAGCAAGGGAAGCAAACCATCATTTTTTTTTCGTACACTAAGTTTGCAGACGAGAGAGTTCATCTTTTTTTTTTTTTACAAAGCTTATATCAACTCCTATGTCCGTCTTTCTGTCTGTCTGGTAAAAAGTTTGTACTTGTTATTCCTCCCACACCCAATATCGGATCAAGCTGAAATTTTGAACAATTTTTTCTTTAACATAACAAAACAAGAAACAATAATGAAACAAGGGAAAGAAATCGTACTTGACTGATGTGATGATATAAGTCGCATTATCCCCCTTTATACTTTTGTAGGTCGCCGTTTTAAAGTTTGAAGATAGCAAACAGACAACTATATAACCTTCTATTTTCATAAGTGATTGCTGTGGCTAGTGAGTTGGCCTGAGGCCACTAGTTTAAATTCACATCTCTCGGTAATTTTTTTTTATTGATTTATAGATGCATTTAAAAAGCGATCACGGTAGATCTCACGGGACACCCTCTTTCCCCCCCCCCTCCGCATTCTCAACAGGTCCAGACAAGCAATATGATCAAAGCACATTGAGGAATGTAAAAGCATGAAATTGCACTAAACAAAAACAATTACTAAAAAATTTTTTCTAATCGCATAGATGTATTTATGTTAGTATAGGTAAATTGATAATGTGTACATGCAGTGGTACTGTGCTTTGTTAAACACTTCCTTAATACGATCACTTTGTTCCTTGTTTTAAAAATGGTTTATATGTATGTGCATACTTTATGCCTTTTTGTGGGGAGTTCTCTCCCCTGCTTTAACATACTTGCCTTGTATCAAATCAAGACTTCAATCAGTACAAAGGAACCTATTATCTCTAGATCATCTCCAAGCGCAGATCTAATATGAAGCCTGACGGGAGCTGCTGCTCTGGTACAAGTGTGGTCACGTGCTTTGATTACGTTTGATTAGGTCTTAATGTATGCACCTCAGGCGATGACCTAGTGGTAGATGAGGTCAAGGCCGGTGATGCTGAGTGCTACTAATATGCTTATTTTATTGAGTTCATTGCTCCAGGGCCTGTAACTGTTACAAAGATTAACTCTAGCTGTACAAACAATCGACACGGGTTATGTACTCCTGGCGGCTACTGTTGCTTTTATTGTATTATAATCTATCTATCTATTTATCTATCTATCTATCTATCTTTCTATATCTATCTACCATTGTATAATATATCTATATATATCTATATATCTATCCATCCATCCATCTATCGATCTATATATGCATCCATCCATCCATCCATCTATCTATCTATCTATTTATCTATCGATCTATCTATCTATCCATCTATCCATTCACCTATCTATCTATCCATCTATCTATCGAGGCTGAGACTGTGTGGATTTCAACTTGCGAAAACTAGATTTAGCGGACTCTATATGTCCAAACAAGTGTATTTAGAAACCTGTAAGGAATCAGTACTAATCACAAACTGAAATTGAAACCTTATTGAAATATACTGAACAACTCAGAACAAGTACAATAGTATTTCTGAATGACTCTATTCAATGAAATGTACTATTATCAATAGAACTACGTCATCACGCCAGCTTAATATCTTCGTCTTCATTTCTTATTGATTTTCTAAATTCCGGATTGTTCTAGAATCTTTTTTTATAAACGTCATAGGGAATTTCCTGATCTATGTAGAGCATTACTAGAGAACACACTTGTCCAAAGGGACATGGCGTCGACTCTCATGACTATCACTTTAACATGTTTCTATAAATGTTCAAATGAATGTCAGTTCTTTCCTTTTTTGGTTGAAGATGAGCACCATTTCATTTCGAAATGAACTCGAACAGGTCTGTCAAGTAAGATCACAGCTTTGAAAAACTGCCTTTTGCCTTCATTCAAATGAAACCCCCTGGTACTTCTGCTCTCCAACAGTTTAGCCAATATACAACGTGTGTACAGTAAATACGTACTTCCCAACGCCAGGTGTAATAGATGTAACAGCCAAGTACAGAGGATTAGCATAGCATCAATACGTTTCTCCACACCCCACTTCTGACCACCATTTGTAAACCTCCATGCACTAAGAGCTCCGTGCTGAGATCACTTTTTGTAGCACTGCCCATGTAGCTGGCGTCGTTCCTCGGGGTTTTCTTGTCTACGTTCAAGGCAAGACCCCAGCACCAGCTCCATCGCTCTCTAGATTTATCGTACATCTGATATCAATTCTGAGTATCCTTTAATCCTTGAGGATGTACATCTGATATCAATTCTGAGTATCCTTTAATCCTTGAGGATGTCATCTATCGTTTCGATATTTATACGTCGACAACTGGGAGAAAACCTTTCTCAGATCGTACCAATGAAGGTTCCTATGGGACAACGCCCCGTGCCAAATCGCTTCCACCTTTCTGTATAGCTGCCACCACTCTCCTGTCCATGTCAGAGGCGGAACTGGCACTGCACGAGGTCCTGGGAGAGTGTCATACGAGGGAAAAGAATTTTTGCACGATGGGCAGACGGTGAGAAAAAAAATGTCCATCTCTGGCTGCCCCTAATGCGCGGACTGCTGCCCCACTCGCAACTTCCTGATGCCACCTCTCGTTCTGCATGTAAAGTTTTAGGTACTTCCAGACATTCCGTTAAGTACTACGAGTCCAGCTATGAGCTATGGTACCAATATGATTTGCTCCATACGCCAATCCTTGTTAGTGTACTCTCATAAGTTAGCGTCCATCTTGGCTCAAGAGAAGTTCCTAGCTTCGCCAAACAGTTCCTCTGATTCCAAAATATTGTAACGAACTTCACTTATCAGGCCTTCTGCAAACACTGCTTAACAGCACTACATCACATCTAATACAAGAACTCAACAACAAGAGCTTCATTAACAACAGTGGCGGTTTAATTACAAATACATCAACACAGCCATTACGATACAATTGTCCACACTAACTTCAAATGGAATGCAACTGCTCAACTAACACAACAGTCTCTATATAGCGCGTACATGCTACATTTTCGAAGACTTCTTCTGACACACAGTTCTCTCTACTTTCTCTCTGCTGGACTCCAACTATCTCTCTAACACATCTCCTCCCGTCTGTCCAAGCTCTAGAACACATGCGCAGAGCACAGGTCACACTAGGGACAGTCGTTGGTTGACCTGTGTGACTCGTCGCCTAAGCCTGTATCAGTGGGTCTCACACATACACACATTCAGTCCGCCACTGGAGTTATAACAATATGTTAGAATCCACTGCATCACCATACGTAGCACTTACTTGATATTGTTCTAACCACCTAACTAGACTAAAAGGGTCATCTGTGATGGCTAGCGTGTAACAGGTATTCTTTAACCGTTTACCTTCCAAACCCTGGACTACAACAGATGATTACCACGGTAACTCCACGCCCCCCCTTTCGTGGACGTTTCAGCGTTAATTACCATGGTACTGATATGCTCCTAAAGTTTGCTGTCTAAACAAGAGACTACAATAGGCTGAGGTAATCGTTAATGGGCCAGTCAGTGACTTCTGCCAGTCGACTTGATAACTTTGCAGTTCGCATTTAGGGAGCTTTCCTCCCGAAGGGGAATCACTTTACACCGAAATAACAAGCCAGGGCAGACTCAGACAAATACCAAAGACTGAGGTAATAGCTTTTCTTTCTGTCGTTTCGTTACCCCCCCCCCTTTTCTCAGCTTTTACGTCTCTGCAATTCTCTTATTAACTTGTCTTTTTTTCTTACAATTACCTCCCCTACTATCTCTTTACTCCTTTTTTTTTTGTTTTGATTACCTCCCCTTCTATCTCTTTACTCCTTTGTTTTTGTTTCGATTAGCTCCCTTTCTTTCTCACTTACTACTCTCTCTGTACATTTCCTTCTGTCTATCACACTCACTTACTCATTCAGGCAATTGTTTAGTTTGGGGAAGAGAGAATTCTTTAAACCCAAGTCAAAGAAAACGAAAAAAAAAAAAAAATCATAATAATAAAATAAATAAAAAGGAGAACCAGGCGGAATAACTGTGTGTTTATTGTTTCCCCTTGATTAGCTCCCCTTAAACCCGCGCCATGTTGACGTTGCGGTGAGATGCGAGAACGCTTAAAGCCATAATTACGTTTCACCTACAGTGCGTCAAGTTTACCTGGACACATCACACTGTGGTACCTGCTCCCTGGAGGTGGAAATGCCAGATTGGCTTTAAAAAAAAAAATACAACGTGTGAGCCCATCTTCAAATGGCTCTTTGGATATCAAGGGTCACGAACAGGTGAACTCTGCTGCCCCTTCATTAAAAGTTACGCCACGGGGAGACAAAATTAAGATATCTATAGAAATGTATACTTCCATACAGTGGCGTAGATAGGGTGGGGGAGGAATTTGAAAATCCCACTTGAGGAAGGCCCCCAAATGAGTGGGGGTTTTTTAATTAAATATTACACAAAATGCAGGGGCCTCCAAAGAGGTCAAGCTCCCCTGAGCCCTCATATGATTGCAAATTCCTAGCTACGCCCCTTCTCCAAATATTCACTGCCAAAAAAAAACGCGAATATGAACTGTATGGCCATATCACTAGGTCCCCAGGGCTTACAGTGACCTTCCTGCAGGGAACAGTACCAGGAAAAAGATAAAGAGGCAGAGAAAGCGAAGGGGAAGACAACATTAAAGAATTGGCGAGCTTGGCATTGAAAGAGATTCTAGTCTAGGTAAAAAGAGCGGAATTGGAGAAAGACCGTCTACAGATCAAAGGCGGTGCCCCGATGGTTCAACAGACTAAGTCTGTCAAAGGGTTAGGTTAAAGTGATAGTGGAATGTCAGTCAACATTTTACAATGATTACTCTATCATTGCATGTCTCTTGAGTTAATGAATTTGAATTAAGCCCCTTCGATTTGGTGAAAAAAGACTATTTGCTGTTGTGAATTTTTTTCTAACTAATCTATATTAGTATATTAAATTTGTAAAATACTATTCACTGATTGATTCATGTATCAAGAGATCTCTTAAACGAGCTTAAGGAATCGCATGAAATTTCGTACAAGGTTTCTTTTATCACTTAGGTGCTCGCTAAGACGATTTTGACAGATTTGATACTTCGTAATAACACTTCGCCAAAAACCGCAAGCTTTATAATAAACCTTTGTGTTTTATTTTTGGTATTACCCAAAAAGGCCTCATTCCATATGCAAAGTAAATATATAGAGAGAAGTAGCTCAAAAAAGGAAAAAAGTCCAGTCATAGACAAATAAATATAGACTGGCCAATAAGAGAGTTTTATGAAACAAAAATTTGTGAATTGCAATTGTGTGTACTTTATTTTATGTCTATAAATTTTGTTTAATCTCTTAGACTGAAGATCATGCAATTTTTTTAATCTTTCATAATTCGGAAATCCGAATTCAATAGATATACATGTTTTCAAGTTACATGAAGTTACTTCCTTTTTCCAGTCTATATTTATCCATTTCTATGAGTCCAGTATAATACAAAAATTGCCTTAATCATTTCCGCTTCCTTTTAGACGCGCTCTAAATAAAATCTAAATAGCAATTAAAGAAATAGATCTAGTGTCTATTTTTTGTTCTTTTGTTCGAGAAAAAGAAAGAGAGAGATAGTCAGGAATGATATTATATTGTACGGTCTTTTCTCTACATTGAAAGGTATCAAATAAACAGTTGTTGTTTTTCAACGATATCTCTTTACATTTACAGGATACAAAACCAAAGTGTTTTGTGAGCAACGGGAATAGGGCGGTCAATTTGAGTCTTCGAAAAATGAATTTTTTATTCTGACACTAATGCCCTAAAGAAATGTGTGTGTGTGTGCGTGCGTGCGTGTGTGCGTGTGTGTGTGTGTGTCTAGTACCGTACATTTCTCGCCTTAAGATTTAAGGATGCTAAGAAAAAAAAATACGTAAAATTACCAAAAAGGTGCTTAATCTAAATTTCAAAAGCTGAAAAATGTGTGGTGAGGAGATGCTCACAAATAGTTAGGGGGGGGGGG
>JADKLZ010000130.1:12028324-12079566 GCA_021533235.1 Biomphalaria straminea
TTTTATCTTGACGTTCTTAGATCAAAGTATATTTTAACTTGACGTGTATTAGGACTAAATATCTTTTAACTTGCGTGTGTCAGCACTAGTAACAATGTTTTGTCTTTGTTCTGACCAAACAACACCCTCGTAAACAGCTTCAGAAAAAAAAAGGGAAATAATCATGTTTCCTTTTATGTTTCCCGAGAGTACGTTAATTAGCGTGTTTACTTAAAAACTATATTTTTTGAGTTTTTTTTTTTTTTTCTGGATTATAGTCAATGCTTTTCACATAGCATTTTTTGTTTTGTCTCCAGAGTGACTCCAGTGAAAGAACAGAAAGTATGCCTTGTTCATATCTATCGTCTGCTGGCCTGTACTTCTGCAGGTAAACTCGCGAGCAGACGTTATGTTGGCTAATTCGCTGATAATATTGTAAGAGAGGATCGTCTGCCATGTACAGCTGTCTATACATAAGAGCGGACAGGGTTGTCTTCCTTGTAGATAACGTTAGAGCATCCACATACGTGTTCACAGTGGTTTAGCTAGGAATTTTCTATCGTTTGGGAGGCCCGGGGGGCTTGACCTCTTTGGGGGCCTGTACATTTTGCGTAATATTTTTTAATGTAAAAACACTCATTTGGCAGAACACCCATAGGGTGTATTTTTTTTTTTTACCAGACAGACAGAAAGACAAACAGAGTGAGATGATATAAGCTTTGTAAAAGAAAAACACCAGTTTTATCCTTTTTATCTTTATACATTTCTTTTCAATCATGTCATCCTCCAGTTAAAAGAGATTGTTTTCGCGCGAAAATCGCTTGTCACGTGGTCTCAGTTCTGCTACCTTGACCTTTCTCTTAAGAATTTTATCGTCTCTCGTTTTAGTTCATAGTCTATAAAATGTCAGGTCTACATAGAAAATAGAACGCTGTAGAGCTCTCCTGCAAATTGGTTAAAATAGTTTTCCATTTGGCCAGGGGAAATAACTGCAATAAAATTATGTTCAAGGGTTTTAAAAAAAATATATGGTCCCGTCTCACTCCAAAAGACATTGAACAGAAGAGATCAGTGTTGGTGTGTAAAGATAACAAGGGAGGGGGTGGGAAATAACGTTATACTTTCTATATTCTATCAGGAACACTTAGTGTCTGTTAAAAAAGGCTGCTTTAAAACTAGGTTCCCATTTTATTGTAAGTTAACTGCTTCAGAAAGTACAGATTTAAAAAAAAAAATAAAGAGTAAAGATGTTGAGCTTGTTGACAAAAAAAATGAATCCAGGAGGGGTTTGAACAGAGTCTAGTGAAACTAAAAGTTAAGTTACCGAATTTATTTGACTAGTACAGAACTTTCGGAGGCGCTGTGGCTGAGCTGTAAAACGCTTGGCTTCTGAACCGACGGTCGTGGGTTTGAATCCTGGTGAAGACTGGGATTTTTTATTTCGAAATCCTTGGGTGCCTCTGAGTCCACCCAGCTCTAATGGGTACCTAACATGAGTTGGGGAAAAGTAAAGGCGGTTTGTCGTTGTGCTGGCCACATGAAACCCTCGTTAACCGTAGTCCACAGAATCAGATGACCTTTACATCATCTGCCCTATAGACCACAAGGTCTGGAATGGAAACTTTACTTTTTACAGAACTTTTAGTTGTTTTTTTTCAGCAGTAACATATACGTTCATCACAACCTTAAGTGTCTCATCTCGTGAGGTCCGCACCCCTCAACCTCCTTGGCGACGCCACCGGTTCTGGGCTTTAATATTGTTATTACTAGCACAGTGCTCTATAATTATCAATAAAATTGGTAGTAGTCCTTTGTTAGTCATTTTCTGTTTGTGAAGATTTTCATTGCTTTCGTGATTTTATTGTGTGCGTAACCCGTTGCACATTGTCCTTTAGAGTTCTGTCCCCTACATCCAATCTCTCCAACCTAGAAAGACACAAATTTCCTGGTAACAATTTTTTAACGCCTAGTCTGCTTTTCGCAATGAGTTCATTTGCAAATAATCTTGGCGCGAAATATTAAATTCATATCACTGTCACATCTCAAAGCACTTGAAAGCAGTGGACATCGATGCTGACTACTGGGGAGACAAAGCCACTAGGCCGCCCTGTGTGGACAGAGACGGTTACCAAAACAGCTACGGACATCGAAAACAAAATAGCCACAGGTGTGGAAGATAAGCAAGTCAAACGAAAAATGGCTGGCTGCTGTACCACGAATTGCCACCTTGCGATTGGAGGAGAACGTCTCTCCAGAACAGAGCTCTACTGATACATGAACAAGTGCTCCATGGGTTTAGCCTATGTCGATCTCCGACTGAAGGAGGCCTAGTATGGGATTAGCATATATATTTATCTGTTCTTATTGGTGATCAGCTACAAAGCTACATAGTTGCTACGTGGCTGAAAGAGGCATCAGATTCGGACTCTGATACAACCTTTTACAAGTGTGTCATAATTCCACACTCAATTCAGTAAGGACGTTTATCTTATCTTATAAAATATAGACGATTACGTCCTACTTGATCAATGTAGTCATGCAGTGACTAGTTAGGGTGGAGGGATGAGGGGGGGAGAGAATTTCAAAATCTCCCCGGGATTTTTTACATTAAAATAAAGTATTACGCAAAAAAGTAGGGGCCCCCAAAGAGGTCAGTCCCCCCAGCCCCCCAAACGATGGAAAATTTCTAGCTACGCCCCTGTAATCATGCATGTTAACCAATGACTTTAATTCTGCTAAATCATTGGTTTTCCTGGTTGGCTCAGGCATATCATTCCATTCTCTAATAGCACTTGGGAAGTAGGAATATTTGTACAAATTTAACTTAAAATGACCGAATTACAAACGAAGAGATTCGAGTTCAGCGATCGGACTATGATCCGCTAACCTCAGGGAACAGGACGAGGAAAAAGAAGAAGAGGCAGATAGACAACGTGATGGGAAGAAAACATAAAAGAATGGACGGGCTGTCCTTGAAAAAGATGCTATCAAAAGCAAAAGATATGAAAGGAGAAAGACAGATGTGGTGAGCCAACTGTCTAACAGACTAAGGCTTTGGTGAGGGTGATGACGGCCTAGTCTACATGATATACATTTTATATATTTGAATACTTACATTAACGATTTATTTTTCTTTCAAAGGGTCCATAATGATTATGGGCGCAGGTGCAATTCACTACTTTACGCCAAGTTTGCTACGCCACTACAAGGGTGTGGATTCCGCACTCCTATGGAGCTCTTGAGAGTATCTTGGTATCATAATATAGACTAGATCAAACTGGTCCTAAGGGTATGCAGGCTTGAAAGCCCCTGCTTTACACGTCAACAAGGACCCCAGCTACCTTCTTGTCCAGCTACTAGATCTGGATCTTTTAGGAAACTAACAATTTCTCTGCTTCATCCTGAAACAACCACCAACTCACGACAGCCCAGGAAAACGGTAATTCACGTGGCCCCATTTTATCCTCGACTGAGCCCTCCAATCATCTGTTATTATTTTTATCACGTGGTGTTTAACTCATTTCCTCAGATTTCTTCTCCTTAATGCCACTTCCTGATTATTGCATTGGAAGAATATTCATGGGACATAACTGCGTGGAACTCATTTGCAGTTTATCAAAAATATTTTCATTCACTCATTGATTTCGAAGTTGTGTGTGTATGTGTGTGTGTTTGTGGGTGGTGTGCGTGATTGTTTGTTTCTAAGGGAGAGAATATATTTATTTATTTAGTTTTGATCAAAAAAGTTTGTTTTTTCTTGAATAATGAGATCGTTCCATTGAAAAATCACAGAATTAAGGAAAATTGATTTTTTTTTTATTTATTGTTATTTTTATTTTATTTTTTTCGAAACGAGAATAGGTTAAGGCTACCAAAAGTGATGTCCTGGCTACCAAAAGTGATGTCCTGGCTACCAAAAGTGATGTCCTGGCGACCAGAAAAGATGTCCTGGCTACCGGAAGTGATGTCCTGAATACAAGAAGTTATGTCATGGCTACCTGAAGTAATGTCCTGGCTACCTGAAGTAATGTCCTGGCTACCAGAAATGATGTCCTGCTACCAGAAGTGATGTCCTGGCTACCTAGCACTATTAGAGCATGGAAAGGGTTGCCTGAGCTAGCCAGGAAAACCAGGAACTTAGAAGAATTTAGGTCATTGGTTAATATGCATGACTAAATGCATGACGCGTAGGACATAATCATCTTCTTTTTTGAAGTAACGTCTGTATCATATAAGATAAGACAAAGGGAAATTAGCAATAGGGATACGTGAAAAGAAAAAAATCACGAATCGTCAGTATTAGCCTACTAAAACTATCTTCACTTTTAGATCTGTCTATTGATACATAGTTCCTAATAATCTGCTAGTAGACAGAGGCGTCTTTATTTCCTGTGTTTCATTAACACAAAATTTCTCTCTCAATAACCTGCAGGTCTCAGTGTCATAAAGCAGTAAGAAGTTCAGGCTGATAGACTTGGATCTTCCAAGCAAGATTCCTACTAATGATAGGCTAGTTTTGCTCATTTTATTATATCTGATAAATTACGGACGTTATTCAATGAAGTCTTCAATTAGTTGGAACTCTTCAATCAGTTGTTTTCTAAAGGATCATTTAGATTTATAAAATCTTCTCCGTGAGGTTGTTTTAAATCAAGATAGAAATACATTGAACACATGAATGAAAGAAAGAAAATAAAGAAAGAAAAGAAAGAAATATAGAAAGAAAAGATTGTTTTCAGTCAAGAGTGTATAAAGGAGAGGACAAAGGAAGTTAGAGAGAAGAGAAAGAGAGAAAATAACAAGTTAGAAGAGAGAAGAGAGTGAAGAAAAGCAGAAGAGAGGACAGGACACGAAAGAGAGGAGATAGAGAAAGGCAGAAAAAGACACAGAGGAAAATAGAAAAAAAAGATTATAGGAAGAGAGAAAAAGAGAATAGATGGAGAAAGAAGTTTACATTATTCAAAATAAAAAGATGTTTATACAGAATAAAAGCAATTTAAAAAATACATGATAATAACCTGAGAGAGAGAGAGAGAGAGAGAGAGAATGAGAAAGAAAAAGACAGGAAGAGAAAGAGAGAGAGAGAAATGAGACAAGAAAACAAATTTGAGACTAGGGCATCTCATGTAAACAGTTCGGCTTGTTTAATGTCAGCTTGGAAAGGAACTCTCCAGTTTAAAGTTTAAGCTTATAACTAGCGCTAAGAAGTTGCAGGAACAAAGCTGAGGGGGCGGGTGTGAAGGGGTGGCTATGTAATATCTAGTCACATCGCTCAGCCAATGTTAACAAACGCATCATTCTGAAAGTTATTGTGTACATCGACTATTGCCACCTCATTTTGAGCACCCAAACAAAATGTTGACTGTAAACTATTTTAGACATGAGTATCGATCCCGAGAATCTAATTTAATCATGGAATGTGTTATGTTCGAGTCCGAAGATTCGATAAATGTTAGAACTTATTTCGCTATAAAGACACCGCTGTGATGGCTGACTAAACTTTTACTTTAAAGGGCGGTTTGTAAACTTTCCCGACAGGTAGTCCTGAAGATCTTAATTTTATATATGCATAATTTTCTTATTATTATTACAAGTTGTGCTGTTCAACCATTCTTCATAGAAAATAGGCACCACTTATTTACTATAGCGCTCTATAGTAGTGTGTGTATATTGTAATAATAAAGTTTGATCAATAGATTTCAAAGATATTTCTTATTTAGAGCCATCAAATAAAAAAGTTTTATTTCAGTGATTCTCATATATAAAAAAGGGTATCAAGTCCTATCAAAGACAATTTATTTTCAGTCTTTCTCAAATAGATTTCTTGTCAAGTTTTATCATAGAAAAGTTGTAAGTGAGCGGTTCTCAATTCATGTGTAATTTTTATCAAAATTTTTTTTTTATTTACCTTGTTTGAGTGTTTCATACTGTAACATGAGGTCAAGAGTTTGGGAAAACTAGAAGCTCACTACAGTGACCAAAATGGAAGTCTACAAGACATGCGTTAAGAGTACACTACTGTACGGCAGTGAATCATGGACCACCTACGCAAATCAAGAGAGAAAACTAAACTCATTCCATTTGCGATGTTTTCTTAGGATCTTGAAAATCACATGGAAAGACAAAGTGTGCAATACTGAGATCCTTGCACGAACAGGTATTTCCAGCATTTTTACAGAGCTTGCACTAGCTTGGACATGTTCGCCGAATGGAGGACAAACGCATCCCAAAAGCCATCCTCTATGGACAACTCGCGACTGGCACAAGAACAATTGTTCGCCACCACCTCCGTTACATAGATGTAATAAAACGTGACCTCAAATCAGTGAACATCAATACTGACTATTGGGAAGACATAGCTCTAGACCGCACCAGATGGAGAGAAACAGTGACCAAGAAAGCTATGGACAGCGAAAGAACATGGGCCTCAGCTCTGGAAGAAAGACCTACAATGCGAAAAATGGCCAGCTCCTCTACCACCAAAGGGAAAGCCACCTCAACCTTCGATACTTGTGGATGGGAGTGTCTCTCTTTATTTGTAAATGGGACAAGGAATGAGGTCCAAGTCAGCAGTTTGTTGAGTTTATTAACCCAACTTTGGTTGACTTAACAGCAACTTAAATACACTAATACACTCATGTAGTATAATATCTTTATTCTTACTTGGGATCTTATTGCAATCAATATTGAAAACTATTATCCATTTGAGCACAACAACAATATAAAAATAAAATAATGAATCAATACCTTATTACAACTTTGGCAATTGCATAAAAATATATTTTGTCTATTTACAATTAAAAAAATTGATCTTTATAAAACATATCTCTGTAAATAAAATATTTTAAACAGTAACATTTTAAACATACTTATTTTATACATTAACTATTGTTATTTTGAGAACAACTGCAAAGTACATGCTTTCCTCTCTCAGTCATTGTAAAAACCCAAATTAATTTTGAGCAAATTCACTCGTATAGTAATGATAATAATCTTTATTATCCTCTGGGAGATCCGTCTTACTGTAGCACATTGCCTGCGTTATGTACATGTCATCATAATATTTATAAAATAAACATTTATGCATAGCACAGCTTCATTTAAACATGCTGTGTGAAGTGTCTATCCTACATTGTAAGAAACCAATGAACATTTAAAAGGAAAAACTGTCTACTAGAAAGAGGGAAAAAACAATAACAATATACAACAAGAATGAATACTGGTATTGTTAGTATCACAGTCAAGGAGAGACAACTTCCACTTTTATTTTTTTGGAAATATTATATAAGTGCATTAACTCCCTTACATCAATAACAATAACATACCTGCTTATAATTTAATATAGATTCAGTTCATGTAAAAATGTACAAGCAATGCAAATTCTATTTTGGACAGAATGTTGAATTTGAAAGTTATATTTTTTTATGTTTTAATTAAAAAAAAAAAAAAAAAGAACTAAGGAAGAAATTATTTGTTGTTGTTATAATATAAAGATAACTCAAGAGAATTGTATTTTCAACTTAAAACATGGTCTTAAAACTTAAAGACAAAAAGACTGAAGACATGTTTGGCTAGTTAGGAATGACAGCTGATAAGTAGCTGTGGACGTTAACAATGAAAAAAAAAAAATAACAGACTGAATGTATTAGATTTTATTTAAACTACAAGACTCTTGCTAGGTGTAAAAGTATCACAGACTACAATGACACAAGTAAAATTACAGTTTGGATTTATTCACAATCATATGCACTTCTTTAGCAAACAAAAAAATAAATTATAATTATACATTATATTTCTCTTGCAAAGAGATAGTGCAAACCCAAAATTCAATTTTAATAAATTAGTATTCTTTTTTAGCATAGAATTTGTATGATACTAATCTCAGGCTCTGTTTTTCATTGTCATTTTCATAGATTAATTAAACACAAAAAGAGGTGGATAACCAAATGCATATCCCATTCTAAATGGCCCCAAAAACTCAATTTAAAATGGTGGCTTTCCCATGTATCCTCTCAATCAACCAAGTTCAAATTGTCTGTTCTTTCTTCTATGTACACTTGTATGACCTCATTTCCTGTTGACTTGGCCAATGTGTTTGGGGTCTGTGACCTTGACATTTCTGAATCCTTTTTTGGTACTTTGTTTTGACGGGCTAGGTCAACTGCTGCTGCAGAATTCCCATCAAGGCTGCTCAAACTGTTGGTTGCAAATATTTTTCTAAACACTGGGGTTCTCTCTTTCGCAGACTGAACATGCCTGGTGGTAAGTCTGACACTGGGAGGAGGAGTCATGTCGACCAATGAGACGTGAGAATAAAGGTTTGACTGCATCAAATCTTGAGCAAATATTCTTTTATTGTTTGCCTCCCCTTCAGTGGGTACTCTGTAACCTTCAATGAACAGTTGGTCTCTGTGGCAAAGAGAATAAAGAAACTCAACTCATTTTATTATTACCCCCCTGGCTTCACCCATTGAACTCATTTATACTAGTATTACCCACTGGCATCACCTGTTGATTCATTACCAGGCTATTTATTTGTTATTTTGCCATGAACACCCTCCAATTTATCTTTCTTATCTCTGTATTATTTTATAAAATTAATCACTCCACTATTCATTATTTTTACCATCTAATTCTAGTATCTATTTAGGTTGCATTGGACCCGCATGTTAATTGGAGTATCACTTCTCTCTACCAACACACCACTTCAACTCTCCTCCTTAACAAATAGAGTCTTGTCTTATTTACACTATCTGACTATACTTCTGATTTTTAGTTCTTATTCAAAATATTTCAAAGGCTCTATCATATTTTTGTGGTCTGGGCCCTTTTTCTTATTACATCTTGTGAATTCTCACATAATACTTTAGGTCGTACCCTACACCTTTCATTTTTGTCCTTTCAATAAAACTGTCCACATTTCAATAACCCTCTTTTGGCCAGTGTACTGTATATTTTATATTTAATTGGAACTGCCCTATTTAAATGGCTTTTCCAAACAGAATCTATTCTTTTTATAATATATTCAAAGGGGAAAAAAATATGAAAGAGCTGCTATATAAAACCTATTAAAAAACAAAAGATCTGTGAGCACTCAACTCACCTGTCAATGTTATCAAAGTCAATTGGACTGGAACCATTTGCAAATCCAATATATGCTGGACCTAAAGTTTCCTGGTCAATTTTAAAATCAGAGTAACTCATACTTGGTTCCATGTTTCTCAAATTCTGACAGCTGGAGCAGGATGGTACAAATGTCACATTGTGACAAGATGAACTGGAGAATTAAAAGAAAAAAAACTGATGAGTATCATGAGTCTTCATTCCTTACATTACCCATGATTCCTTACAATGTTGCAGAAGTAAATGTCATTTTAAAAAACAAAAATATTTGTGGAAAGAAATAATTAATTAACATGGAATCAATATTAACCATTATTAGTATTTATTACTTATATGTGTTATGGTGTAAGCGTGGTCGAGAGGCTAAGTGCAGATTGAGCTTGGTTTGATTGGCTACCTAGAAGGGGGATCGAGGTTCGACACCCGACTCGGGCAGAGTTGTGTTTACTGAGCGCCCAAAGGCAGCACGGGAAACCAACTCCTAGATACCCCTTCCCCCTCACTGGTCCACAAATGAGTTTGGACCAAAGCGCTCTGAGCATGCTATAAGCATGAAAGTAGCGCTATATAAAAGCTATAATAATAATAAATAATGGTTTGTGTGTGTGTATTTGTGCATTGGCTGATGTGATTATAAGAAGGATTGATGGCTTGAGGATGTATAAAAGCTGGCACTGTTGATGAAATGGACTGATAGAAATGAAACCATGCTTGAATAATAAATAATTAAAATAATGAGAACAGTAGATTTAAAGTCAGCTGAAATATTTTGTTTTTAATTCATTGACATCTTGTCATTTCATTTTTATTTTGTTTTTCTCTTCATTGAAAGCCTGTAAATATTTGTTAATGAAATGTATTTTATTTATAAAAGAAGTTTTCCAGCTTTATTCAAATGTGTGGGATACACCTACAACTGACTTACTTGCTTGGGTTATATATGGCTGATGATGTGAATGCTGATTTTGGCCTTGGCTTCCTCATGCTAGCTGGCAAACCTTCTTTCCATCCTGGTGTGTGGCCAGACTTTGGTCTTTGCTTGAGCTGCTCCCAATACAAATCCCGTCCTCCGGCCAACCATCTGTCTGTGTCGGCTAATCTGAGGACAAAACTTTTGGTGTTACGAGTGATGGGAGAAGATGGTCTCTGCGGTGGAGGAAACATCAAACCTGTAGAGAAGAGAGACAATAGAAAGCTAAAGAAAAGTTTAAGCAAAGTTTTCCTATAAAAACAACTCAGTTAAAAGTATATGAGTTGTTATTGTTGTTGTTTGTTTATGCAGTGGGAGAAGGCAAAACTTGTTTCATTATCTTTAATGCATGCATTCTTTATTTTACATAATTTACACATTTATGAATCAAACACTTTAAATTATCAATGTGGTGTGGTGATTTATTAGTACATTATTAAATGTTACTGTTACTAAAACATATTTCAATGCACTTTGAAGAGAAAAATTATCTCATTAAAGAGTACTTCCTAATTTAGAAAATGAAACCCTGGGTTAAAATAGGCACATAAAAAAATAACATTCTGTTAGTTTGGTAAAGAAAAAATCAATTTGCGTTGAGACTACAAGATCTAAGAGATTTCAATATTGTTTCAAGCTACAGGCCAACAAATGTATAACCTAATGAAATACCTGTGGACTTTGAAGACTTAGGTCTGGGCCTGCCAGCTACTTTCAATTTGTAGTTTTCTTTCAACAAGTTTGAGACCTTGGAGCTAAAGTGTGAACAAACAAAAACATCAAAAGTTTATTTTATATGGAAACTGTTTTTTTTTAAATCATTTTATGAACTTAATTCTGTCTGATTAATATCATAAGTGTTCCTAATACTCATAAGTGTTGAAAAATTAAAATAAAAGTCTAGACAAAATTGTTAGTTCTAAGTGACATATAACTATTATGGTTTGATAAAATTGTTTACATTTTTATTGAACTATTTATTTCAAAATTGATAATTAAAAATAACTATTTTTACTAGTCCCCAGGAGCAAAACACACACACAAAATATCCAAGATTGACAGGTCAAGACTGAAAGATCAAGGGTCAATAAAGTAATAGCAATCGAAAGAAAGTAATGCTGCCAAAAGATAGATCTATGAAGTAATATTACATGAATCAATAACTTATTGATCAATAGTCTAATTAAGAATAGAAAAAAATGAAACCATAACTAATATCTTATTTTATACACAAAAATACTAGAAATCTGAAATTCTGAAAATTCATTTATAGCCATTTTTATTAAGCCATATATTTAGTAACCAGCCATTGAATACATTGACACATTCCTAGTATATAATCATTCTAACTTTCATTAATAATAATGCTGCATTGCCTCGAAGCCCCAGGATTACAGGAGGAGGAATGCAGCATTTGAATTTTATATGACTACACAGACTCAGTAGCAGCTTGCATATTTTGTCATACCTGATGCAGACAAAACCATCTGCATCTGTCTTCATCTATACTGCTTTGGGTCCAATCCCTAAACCATACATTTAAAACCTTGGACACTATGCTGGTAATGTATAGTAGCATCCAAAATATTTTCTAAAGTTATAATGGTAAACATCAAAGTACTGATACAAACTATAAGGTAACTGCAGATGATATTTATCTTTTTAAAAAACACTGCATATTATTGCATTTTCTGGGGGGAAAAAAATGGTATGTCGAAAGTAATCCACACTATAGGAAAGCTTGTCTTCAAGTCCGAAGGAAGGAAGAATGCAGTATTTTGAGCACCCAAACAGTCCCAGCTGTTATCTACATATTGTATCACATCCAGAGCTGATTTGACAAATATCTGCTGGAGGTTGGTTTAAGTTTTCTTTTTCACTGTATATGCCTCTGCAGTAAATCTCTTTGTCTTAAAAGTATATCCTGTGATATTTGCAAAAGATCTCCAGTTGTCTTGTTCTGTGATAGTAAGTGTATGTGTTTTGAGTGGCTAGTAGTGCAGTGTGTGTGCCTGTGTATGAAGTGACCAGTTGACCTTCAGTGTACATGGTTGAGTGAACAGCATAGAAAGGGTGTAAGTCAGAATAGTGTGTAAAAGTAGGTCAGATTGATAACAAGATGCTGGAGTGAAGAGTATAATAAAATAAAAGTATTAACTGAGACTCATTTTGTTAGACTTTTTTAAAGTGTGTCTATTACAGTTCAGAAGCCACCTGCTGCTAGGTGCTCTCTTTTATGTCAGTTAAAGTAAGCCGACACCTAAGCTGGTATTTTTGGGGGACACCTCTGTTATGCCGAACACCTTTTGGCTCACCAAAAAAAAAAGATTGCCTTTGGCATATGGTCATCCCCCAAATAGGATATGTGTCCTGCCCAAAAAAGATGCAATCCTTCTACACTGCCCATACCAGCATTTGCAAGGACATGGCTATTATTTAGTGGGGTCTTGCCATCATATGCAAACAAAGGAGGGTTAATACTGTAACATCAGTCCATGAATATGTCTTTGAACAGGAGTGAGTGATTTCATTACCAGTATCAGTACCCTCAACAATAAGTATTCTTTTAAATGAAATTAAAATTTAATTCCATTCAGCGCTACAAAGTAAGGAGAGAAGTTTAGAAATGCTTACATGTTACTATTTGCTGAATGGTTCATGGTATTTTTAATGTATCCATCTGACATTCCTTCTTCCTGGTCTTTCACACCTTTGACAAAATAAAAATGCAAATATTATACATATAACAAAATACTGTATTCAAGAGTTTTTTATATTGAATATGTAAGCTTGTAAGTCAATCTTATCATTTTGAATGGTCTTGATCTAATATGTCAAAACCCGCATTGGTAAAGCTTGAGCAGCCTTCCATCAGCTGAAAAACACCTGGGGATCTAGGGAATTAAGCACCACCACCAAGATAAGGCTATTTAACACCATTGTTAAGCCGATACTACTTTATGGAGCAGAGACCTGGAGAACCACCGTCACCACCGTAAAAAAAAATCCAGGTATTCATCAACACCTGCCTGAGGAAGATTCTTATGATCTGCTGGCCAGACAAGATCTCGAATGAGGAACTGTGGCAAAGAACAAAACAGCAGCCCATTGAAATAGATATCCTTCAGAGACGCTGGAGATAGATAGGTCACACCCTGCGCAAGCCAGCATCCAACATAACAAGGCAAGCCCTAACCTGGAACACCCAAGGAAAGAGGAATAGAGGACGGCCCAGGAACACATGGTGCCGCAATCTGGAAACAAGCCAAGCAGATGGGCAAGACATGGGGACAGTTGGAGAGACTCGCCCAGAACCGAGATGCCCGGAGAAAGCTGGTTGGTGGCCTATGCCCCAGTAGGGACCACAGGCAGAGATGAGATGTTGATCTAATATTAAACAAATCATATAAGGATAGTTCCAAGACGTATTTTCAGATTTTTCAAGTTAACAGTGATCAATTTTTTTTATTACAATCTCATCCTTGTTATTACAATTAAAACAAACCAAATCAATATGAAATATAACCTTTATCTAATATGATATAAGATGATATCAGTATATTTCATTAATTATTTTATATAAATTATGGAGTTACTTAATAAAAAGATGATAAATACACCCTAACATATCCCTGTGTTCCTCTAGTTCTACATATCAAATAGAGAGTTGAACTCATTAAGTCATCAGTTTTCCGGGCTGATTCAGACAACCCATTCCATGCTCTAATGGTATTAGCAAACAAGAACCTTGTACAAATTTTTGTCAGCATGACTTTATTTTGCATCTGTTCATTTTCTAGCTCTTTAAATGAAATAATGGTTATTCAATTTTAAAAATACCTTAATATTTAGTTCAAAGAATAACTTATGGGAATGTACTATGATTAAAGACAAAAAAATAAAGACAAGTAATAGAGGCTTACTTGTGAGAAAAACTGCATTTTCTTCCAAACCAGTATTTTCTTCCAAACCAGTATTTTCATAGTTATTTCCTGTGTTAGGTACGAAATTTTGTTGTTCTTTTAGTATATTTTCAGAATGAACATCGCTGTCGACATATTCATCCTTCACTGTAGTTTCTTCACTACTAACTTCTCTTTGTGTTGAATGAAGCGGTTCACTAAACACATCGATGGAAACAAGGTTTCTATTCATGTTTTTTTCACTGCATAATGATTAAGATTATTATGTTATTTTTTTTTCATATAAAAAAATATATAATATTTCTTGGCATGCAAACATTTTTCATTACAAATAAACCCTGCCCAATACTCATAATTGTAATACTCCTAACATAAAGGAAAAATATTTTTATTGTGTTAAGCTCTTCCGTGGTGTTTAGTACATGAAAATATAGCTAAGTCCGATTGGAGATAATGCTGAAATCAATACTGGAACAGATAAAACAGGCGAAAGGGTAAAAAATCGATAAAAGTATTCGACTCTGGTGTTGAACAACAAAGTAAGTTTACTCAGGGAACTGTCGAATGTCATTACATCTAGGCGTCTCTAAAATCCTTATCTTTACTTCAATAGGAGAAGCGTCTTGTCTTCATATAATGCTAGAGCATTCTTCTTTTTAAAGATCTATCACGTCATTCGTCAATAAGTAAAACTTTCTCATTATTCTCAAAACAAAAAACTAAATCCTAATCATGTCATAACAACTGAGCAGCCAAAACTATTTCAGAAGTTCAAGGAAAAGTGTGTTTTTTTTGTTTGCATAAATTTTATCTGGTAAACAGAAACTAAGTAAATGAATTTAATTATTTAAAAACACAAACTATGGAAATAATTTCAGTGTGTCCTTAAGTTTTATTTGTGATTTACCACTTAATCATGACTCATGTACATCAAGAATTGACCTTTTTAGTCACATGAGAAGTTACAAAGGGAAAAGATTGTGAGACATAAAGTGTCATAAGAATGATTCCTCTATTGCCCTGAGATTGACTCTGGTTAGGGCAACTTTCTTACATGAAATCTATGCGTAAGCTATTGTTTCTCTACGCAGTGTACCTCTCTAGATTGAAATCTTGTGATTGCTGCAGATCTGTATGAGACAAACGTTCATTCCCCATCATCACTGAACTTACTCCATCTTTTAAAGACTTAACATGAAAAAGTTTCTCAGGAGAATACAACTGAAACAAAAAAAGTTTTAACCAAATAAGATTAAGCTCCATAAAGGTTTTAGAAAGTTCAGTAACTTTCATAGAAAAAAAAAAAGTCAAACTGAATTTAAAACTGAACAAAAATCAATGCTCTAAATCTCAATAAATGCATCAATATTTTTTTAAGTCAGGAAAAAATACAAACATAACATTTAGAAAAAATAATGTGCACAAAAATATCAGGCTGCATAACTTATTCTTTTATTATTTTCAAAGTTATTCTGAATGTCATTATTGATATATTTATTGACAGAGAAGAAAACTATTGAAATGTATAAATATCATTAGAAAGGTTTCAAATCTAAAAAATGAATTAACCTGGCTAGAAGAATTGCTCTATTCAACTGACTTTGAGAATCAATTGGTTGATTAACTGGGTATCAAATACCGGGGTATATGGGAAAACTATTCCATCTGACTTTGAGAATCAATCTGTCGGTTAACTGGGTATCATATATAAGGGAAAACTATTCCATCTGACTTTGAGAATCAATCTGTTGGTTAACTGGGTATCATATAGAGAGGGAAACTTCCATCTGACTTTGAGAATCAATCTGTTGGTTAACTGGGTATCTAATAGAAGGGAAAACTGTTCCATCTGACTTTGATAATCAATCTGTTGGTTAAATGGGTATCTAATAGAAAGGAAACTGTTCCATTTGACTTTGAGAATCAATCTGTTGGTTAACTGGGTATCAAATAGAAGGGAAAACTGTTCCATCTGACTTTGAGAATACATCTGTTGCATTTTGCACATCTACCATAAGGTAAACTCTGCTATCAAACTGTTTTAGAAATATAAGCAGGAGTTACTTTGGGAATTCGTTTCTGTTTTGTTTCAGCCTTGCCATTTGAGGATCCCCTAGAAGTAGGAGGTTTATCTTCATTACGCATGCTGTCGAAACTGAATCTGGCATTTTGTGTGAATCTGGAGCTTCTACGACCCTAAAGTAGACAGAAAAAAAACATTTTTTTTACATTTTTTTTTTATTTTAAGATGACTAGACATGGTGACATTATATAGACATGGTGACATTATATAGACATGGTGACATTTTATAGACATGGTGACATTTTATAGACATGGTGACATTATATAGACATGGTGACATTATATAGACATGGTGACATTATATTGACATGGTGACATTATATAGACATGGTGACATTATATAGATAGACATGGAGACATTATATAAATAGACATGGTGACATTATATAAATAAATAAACATCTGTATTACATAAGATAAGATAAGAAGACATGGTGACATTATATAAATAGACATGTTGACAATATAAAAATATAAATGGTGACATTATATAGACATGGTGACATTATATAGACATGGTGACATTATATAGACATTGTAATATTATATTGACATGGTGACATTATATAGACATGGTGACATTATATAGATAGACATGGTGACATTATATAAATAGACATGGTGACATTATATAAATAAATAAACGTCTGTATTATATAAGATAAGATAAGAAGACATGGTGACATTATATAAATAGATATGTTGACAATATATAAATATAAATGGTGACATTATATAAATAAATATGGTGACATTATATAGACATGGTGACATTATATAGACATGGTGATATTATAGGTTGTCATTGCCGGAAGTGGTAATGGATGTAAGCACTCCACTACCTATAAAATGCTTCCAAATGGCATGCGTCTCAAATAGCCTCTGACAACCAGTCCAACTCCCGGCCTTCACGTGTGGCTCAGATATTGAGTCCGGCGGAACTGTTCTTACTAACAGGAGAAGGGGCACAGGCGAGTAACTGGCGCCTTAACCAGTAAGCTTCGGGCAGGAGGGGCTCGTTAGCCATGGCTGGCTACCCGCCTAGGAGAAGGAAAACTCTGAATTCAAACCTCTGCTGCCTTGCAGTTATACCCAATCAAGGGAAAGGCTTCGGGAGCCAACCCTGAGGAAAAATCAGGAGCTGGCGACCCTAAGGCAGTTTGCAGCACCCAGTGCTACACCCTGGCAGAACCTGCGACGCTGCTGACCCCAAACTGTATCGGCACTGCCGTTCCTTTGGATACATCAGCTGCGTGGAGAGGGGGGAACTGATGTGTGGGCGACATCGTTCCGACCACAGCTTATGCCCAGGCATTCATCTCATGGAAATGAGATGATCCATAGTCGCTTCGCGACTGACGGTGGCCATAGAGATATTATATAGATAGACATGGTGACATTATATAAATGACATGGTGACAATATATAAATAGACATGGCAACATTATATTAATAGACATGGTGACATTATTTGCCTCTACCCTGTGACTTCTTAGATTCTACCCTTTTGATCCATAGCTTCTACCCTATTGCTTCATCATAAGATTTAACACTCTTTCTTCATAGCTTTTACCCTCTTGCCACCCTATTGCTTGTTTTTTTTTTTAAAGAAATGGGTTTAATCCCATACACATTTCTAATTAAAAAATGGATTTAAGTCCATACAAAGTTCTAATTTGAAAAATAACCAACTTTGGAAGAATGAAATAAAAATTTCTCAGTTTTTTCTCAACCAAGTTCATTAAGTGAGATTTGGGTAAACACACACAGAGTGTGTTCTTCCTTCTGATAAAAACATTCAGTCCTAAAGTATTTCAGTTTTGGACTTTCTTCTGAAAGAAAAATTAGTATAATAGTCTGCACTGTATAATGTTACTGTGCATTGTTCTATGATCAAGAGTAGAAGTACAAACTATAAATATCGTCACTTTCAGGTGACCTCAACCATTAGAAGTATCTTAACTAATAATTAGAAAATTGGGGGTTTTTACCGGATCAAACTCTTTGTATATATATGTTTTCTCATTTTGGGGTTCAACTGTGTGAATGGTAAATCTGAAATTAAAAAACAAAACATGAAAGACTAGCCTAACGTGTGTGTGTTGTTGGTGGTTTTACTTAAAAAAGAAAACCAAAAAAAAAAAATGCACAACAGGCTCTGGACTTGGATTTGTGTTGTGTATCAGTTACATGGGAGTGATGCTAATTCTAGATGTAATTATTAAATTGCAAAATATATACGAGAAATTCCTGGAAATCTCCTGAATTTACTAAAATCTCCTGAAAAATAGACAAAATTGTCATTTGTGGGTGTCCTTCATTGCGGAAAACGCTAATCCTACGCGCAATAAAAGAAAAAAGGCATTGTCAACTTTCAAGTAAAAATGTAATAAGCAGGTAAATTTTCACTTTAATTGGAAGTTCGAATATTTTATTTACTTTTATAGTCACTGCCATAAGTTGCAAGGATCGTAAGGAAAGTTAATTTGATTGCAATTTTGTACTTAGAAAAGAAGGAATATAATTCAAAGTCAAATTATTTTTCTAATACAAATCTTAATAGAAATTTTTATTCATTATCAACATTCAGTGTTTGTTTTCCTTTGAAATCATGTGTCACCAAGGTGTACAATCTGTGAGTAGAGTCTTCATCTTCGTTCCTCTTACGAGCAAGTCTCACTCTAAGTCTATGTGGAACATGCCTTATTCCTTGGGACCAGATGTGCTTGTTCAAGCGAATGTCGATTCTAACATCAGGAGTGCCCATCATTTTTTCAGCAAACTTTCTGATTTCTTTAATGGCACGAGGAGCCCTCTTTTTAAATCCTATTCCGTGCAGTCTCTTGTGAATATGAATAGTACATTCTTTTGTAAAGACCTCATTAGTAACGGCCTTCTTTTTTTCTCTTTGCTTTCTTGGGGGTGCCATTCTTAGGCTCAGAACAATGACAACAAATCTAAGCTAAATCAGAAAAGGTATGAAAATTGAAGGTGAGTTGTAATAGCACACACATAAAGTTTTGTGGTTAAAATGGTAATTTAAATATATTACATTTAGGTGGACAACTTTCTGAATAAAACTGAATATCTCACTTGTCTCCCTCTGTACTCTTGGGCCTCCACATTCCTATGTCTGTGGCATAGCATAAAGCTTTTAAATCAACATAAGTATAGTGAGCCTCACTGTCCTTAACCTTGCTCTCAATGGCGCCATTGGCAACTGATAAACAAATAAGAAAAATATTTTTTAAAATGTTATTTACTTTAATTTCTGTCTTCTTTAGAAAAAAAAAATTTTTTTACACAATTTCCTTGCTATGAATATTTTTTAAAGCAACAAGCAAACAATTGGTTTCAAACCTGGAACACCATCAATTTTAGCCAGAGCTATATCCCCTTTCAGAAGCATTGTGATGTCACCAATGACCTTTAAAAAAAAAATTACATACAACTTCAATTCAAAGCATATATATGTGTTCAGCTAATAAATTAAGTTGTATAGCACCACCAACAAAGATGTTGACCTGGAAGAAATAATTTCCATCTAAATATTTCTAAAATGTACTAAACACCTTTAGATTTAGAGCTTGCTGTGAAAACCTTACACAAAATAATCTCAGAACCAAAATTTACATTCTATCTCCTTTATACATATTTTTGAAATTCAGCTATTCCCTTTCAAATCAAAAATGTCAATTTCATGTATAAACAAATCATAAAATGATAAGAAAAGTAAATTATATTTTATCCTTGATTTTGACAATTACTATAAAATATGAATATCTTAAACTTTATCTAAGGATATAAATATTATAAGGATATAAATATTTAACACATTTTTATCTGTTTTTTACAGACTATAAATATCTAACACATTTGCCAAGTTTTTAAGAAAATGATAACACACAAACCTGTGGTCCTAACAACAGCTTGTCACCAATTTCTGAAATGTTAAAGCAAGTAAGCTAAAAATATATAATTAAAACATGAAGAGCCTTATATAATTATTATCGGAATCATTATTCATTCATTTTTTTTATTGAAAAACTTTCATTTCACTATTTAGCTAACTTCAATATAAATTATACAAAAGGATATTTTTTCAATACAGTCAAATATAGTCCTTGGCTTTGACCTTTGCAATACAGTATTTAAGCAAAACTAAAAAGCTTAGTTCTTAGAGTTACGTATGTGAGCATACATGAAGAGTATGGCCTATATAATAAATATAATCTTTACATATTTCTATGTGAGCATAGTTGAAGAGTATGGCCTATATAATCTTAATGCTCCACAAACCCTGAACAGAAAGGAAGCATTTCATCAGCTATTACTAGAGATCATTTTATTAACTCACTAGGCTCTTGGGGTTTGGTTTTTGCTGCTTCTCTGGCTGGGTTTAGAATCGGTGGGTCTAGTTTTGGTATGGTCATCCCTTTTGTAAGAAACTCTGAGGCCCAGATTACTGAATGGAGAGGTCTGATTGGCAGACAGTCAGATAACTAGAACGAGTGAGATTAAACAGAAATCTGTTAATGTTTTTTTTCATTAAAAACTGATATAAAAATATACAAAAAAAAACAATTTAGCATTTAGTGGTAGCTATAATAAAAAAAAAGTCTTTTTTGAAAAACAAAGCATATAGGAAGAAGTCCACATTTACAGCCATCTCTCTCAATACTTAAGATTTCTTTCCCTTTTTTATATTGAATTAAATTCATTAATTACCACTGTTAACTAATTAGTTAATTTTTTTTTATTGATTCATGTTTTGTAGCCAACAATGTGAATAATTGTGCCAAGTTTCAGCTTGACCCAAGAACAGGAAGTAGGAGAAACAATGTGTTCAAAATTTGTACCAGACAAACAGAGTTGATAGAAGCTATGTAGTCTAAAAACTACATTGCTTGCATATGAGCAAATAATTCTTTCTTGCACTTTTCTGACACATTTTTTGATTAGATATAAATATGTTAATATCTTAAACCCAACAAAAAATATAAATGTGTAACAGTTACAGCAAGGTATCGATCTCCAACAGGAATGTCTGACATTTTAATGTCAATAGCATCCATTCTTTTATGAACTGCCTCCTGGATCTTTTCTCTGACAACTTTGTGGGCCTGTCTCATTGGAAGTTCATTCTGTACATAAATAAAGATATAAAAAAAGATATTAATATAGAAATCCCCAAAGCTTAGTCAGAATATAACCAGATACTGGATGTAGGTGAATTTGTTTATAATCTTTCTTCCCTGATAAATACTAATTGAAGTATGAAAAAGTCCACATTTCCATGAGATGATCCATAGTCGCTTTGTGACTGACAGAGGCCATAGTAGTAGTATAGTTTGTAAAAGTCATGTTCTTTAGGACGTTTGTGTAATAGTAGGCTAGTAGACACTAACAAACACTTTCCTGTCTGTTTAATTGCTAACTTTATTCATGTTAGATTGTCCATATATACAGGCCTAAAAGGAATTCAATTATCCCCCCTTCTGTTAATTAGCACATTCTTTTGACATGCCAGTAATGTGGGTTACTGGGTTACAATAATGAGACAGGCCTGACAAAACAATCACATTTACTATCACAGTTGGTTAATGAGGGTTTCAGGTGGCCAGCACAATGACCAACTGCTTTTACTTTCCCCAACTAACTTCAAAGTATCCATTAGACGTATCTAAAAATCCAGAAATTGAAAATCCCAGTCTTCACTGAAATTCAAACCCAGGACCTTTCATTTGGAAGTCAAGTGCTTAACACTCAACCATCACTTCCCTCAGATTCTGAATGTGCACACAGTTCTTGTCCCAACAATGCTGGAGTAAGTTTCTTAACATTATATAACAATTACTGTATTTCTGTGCATATAATCCAGAGGTTATATAAGTTTTTACAAACAAATGGCAGCTGTGCAGGGTATACAAAGGTGCAGGTTATACAAAATTTATTTTACTCATAAACATAGCATAACTATGGACACACTTGTGGGTCTTTATATCTCCTATAGTTTACTGTGTGGTTGTGAAATGTACATAGGAAAGCTTTATGAACATCTCATTATAAACCTTAAGAAAACTAATAGTACAGATGCAGCAGAGAATATTTAATATTTAATTTACCAGTAATCAATTGTGACAAGTAAGTAAGCAACTAAACTAATTTGCTAATACTGATAATTTTAAATTAAAACGTATGGAACACCATCACCAGATTACTAGGTCAACAACTTTATGTCCAAAAAAAAAACATACTACAACAGATACAACCAAAGGTTTGTATTAGCACTATATGTCCCTTGTTGGAACAACAATTGCATCTTGAGGGACTGGTATCTGATGAGAACCAGTACCAGTACTTTACAGTAAGTCATGTAGGAAAAATATACTAGGCCATGAGTCAGTAAGTAAGTTTGTTTTTTGTAGCATCTATCTGTATGGAGTCAAGAAAGGCTGAGATTGGAGAAGGTTTAAGTTTTCTAGAAATGTTAATGAAAATTGCAAATGTTGCTGGCCAGTTGACTGCATGGAACTATAACATGAGTATTTTTTTGACACAGCTCATTATATTTAGGCGAGAAAAAAAAACTCTCAGTCTAAGTGGAAAACACGTAATTTAGTCCTGAGAAGGAAAGGACATATGTTTCTAGTGGACTGCTGTATAAGAGTTGTCTATAAATATTTATGTATATAAAAGTTTTCACTTACAAAAACATCCTCTGCTTTAATCAACTCATCTTGTGCTTCATCAACAAGTGTATAATTTCCTGTAGCTGTCAGAATCAAATTAGCAACTCCTGATGTGAAGAGTTAACAAAATATATTACTGAGAATTTATTATATACATCTCTCACTAGAATGCAATAACTGCTACATACTAGAGCATCCTTAAAAATGTAAAAATAAATAAATTTATAAACATTAATAATTTTTGGCCTTTTTCAGTTGAGAAATAGTTATGATTCATATTATATTATGATTCATATTGATATTATATACATCAAATGAAAGCCAGGGCATTAGCCAAGGTGAGAAAAATTTAGCTTTCTTTTCTAAAGGTTTTAAGAAAAGTTAAAAAACACACACATAAACACATATATATTTTATTTATTTTTTTATTTATTAGACATCTTTTGTATTATTATTTTGTACAAGTCTGACTAAACAATTGAATAGATCAGCTAGGTCTGACCAATCAAACTAAAGGCTTACAGTTGGATAGAAAAGCTGGGTCTGACCCAATAAACTATAGGCTTACAGTTGCATAGAACAGCTGGGTCTGACCCAATAAACTATAGGCTTACAGTTGCATAGAACAGCTGGGTCTGAACCAATAAACTATAGGCTTACAGTTGGGATAGAACAGCTGGGTCTGACCAAACAAACCATAGGCTTACAGTTGGATAGAACAGCTGGGTCTGACCAAACAAATCATAGGCTTACAGTTAGATAGATCAGCTGGGTCTGACCAAACAAACCATAGGCATATAGTTGGATAGATCAGCCAGATATGACCAAACATATGATAGGTCTACAGTTGGATAGATCTGGCCAAAAAAAAAACGTAAAAAAAAATTCTGAAAAGTTTAATTTTTTTTTTAACTAGTGATAAACTTTAGTTAAAATAGTTTTTTTTAGTTTAAATTTAGTTTAATTTTTAAATTTATTTAGTTAAATTTTGTAAAATTTAGTTTAGTTAAACTTTTTAAATTTAGTTTAGTGCCCATAACCAATCAAATATAGTTGTGTGTAACCAAAGGTCATACATGCAGTCCAGCCCCCCTATTTGAGATTTATCACCAAATAAGCAGACTCAGTTTCCTCTTAATTTAAGTTGTGACCTCTAGATAATGCCACAACATGCTGCCATAGTAATGTATGTCTATCCCTTCTGACTTAATGTGTTCAACTGTCTATCTATAAACTCAATGTGGTGGACTCAACAAATAAGCTGGTGGGGGTGGGGGGAGTTGTTCAGCTCTACCTATGAAGATAGACCCACACCACTTGATATATGTCTGGTCAAATAGTTAAGGAATATAACATGTTAGCTAACCCACTCAAAGGTAATGCACATTTATAATGTAAAGTTTCATTTCTATTTTTATTAAAAATGGCTATTTTTTTGTTAAAAAAAAAAAAAAGCTGTTTGGTACATATTCATATATTTTAAAGTACATTATTTTATTCATATAAAAATTAAATTAAATGAAATATAAACATTAATACATTTAAGCACATGAACACCTAACAGACATTAATGTAACCATGTCCACTTTATACTTATAAATGTAAATGTAGGTACTTTGATGTACTTCTACTTACCAGCCTATTAACCTGGACGTAGCCAAATATGGCTTGATAGTGCAGGTGCAACCCTAATTGCTTCTTACATTATTATTTATTATTATTATGTTAGAAAAGAACGAGTGTTCATTCTCTGGCGCAGCCAGGGTTGAGTTTCGTTAAAGGGAGACAAAATTAATCGTATTCCCTTTATCAATTTCCACTGAGGAATTTTCTGGTGATGTGGCAGGTCTGCAGCAGTACCGCCCTCTGACAGGCAACAATAATGTTCCTAGGAACGCCAAGAGTCTTGAAGGTCTCTGTGAGGTCAGTGGTTATTATCCCTTCGGTCGATATGACAATGGGGTATATTGTTATTTTAGATAACTTCCATCAACGCTTAATCTCCAAGCCTAGGTTCCCATACTTTCGTTGTTTTTCCAACTCAGTTTTTCTTAAATTATGAGATAGTGGTACGGCAATGTCAATAATGATAGCAACTTTTTCTTTTTTATCTATAAGCAGCAGATTATTATTATTATTATTATTTATCACATACTGTAGACATCAAACATAGAACTGTTCAACAAACAAATAGCCATACCTGTGTCCCCAGAACACAGAAGACGTAGAAATTTGGGAATGTTCAGCATGAGAGACACTGCTTCTCCAGCCATGAGTGCTTTATAATCAGTTGAGCTAGAAAAACATAAGAATGTATAATATTGATAATCATAATTGAGTTTCATTCATATTAAGTACAATGTATTCCTCAGTAAATTTCAAATCATTGATTTACTAACCAATATCAGTTGAAGTTAAAATTAAGATATAAGAGCTAATAAAACAGAAGAAGAATTTTTTTCCTTGTGATATATATGAATGAGTTGTCTGCCTTGTTTTTACTCTAATAGATGCTTAAAAATAAGTTTCATTAGTCTAGTAGAATGTTAAATGTGGATCCATAAAAAGACATTAAATTTTTTTATGATCTTATTAAAATGTGATTTTGAATATTTGCATAATGTGGATCCAAAAAAAGTTGGGAACACAAGAGGGATAAGCTAAGTACAGGAGCGCAGACGTAAGGTAAGAAAGTGTGGCTTGGAATAAAATCACACACAAAAACAAATGACAACCAAATTAGTTCAGCTAAATGCATGCAGCACTACAATCAATATATCTTGTAATACGGTCATCAATTCAACTTACTATGGGACTGGTTTGACTTTGTTCTGGTTGGACTCAGAGGTCTGACTGATCCATGTGAGACGATCGACTGCATAATAGAGACTCATGAAGAGCTGAGGGTACAAACCTCCAGTGTTGTTCTGTGATATAGAGAATCATGGGATATTCTTAAGCATTACTTATTGGCCAGTGGAAAAAAAATTTGTTACTTTTTTTTCTTTCTTATTGAAACAATAAACCAATGGGCCAGTTTGGATTTTGTTTATGTCATACCAAAACTAAGCAATTGAATAGTGAAAAATTGAAAAATAAAAAAAAAACACTTTTTAAATAAGAAGATTCCTTCTTTATACATCTTACGAGCAATTATTTTGCCCCAAATAACTAATTGAATGTTAGATTTTAAAAAATATGGAACATTTTTACGCACCATCACCGCCGCCAGCATTTCACCCTTCTTAACCTTAGTCCGCAGATAATATCCATCCACCTAGGCTACATTACCAGAGCTTATGGATAAAAACCCAAAATCTAGGTTAAAACATTACAAGTTAAGTCTTGTTGCTTTTTTTCTTCTCTAACATCATCCTTCATTTGCATTATCAAATTTATGATAGCATCAACACCTGATGTGTCATGGTGGCTGAGCAGTAAAACACTTGGTTTCTGAACCGGGGGTCACTGGTTGGAATCCTGGGACTTTTAATTTGAGGATCTTGGGGTGCCTGAGTCAACCCAGCTTTAATGGGTACCTGACATCAGTTGGAGAAAAATAAAGACACTCTCTTTAACAGTTGACATTTACATCATCTGCCCAATATATTGACATTTACATCATCTGCCCTATAGATTGGAAGGTCTGAAAGTGGATACTTTAATTTTCAACACCTAAATGTCCTATGTAACCAAAGGAAATGTATATAAAGGATGCATTTAAGGGGAAAAATTCATCCATTAAATTACAATCAAACTCAAGCCCAAATTGCACTCAAGGCAATGACCTAACCATGTTGACAAAGACATTAGTCAGTTGGCTAAAGAAAGGTTATATCAAATTTTTCACACATTTCACTCACAGATTCAATATAGACTTTGTTGAGATTTAATGTTCTTCATCAATAATGACCAGTGAGAAGACATAGCTCTAGACCGCACCAGATGGAGAGAGACAGTGACTAAGAAGGCTATGGACAGCGAAAGAGCATGGGCCTCAGCTCTGGAAGAAAAGCGGACAACATGGAAACTGGCCAGCTCCTCTACCACTGTAGCAAAGACCACCTTTACCGGCGATACTTGTGGACGGGAGTGTCTCTCCAAAATAGGGCTCCACAGCCACACGAGGAAGTGTGCAAGATGAACTGAAGGAGGCCAATGAATGTTCTTCAATATATATTGTTGGTTTTCACCAGATTGAATGGAGGTTAGGCTAGATTCCAAAAGAACTTTATAAAACAAAAAAAAAACTTGTATTAAAGAATACATTAAATACATGTACATCATTTTTACCACATTATTATCTCTGTCAACTTTGGCAGCATTAAGTAAAAGGCAGATAACTCTAGTTCTGTAAATTGGCGGCAGCAGAAAATATGACATTATGTTCACATTTCTGAAACATTCAATGAAAAAAACAAATTGTTCAGAAAAAAAGTAAACAATTATAGTTTTCATTTTAATGCTAATGATAACAAACTAGCTGGTATAATGTCTATGAAATGTTCCTTTTGCCTGAGTCCAAGACTATCATTTTAGCTAATAAAATCACAAATATCTTGGCCAGGAATGCAAAAATAAAATCTAGTACGCCCAAAACCACTAAATATATTACTTTAGATATACAGTAACTGACCCTATAGTCTCAAGCTGTGATACATTCAATGAAGACCTGATCAAAGAGGTAGGCAACTGATACTCCAATGATATCTTGTGGAACAAAAATGAATGCAATTACATGGTGAATAATATAAAAATAAATTAAATTGGCTGTTCTTCTTATATCTCAGTGGTCATGGGTTTAAGCACTGCATGCTACCATTGCCCATAATCCAGTGGGAGGTTTGGGCTAGTATCTAGTAATGTTCAATTCTGAAGAAACATTCAAAACATTGTAAACCAACAAACAAAGAAACAGGTGAAATAACTGGATACATTATAAATTTGTATACAGTCCAAACACAATTTCTATTGTTTTCCAACAGATACAATTAAGTTCTCTTTTCTTTTAAGTTATATATAAGCTATAAGATATAAATGTTTTAAAGAGATTTAGGTCATTCAAATAATCAATTTTTCTTTTTACATTTAATGATTTTTAATTTAACAATCACAAAATATAAACTTTTAAAAACAAAAAGGTACATTTATTGACTATTATTATCAATAATCCAATAGTCTATAAGAATCTGCTTACCATCTTAAACCAATGAAATCCACTTACCACCAACAATAGAAGGAACATATTACATCTTTCTGTATCTGTCTGTCGTTGTTCCAGTAAGTTTTCCAAGAAATTTCCAGTTATTGTGTTTAGGATTGGATCTCTGTTAAGAAATATTAGTTTTCTGAGTAGGCCTATAACAAAAAAAAAACAACCAATCTAATTCAACTATTCCTTGGTAAGGAAACTGTGATGTACTGGCCTACAAATATAGGGCTACTGTTCTGGACAAGAAAAGGGACAGCTGGGACAAGAAAAGGGACAGCTGGCACAAGACAAAATGGGAATATTATCAAGATAGGACAAGACAATCCCAAATCTGTATTGATAGCATCTATGACTATGTTGAGTTTATTAATAAGTCATCCAGTGGTACTCATTCAAACAGTTAAGAATGTGCTCTAAGAGAAAGCACAAAAGAAGAGAAAAAGTAATCCAATTTCTAACCTTCTGTTTTACTAAAAAAAAAAATTAAATAAAGACCATCACACCTTTACCCAAACATCCCTGAACAATTCTTTTACTATTTTCTTCCATTAGTTATGATGGTGTTATGTGGCCCACAAAATGACCAACCACAGTTACTTTTCCCAAACGTCATGATCCCATGAAAACTGGATGGACTCAGATTCCAAAATTAAAAATCCCAGTCTTCAATAGGATTAAAACCTGGACCCCATCATTTAGGAATTCAAGCTCTTTATCACTCAGCCACTGCACTCCACTCTCTAACATTTTTGTATCGAAATATTTTTTATTTCTACAGTTCAAGTAACAAATATAGTCCAGAATAATTTTTTATAGCATATATCGCAAGACATACTTTTTATCTAGCTCTGAAGCCCAAGCTAAAATGTCCTCCTGAGTCATATGTGTGAGATATCTCAGGCGCCTTTCATCAGTATCTACAAAAGAATACATTCATGAAATTAGATATATGTTTATGCAACATTCATAACAGCATATATTTGTATAATAAAATTTCTGTATTTCTAAAAGAAGAACAAAACTAAGGAACACAAAGTAAAGTATGTGGTTAAATAAAATCTAAGCATCTGCAACCAACAAAGAAGTTACTTACGTTTTGTATGCTTCTCTGACATTGGAAACTTTGAATATATATATTTGCACTGCAGAACAAACAAAGTGGAAAAATCAAATGATTACAGCTTGCCAAGTAGATAAAGCATAGGCTTCTGGCTAGATCTCATAATTAAAGAGGATTTTATAAGTTTTCAATAGATGTTCATTGTTAGAGTTGCTAAATATCCCAACTAAGTGTCCTTGCCACTCAGTATTAGCATTACTTTCTCATCTTAAAGGTTGTGATGTTAAAAGAAAACTTTCCATGTAGCTCTTTTTTATATCAAATCTTGATAAGTAACTAACATAGTGAAAGCAGTCATTACAGAGTCAAAGTTATATCATGTAAACTAATTGTAATCTCCAAAAATTTTGTAATGATAAAAGTGCTACTAGCTCTAGCCAATTTAGAACTACCATTAACTTGGAATATAGGCCTAGATCTATTGGGTAAAAATTTAGGAAAGTGTAAAAAAATTTTAGGAGAATTCTGAACATTTTTTAGGAGATTTCATTTTTTAGATTTCAGGAGCACTACAAACCCTGGATTATATCTTTGGAATGCAGTACCTTCACACTACTGACCTGTTTACTCACAACTCCCATAATGCCAATGTTTTTGACTGCTGTTGTTCTGAAAGTTTTACCCATTTTGTGACGCTGAAAGAAGAAGTAAAACCAAACAAACTGAAGTAAACATAGAAAGAGTTGAGAGAAGTGGCTCAAACATAAAGAAAACTTTTGTTGTTGTTGTTTATAGATCAAAATGAAAATAAAAATTCTAAATGTAGATAACAATTTAAATATCTATGATAGGAAACTTACTATTGGGTGTGAAGTCAATGCTGTATCTATAAAGAACTGATTCACATGAATCCTCTCCATTACTAAAAGTTACAACAACAAAAAAAAAGTAGAAATGATTTTCAACTTAGTTTAAAATTTTGTTAAGTATTCATAAAACATTTAATAAGACTGCAAAATGAATGGACCTCATTCACCAATTGCAAACAAATACCCTTAAGCCAAGAACTTCCTTATTCTCTTCTATACAACTTATGACCTAAATTCAAAAAATTGGATATCACATGATTGTATTTTTGTTGTTGTATCAATTGTCATCACGGGACCATTCACTTTGGTGAATGAGGTCCATTGGTAGAATACAGTAGTGTTAATATATTGTAATAACTTAAGTGAAGGCAACTCAACAAGGACAACGATGTTTATTTACATGACATCACAGTTACACAAAACAACATCTTTATTCAGCACTGTTTCTCCATCTTGACTCTCAACGTGGGCGGAAGTCCTTATTCTCACAATGTCAATATCCTGTTCTAGTCTGTTCACTAGAGGTGCGCACCTGGGCACTAGCCTGAATGATGGTGCGCAAGTCAGAGTCATTACATTGCCCCCGTCTTAGCACTTTTCGTCCCGAAAAGAAACACTGCAGCTGAAGTTTAACTGTTCAGGTGGAGGTCGATCAGTGGGAGCCACAGGCGTTAGGTAGGGTGTTCCCCACAAAGCCATCCGCATTGTTTTCCTCAAGTGCCGCTTTCTCTTTCTCCAGTTGACCAGGCTGTTGTTGAGACGATGACGTGGCCGTTTGACACACAGAGAAATAGTGATGAGCCCTGTTTTCGTCAGCACAGTCGTTGATCGGACACGCCGTTTCAGCAGACCCTCCCGACAGACGCCTCGCATAGAAGTTGCAGGTTCACATGCAACCACGTTGCAAACAAAGTCTGATATACCGCATTCATCTACAGCTAACAGTCTAACATCCAGGAGATAGGTCTCCTCAAGTTCAAAGGGAAGATGTTTTCCTCTTGACAGCTCAGACGTAGAGTGGGTTGATTGACATTCATCCATGCCACTGTCGATGATATTGGTAGAAGTAGACATGCCTTGTTGATGGTTTTCTTGGCATCCACATTCCCAGTGTGATGCACTGCACGTACAGTTCATGCCAAACCTCTGGATACAGTTGTCAAGCTTCGAATTTCTCTCACCAGTACCGGCAGATAGGCAGAGGTCTTTAAGGTCCATAGCAACAGTCTTGGACGCAGACCTAACGTTGTCTTGGTCTGTCCGGCTCATTGAGGTACTCGTTGTAGTTAAATCAGGAACAAATGTTTCAGGCACATAACAGACTTCATCTCCTTCATTCGTCTCTTTCCTTTTGATTCGCTTTATCCCATTGAGATCATCGCAGCAATCGTCGTCACGTTCCTCGTCTTGAAAGTCACCCCCGTCAGACTTGCTCACAACACAGTCACAGACAGCGCTCCAATCCCCAGCGCCTACATCACCACTGTTTGTGCAGCCACAGTCCTGACCAGGCAGCTGCCCTTTCACAAACGAGTTTATGCCTTCTTTCGGTTGCGACACCACACTTTGGTCTATTTGTTCTTCCACTTCCAATACATCTACATTCAACATTATATCCCTGCTCATGTTCCTCATCATGCTCCTTATCGTGCTTAATTGTTCCTTAAATTCATCCCCACACTCCTGGATCTTGCCAATGACATCCCCAATCCCAGGTTCAACTTCGAACTGGTACGTCTCCGGATCTTCATCTTCCTCAATCAATGCTTGTCGCAGACGAGCCGCAAGCCTTTCCTTGCTACAGAAGGGTTTTAAATCTCGGTCCCAAAGCTCTTGTCTCAGCTGTGTAGTTGAGAGCTGATGTAATAGCTTCAAATATGTCATTTTAATCAAAGCCTACCTCCTCTCGTTGAGTTGCCTATAATCCTCACTTCTGACACCAATGTAATAACTTAAGTGAAGGCAACTCAACGAGGACAACGATGTTTATTTACATGACATCACAGTAACACAAAACAACATCTTTATTCAGCACTGTTTCTCCATCTTGACTCTCAACATGGGCGGAAGTTGTTATTTTCACAATGTCAATATCCTGTTCTAGTCCGTTCACTAGAGGTGCGCACCTGTGCACTAGCCTGAATGATGGTGCACAAGTCAGAGTCATTACAATATATATCTAAAAAATTATTATATTATAATATTTACATAATTTAAAAGTCAGAATTTAACAAATTAACATCTTGACTGAAATAAACTTTCTTATTTGTTTTTGTACACATAAAATATTTATATTTTTGAAAATAGTACTCAATTGTGACATTTCAAAACATGGGTATTTAAAACAATTTTTACTATTAAGGTAATGTCTGAGGCCTATGAACCTATGATTTAAAAATCTGGACTTCAGGAGAGCATGAGTTATTAACAAAAGCTATAACAATTTTGTAAAAAAAATTTAAAAAATAAATAATCTATTTTTTTTATTATAAAAAAAATTACTTAAAAAACCTGTATAAGTAATACAACATAATTATTGCTAATATTTTTTAAATTTCATTTTTACCAGTAACTAAGCGGCCATCCAAATCCCATATCAAAGGTAGGCAATCTATCACATGAATACGATCTAAAAATAAACATTGAAAACATAAACTGATTTACTGACTTAATGTAAATATATTATAATGACTTAAACATTAAAATTAAGATAATTCCTTTAAATGTTGAAAATCAAACATTTAAAACAAAGAATTAGGTATTTAAAAAAATAATTTTCCAATATATATTTTTTTTTGAGAATACTTACAGTAAGGATCTGAATCCAGCTCAGGGTTACCATGGAGACTTATGCTTAGAAAATGAGCATGTCTAATTTTTTCAAGGTCAATCCACTTCAGGTTGTTGTTTGAGAGTATGACAGTCCCCAGAGCGAGATAACGAGAAAGTGCATTGAGTAAACATATCTAAAAAAAAAACCCAGACATTTGTAAACAATATTGGTGACACAACATAATAAAGAAAAAAACAATGTTCAACTTTCTTATGGTTGGAAACTTAACCCTATGTGGCCTTAACAGCAAGAGCTGGTCAGATGGTCAGTTCTGTCAATTTAACAAGATATGACATGCACATAGTGGCATGCTCATTTTCATGTCTTTAGTATTTGGGCCTGTGGTGGCTGAGTGGTAATGTGCTTAGCTTAGAAATAGCCAGAGTTTAAATCCTGATGAAGACTGGATATTTCAACATGGGGATTTTTATGATGCCCTTGAGTCCACCCAGCTCTAATGCGTACCGTACCTGACATATGTTGGGGAAGAAAGTGTATCATTGTGCTGGTCACATGACACCATCAATAACAGTCAGCCATAGAAGAAGTTGAACTTAATATTATCTGCCCCCTTTAGATTGCAAGGTCTGAAACTTTCTCATATGTATGGGATGTATCTTAATTTATAAATAATAATAATAATATTAATGAATTTTAATACTTTAAAAAGGGTCTTGTACTATTTGCAAGTTGTTGTTTTTTCTGCAAGTTAATCTAAGTCCTAAGACTTTAAGCATGTAACATTTTCAAATCAGGCTACTTTTAAATCTAAGTTTCATATTTCAATTTAAGCCAGTTTGATAAGAATGAAATATGTTTTCTGCATGTTAAATTTCTTTCGTGCTTCTTCATAACTGTTTTATGGTAGGAAAACAGTGGTTTACTTTTTTTTATTAAGGAAAATTTCTTATTCCATATGCTAGAACAAATTTCTATAAGTACTCCTTCTTATATAGTGCCATTAGAGCATGTAACATGTTGCCTAAATCAGTCAGGAAAACCAATGACTTAGTAGAGTTCAAAGTCTCTAATTAACATGCCCAACTGTATTAACTTATGGATACTATGCTAAGGGTGTAATTATCTTCTTTTTTTAAGGAATGTTTGTAATTTATAAGCTTAGATAAAAGATTATTAAAAGTATGACTGATAGATCATATTAATTGGCCAGAAATATTGTCATAAAGTAATATAATTGGTGAAGGTGGATTAAATAATTACTCTTAGGAGCTTGTATTCTGAAAGCAAGTTTTCCTAAGTCACATTTACTTGAACATCTAACAAGTTCAGGAATATTACATGATTTTAAGGTAAAGAATTAAGTAACAAAGAAATAATTACACTGTTGTTGCTAAGGTCTAAATACCAAAGTTGCTTCAAATTTTCCAAGCCCTCGTCAGATTGTAAATTATTGTTTCTTGCCTTCAGCCAATGAAGATTCTCACACTGATCCAAGTGTTCCAGTTTCACTGTGCAGATAATTACAAAAAGTTATTCTTGTAAATATTTATAATATAGCTTGATATTCTCAATTCATAGAAGTTTCCCAGAGAGACTTAAAATATCTTTTTTTTTAAATTTTAGTGTGAGTCCTATGACCAGAATTATTTACTTTCTGTGACCTATAAACTAGTTTTATAAAGAATATTAAACAGAGACTCAATTAAGAAGCCAAAACGTATTACGGTACTACACCTCTACAGTTCTACCTTACTTAAAATTCTTGAACTAACATTTACTTTTAAGTCTACAAAATCTAGTCAATTTGAAACATAATTTAAAATAATAGGTCATTTGGTGATTTGCCAAAAGTTCTGACTGGTCAAGTAAGACGTGTGATGCTTTGAAGCCTAAATTTAGGGAGGGCAGGCAAGAGACTTTTTTTAAATATCCAAATTTCAACAATATAAACATTTATTTAAGCAATTTTAAGGACATAACTTATAAATGTACATCCATATTTACAACAGTGTATTAGCCACGGACCTTACCCTCCACAAATTCAGATATACTTTTAAATTGTAAGTAAAATATGCATATTAATTTTTGTTTTAAAAGAAGGAATATGAGATTACATTTACATGTAATCTATTTCTTCTAAAATATGGATTAATTTTAAATATTTGTATTATTATTATTACTAAGTGGATTTTTATTAAAGCTTTAAAAAAAATATGCCATTATGGGCAATGAAAAAATAAAAGTGATATAAAGGTATTTTATCTTCGATTTCGAGGATTAAGGATGAGTGCAGTGTTTCACATGACCATAGTAATACATGTAAACCTATTATAATGTTGGGAGGAGTGGTGGCAGTGGTGGCTGAGCAGTAAAGTGCTTGACTTCTGAACCAGGAGCTCCGGGTTTGAATCCTGAGATTTTTTATTTTTATGGGCTCCTCTGAGTCCACCCAGCTCTAATGGGTACCTGACATTAGTTGGGGAAAAGTAAAGGCAGTTGGTGGTTGTATTTTTATTGTAATATTACATATAGATGGCTGACTGGCTGCTTAATATGTGAATGTGTTTTAGATAATTAGAAGGCACCTTGAATATGAATTTTACATGAATGCATTTGATTTTTTTAATTGACATCAAATACTTTTCAGTGAAGGGAGTTTTATAGATTGTATTATTATTAATAATATAATTATATATAATCTATAAGGCCTATCTAGAATCTAGAGTAGACTAGCTCTAAATAAATTGTAAATACTAAATGAAAGTTCAAAGGGGAAAATCACACTAATGAGTCACTAATGAAGTCTAATGACTAATCTAAAGTAATCACAGTGTAATTATTCATAAGTTAGATCTATATGTAGGCTTTATAATAATATTGTTTGTTTGTTGTTTCTACATTTAAAATTTATTAACCTATTTACTATTTGATCTACTTTTGTTGTCAACAGATATAGATATATAGATCGAATTATTTTTATTTAACTCGAAATCAGTTAATTATGATTGTAATAGTAAATATTATAATAATGCGAAACTCGAAAACAGCTTAGCAACGGCGTCTCTTATTATTATTTTTTTAATAGAAAACTAACCGAGCTCTAGTCCTGACAGGTCTAAGCTCTTCGCAAGATGAACTGGTACCTTACAGCGTTTTCGAATGGTCTGAAAAGTCAAAGTAAAATTATTTGAGTCAACCATTATATTAATTTAAAACGAAACATTAAATTAAAGATGCATGCAGGTGTGGAAAGACATCTACTAGATCTAGTCTACCTCTGGTTTGAGCTTCATTGTAAGGCCGTGTTAGGCATTTATTTGTTTTGACGGGAAATTAAAATATCCGATTACACTTCCGTTTGTAATCGGATATTGATTTCCTCAACTTTGCAGATTCTCTTTGGGAATCGGAAATATGCTAGAATTAAAGATTCGACAAGATCGTTCTCACTATGATTGACTATGATGTAGCCTTCTTTCATTAAAGTAAAAATTCATACGGATGGGTCTACATTGTTTTTAATGGCAATGTCTTGGATTCCAAAGATTTAGGATGAGTTTAGTGTTCTTAATGGCTATGCAAACCCAGTTTTTCAGCAAAGACATTGTCCGCGATTTTCCGAGGATGGCGCAACATGGGAGCATCGTGCCCCCTAGACCCTTTAAGCGTTATAAAGATCAACTGAAGCCCTTGTTGGCGTAATGGCAGCAGATTGTATCTGATAGGGACAATAAGAGAGCTCTCACAAAGGCTGCGGGACAAAATTTGATACCAATGGAAAGGCCCTTGTTGAAGACAGGCGCAGAAGACGAAAAGAAAATTTTGCTTTTATATCATGGAATAAAATACAGGTTTCGTTGTCGATTACTGACATTGGTAGAATTGAAAATAAAAACCCGTCAAAAGATGTCAGCTTAAATAAAGAGTTTTAAATGCTATAGCATATATTGATGGTAGGGATAAAGATAGAAGGAATGTGTTCAATGACCCTTGTTCTGTTTCGTCACTTCGTGTTTGAAAAGTTCATAAGCTTGCGCATATGTATTACAAAGCTTATACACATTAACTGTGAAACAAGTTTTATTCACTTTATTTCTCCAACATCCAATGTCAGATCAAGCTGAAATTTGGCATAATTATTTATTTTACCTGCCATCACAGGAATAAATAATACTTTTTTTTTTTTGGTATCGAAAAAGAGAAAGAAATTGTACTTGATTGATGTGTTGGTATAAGTTGAATTAGCCCCCTTTAAACTTTGTGGGTCGCCGCTTTAAAGTTTTGAATTTGAAGCTAACAATTCCATAACTAAAAAATATTTCTCTTTTCATTTCACAAGCAGTTCGCTGGTAAAAGTGGTTATTGTGTTGGCTTGAGGACGCTAAAACAACAAATTAGTCAAACTATTTCTAATCTCATAGATTTATTGTTGTTAATCTAGATTTATTACAAATGTAATTCAATGACTGGTCCAAAGTAATTGATACTACTACGCTTAATATAGGCTTTGTTTTTTTTTTTGTTACAAGTATTTTGAAAATATTTTTTTAGTTTTTAATAGTGTATTTTTATTGAATTACAGCTCGTATAGAATGGTTCACACTCCGCCAGTCGCCATCTCCTGCTGGGTTACCCGAAAAAAAAATAGCGAACGACAAACATTCTGACAAAATAGGGGAAACTCTCTTGACAACATTAAATAATAATCAAGTCTGAAAAAAAAAATACAACACCCGAAACTTGTATAAAAAAAAAAAAGGGGGGGGGGGGGAGTTCTTTTTCATATAAGTGGGTTTAACGTGCGAACACAAGGGAGGTAACTCTTGTAATCAAAATGGTAACTAATCTTGTTATTAAGTTGTGTCATCAGTGCCAATGGCTCGAGATTTAAACCCAGCAAACAAGTGAAACGCCAGACAATGAAGTTACTTTGTACCGTTGCCTAAATATGATTTTCTACTTTTTGGCTTTAGACGGACTTCTGTAGGCCTTCTAGTATCAAAAACCCTTAGCCAGCTGAACACTTAAATTATATCTCAAATCCCAAAATTGCACTTATAATTCATAGGCCTAATATTATCAATATTAATTTATAATATTATAATTCATATTATTGATAATATTATTAAATAAATGTAATAGATTTATTTAGCTATGGATTTAAACGTTAAAAAAAATGACGGAGCAACGAATATTCTTGACTCTTGATTAGGCCTATGATGTCCAAGTGTGTCTGATGACGTCGCTTAGGGATAGCTACATTTCATTGTCCACTGACCTCTACATTTATTATGGCATCTATAAAAGAGAGCGATGTCCAATCCGCGAGTTCTAATCAATGGCATAATGCGAGTGCTGTCACTTGTTTGCCGAACGTGCTTTTAACAAAACATACATTCGCTTATCTCCTCATTGTTTGGAGTCTGTTGCCTAGCAACACCTTGGCCTTGTTGTGGCAGTATAGTCTTTTAATCTTGTTATCTAGTTATTCGTAATGTTTCATTATAACATTTTAGCAACAAAGTGAGTGAGAAATTAGCAATATGCGATGAGGATAACATGATTCTGTATTACTTTCTTTTAGCATGACAAAAACAAACCACGAAAATCAAGGGACAAATCGTGATGATGATGATAATGATGATGATGATGATGATGATGATGATAGATGATGACGATGATGATGATGATGAGTTTCAAGTAGAAAAAAAAGTTAATTTAGCAGACTTACAATAAGACCTATACTATTATCTACCGAAACGTACAATGTAATATTGTTCCATTCGAGAACTTGTGTATTTTGTGGCTAATTTTCCAGTTGCAGTGGCGAATGGATAGGAAGGTGTCATGTGGCCAGGACAAGGACCAAATCCCTGGAACTTTCCACAACAACTGCATTGGCTAAGAACTTCATTAAGCCTCGGACAAAACAAATCGTAGCTGACAATGCAAACTCCAAACATTCTAATCGACAGCGCCTAACCACTTGACAGAGGCAGCCTTGGCAGTAACCGGTTCACTAGAAAGAGATTCGTCTGGAACCCCTGTGAGAGTGTTGTATGCAGCACTATGGGATTCGTAAGATAAGTTTATCCCGGGCAATGCTTCTAAGACTCGTCGTGGAGCTCGATTGGAAACCTTTGTTAGAAGAGACGATTAGGACAATAGGGAAGAAAAAATCCGTTGGGGTGCTTTTTAGAACCGAGTCCATTGCACTGGCGGGGATAGAAGAAAATCCCAATAAACATGTCACTATCCACATACCGTACAGCAAGAGGCCGTATACCTGATTTGTTATAGAGAAGGAATATTATTGAGTTTTACCTGTGGACTAGCCTTTGACCTCGCTTCTATTCCTTGCTTTTTAAGATGCGAGACATCGGTAATAGTGATGCTAAATTTTCATTTGCTTGGATCTTCCCCAGACAGAAGTTTGTTTAGACAGGTAGATGGAGGTACGTTTCCATAGGCCAAGATTTCCAGGAGTCTTAGACTAAACTTTTAGGACAATTATAAAGTTTAGGCTACAGAATCTACTACCTTACCACAGTGCTCACTGGCTTGTCTAATACCGTACTCGTTTGCCTTATTATTGTCACAAAGCGTGAGTAATACCTTATGCCAGATAAGATAGTCTCATTGATGACATTTTAGTTGTAGGCCTACTTGTTCTCACAGACTCATTGATTTAGTGGCCTTTAACTAACTTAATGATCAGGAATAGTAATATCAATCAATCACTTAAATTAGATTAGATAGTAAATAATTTTTATTACAAAGCTTCTATCAACTCACTCCGTCCGTCTGTCTGTATGGTAGGCTACAGATCTTGTACATGTTCTTTCTCACACTTACCATACAAAGCTTCTATCAACTCACTCCGTCCGTCTGTCTGTCTGGTAGGCTACAGATCTTGTACACGTTCTTTCTCACACTTCCCATTCTCAGATTAAGTTGAAACTTTTGCTCAATCATTCATTGTCCTTAACAAAAATAAAAATCAATCAACTAATCAGTGGTAATTAATTAGCTTTGTTTAATATAGAAAAGGGGAAATTAAGCTTACAGTAATGAGAGAATACTGTTGTCAGTATGCAGTTATTTCCCTTTTTAGAATTTTAATTTATATTTTTTTTTTCATGCTGATGTGGTCTGTTCATATTTCCAGTGATTGAAAACTCGGCCCTACTGGTATACGTGAAGTCCCCAAGGCCGTGTTAATAATTTCATCGTTCCAAGCTTATTAGGGTCAACTACCTGATTAAACTTTGGTTTTAGAAAAGTTAGTCTGATCTCCATTTGCGCCATTAGCATCACAGACATGATGAACAGCGTTGCCCATTTCAGAATTATGTAGAACTAGACCCAGATATTTATCAAATTATTCCCCCTTAAACCATTATTCCCACGATTCGATTTATTGACTGGCTCATTGATCTAGCTTGAACATTTCAGAATTTAGGTCAGTTGGTTTGAGATTGTAATAAATAGAATGGGTGGTGCTTCTCTCGTACACTTCTGTTTAAAACATTTGATAGATATTATTATGGAACGCTGAAGCTCACATATCCGTAATTTAGATGGTTTTCATAATAAGGAAAGCTTTAAAATCTATCTCCCCTGTTTGGGCGTGTCACGTGAAAAATGGTATCGCCACGTAACACTGACCGAGTGAGGATGTTTGGGACGGCTCATTTTCCATGAAAAGGGATGCTAGGTTTTCGTTCATAATTTTATAACTAGACCGTAGCAGCCGGGAAAGAGCGATCGTACATCTAGTCAGACTGCCGATACACTCGTTTTGGTTTATCTCCCTTGTAACACACCAAGAATGCCCGTAAGTAAAATTAAAACTAGTGAAACTATTTGCTTTAATTATGTTTTTGAGGATGTTATATTTAGATGCCTGTAAAGTTGTCATGTATTCTTAAATCCTAGAGAATGAATATTGATTAATATTGCGCTTCTAATGAAAAGAAAACGAAGCGATTTGAAGTAGATAAGCCTATATACAATAATCAAAGCTGTAACTTTTTTTCTTCTCAAAAATATAAAAGTCCTCTGTTTGAGCTCTCTCTCTCTCTCTCTCTCTCTCTCTCTCTCTCTCTTGTGTCTGTTCTATGCGTGGTTTTTTATTGAGAAAAGAGTCCTTACAATCACAACGAATTTCCATAAGGATCAATAAATCAGTCTTATAGTCTTTAAAGTCTTGATTCAGTCGCTTCTTTTCTATTTAAGTCATTGACACATGCATATAAAGGAAATCGTCTCTCTGATTTATTTCCTATACAATTATTTTGGGTTTCCTGTACTCTTTATACATTTCGTAAACTTCACGTTATTTCATACTTTTCGTTTTTAACCACTTCCTCCTTCTATTCCTCCTTCTATAACCTACCTCTCTCTCTCTCTCTCTCTCTCACCTAACATGAGGGGCGGGGGCGCCATCATAGGAATATAGGCTTCCCAAGTACCCAGGTATTTTCACTTCAGTACATAAGAAAACAGGACAGTGTAATGCCCACTGTGTAAATACACACACCTCTAGGTCTTTCTGTAGCACAAAACAGTTACATTTCGTTTTTGTTTTCTCTTGAGCGTGCTGTGTAACATCTATAGTTCATAACTGAACACTTTTTAATAGACTAGAACTTCTTTGACAATCAATATACATTTCTCATTGCACTGCAGAGGCGCGGTGGCCGAGTAGTAAGAAGGGCCTGGCTTCCAAACTGAGGAGTCCCGGGACTCTGGGATTTTTAATTTCAGGATCTTTAGGGCGCCTCTGAGTCCACGATCTCAAATGGGTACCTGGCATTAGTGGCTAGCCATATGACATCCTCGTTAACCGTGGGCCACACAAACAGGTGACCTTTACATAATCAGCCCCAAAGATCGCAAGGTCTGAAATGCCCTTCATTCACACCATTTTAAGCCTTCAGATCTAGCGCGTACCATACAAACACTGCACTTCATTCACACCATTTTAAGCCTTCAGATCTAGCGCTTACCATACAAACACTGCACTTCATTCACACCATTTTAAGCCTTCAGATCTAGCGCGTACCATACAAACACTGCACTTCGTTCACACCATTTTAAGCCTTCAGATCTAGCGCGTACCATACAAACACTGCACTTCATTCACACCATTTTAAGCCTTCAGATCTAGCGCGTACCATACAAACACTGCACTTCATTCACACCATTTTAAGCCTTCAGATATAGCGCGTACCATACAAACACTGCAGCCAGATTTCGTATTGTCATTTTACACTGGAACTTCTAATCAAGATTTTTTTTTGACTCATCTCGATTTCAAGCCAACTATGTGATCCGCAAGGGAGATCATTCTTGGCCACTTAGCATAGATAGGAGAGCATAATGTGATGAAGCATAAATAAATACTAGCAATAGTAATAACAAAAAAACTCAAATATAAGCAAGATTAATTTCTTTTGTAGTGCACTAGCCTTCAAAGCAGTCCTGCTCCACCACCTATGGACTATTTAGTTAGCGATGTTTATATCAAATACAGAGATATTTCTAGTCAGAGAAGAGTGCTCCTCAACCAGGGGCGTTGCCCACCTCATGAGAAAGATCTAGCCTTTTGTGGGTGGGCGGTAGGGAGTTTGCTGAGTACTTCGGTGTCCGTTACAGTAGTATCTATGAATAGACAGGCGCAGAAGACGTAAAGATAACATAAATAGACCCCCGGTGGACAACGGCTCTGTCTGCATAGATGTGAGAAAATATGCAGGTCGCAACAGGGTTAGCGTAGCCATAAGAAACGGATCGAACACATAGCCATTATTCATGCATACTTACATACAATCACACACACGCTTATATAATACGATATTATCTTCTTTACAACAAGCAGTTTCATAATCTTAGCTCTGTCTGTGTGGGTGTGTTGCGCGTGGATGTAGTTGAGCGTAACAAATTACGTGAGTCATTAAATTATTAAGAGAGAGAGAGAGTGGGCGATGGCCTCAATGTGTTCTGCTGGAGCATATTTTAATATAAACTTTTGTTTGTATGCGTTTGCAAAAAGACACACAACATTGTGGTAGCATAGCTTTTGTTTGTGCCGTCCGGGAAAACCTATTTATAATATATATATATATATATACTTATAAGTGCTGTCCGGTAAAGTATTATTAATAAGTAAGCAAGATCGGCCTAAGGTAATTAAAGGCCCTAGTCGACTGCCTAGTTTGTCTATGCCTAAGGCCTGCCCTGAAATAACCCATCAAATCAGAGCTCGCTTCTAAGATCGATCAATGGTTCTCAAACTTTTTTGTCTCGTAGACCCTGTGGAAGTCGTCGTATATATATATATATAGACCACACACACTACTTTGGGAATCACTAAGTTAAAAGTTTGCTTTCCAGTTAGGCCCAATGTCCCATAGATTATTTGCAGACCGTCCTCTATATAGACTATAGAGTCACTCTCTGTCTCTCTATGTGACATTATACGTATCGGGTGACGATCTTTTCCCTTTACAACTTCTTGTGTGACTAAAGAGGCCAATCCTTGATACACAGCTGCGGTCACAGGTTGGGCATCTGTAATCATCAGGGGCTCTTGCACTTTCACTCTTCTTTCTGCTTCTGTCACTATTGTCACTATACCATGTTGTTAACATAAGAAATATAATAGTATCTAGCCTATAAAATTACATTAGAATTATTCCAGACAGGGAGCTTCCCCATAACGACTCCGCCACCGTCACTTCGAGAAACCATCAAGTCTTCTCAGAGCTATTGATTTGGTGTGTCAGCGACTTATTTTTTCTAGTTAAAGTGCTGAGGTTAAAACGAGGCCACTGTCTTCTGGGAGTCTACTCTTTAGCTCCAGCGTCACCATCTTACTTTTACTTTTATTGTACTTGTGGGTTTTTTTTTTCTTTCTCTTTTGAGGACATTCCTTATTTGTTTTTTTACACCTAGTCTGAGGCGCGTGATGTTGTGTGCACCTTCTATCATCTACGTGTGTATGTGTGACACAGGTGAATGTGACAGTGTGACAGATTATACAGCGGTAATGTGGAGGCATACAGATGTGACGTGGCTGCGTTTAAATTCAAACACAAAAGAGCAGTAACTGTGTTGGTTGTTTTTTTTTTTACAGAATTTTATACAAAAGTATGCTTCACATATTAATATGCATTGATCCATATCCAATATGAGGGAGGCATTTGAATATAGGATTCAGAAGCGCGAGACATGTCTATTGAATACTAAATTTGACCTAGATCTGTAGTGTGTTCTTAAAAACTCGACTTCTTCAAGAAAAAAAATATGTTTGTTCGTAAGCCTACATGTAATCTAAAATTTTAAAATATCAAAATTGTAAACACACAGAATTACTTTCCGTGCTCTATGCAGTCTGGCCCTGCCTTTGTTGACGTCGATAAAGTACACGAAAGAAATCTAAACGGTGTCCTTTATTCACATTTGTATAACGCCTACATATCTAGTTATCTACGTTATATAAAACCTGAGATAATAATAAGGAGGGTCTTTAATTGAGTGCAGTATTTAACGTGGCTAAAAAGACCAGGATGTGACCTGGATTTCAGCCTATATATTTCTCCACATTAGACGCAGACAATTCTGTTGTCTATCGGAAGCAAGAGGTCCACCATCGGCGCCTGATTTTGACAATTTTCATTTTTACAATATCTCTACTCAAGTCAGAACTTCGTGGAAATGGGAACCAGCTGGGAACCTACATGGATAGCTGATCTCAAAAATGGCTCTAACGATTGTCCTAGAACTTGACCAAGTTGATGTATATCGCTGAGAAAAGAATGACTGGCTCTTTGGCCACACGGCCCCCACGGGGAAAACTAGAGACCGCTATCATTTTCAAATAAAAAATTTAATTTAAATTTGGCTACAGATTTATGTATGTATAGATCTAGGTCCAACATCGGTTTTGAAAGGACTATGTGACTATAACGTTTTTGATAAGTCCATGAAAAGACTTTTGCTTTCGTGAATTTCGTAATGTAGACCTAAGGCTTTATTGCCTCATGGGTTTAATAAATTAATGTTCAGGAAAATTTTGCGCATCGTCTTCTAAGTTAGTAAAGTTCCAAGGTCGAGATCTAAATGCTTAAAACTGGAATATTATAAAGTGTACTAGTCTATACATTCGCTTAACCAGGACTCTTTCTCGGGGGGAAGGGGATGGGTAAAAAATGTTTATTTATCTAACATTCGTTATTTTTTAAAGAGAAAAACAATCACCTTGTAAGTTGCCTAAAGGGGGTATAGTCTTTTTTTTAAAAGTATTTTTAATGTTTTTCTTTTTTTTTTTTTTTCAAAATAAGATCCACAATACATCTAATGCCGTAATAGTTATGGTCTACATCGAGGGTCGCAGTTACGTAGGCTACTCTGCTGATGGGTTTGGATTTTCAGCCTCGCATAATGTCTATGAAATAAATCAAACGTGTATTTTTTTTTAACCCAAGACTCCAGAGGCTGAACTGATGAATTGGTTGATCTACGACTCAACTCGTGGCATTGTTCATGTCTTTAAATTAGTGTACCAGTATTTTCAAGAGCTGTCGAATTGAAACATTTTCAAGTACATTTCTCAATGAATGTTTGAGAACCTTTGAACCATTTGTCAGGAAGTGACCTAGATCTGCAAATCCTTCAATCTCTGGAGTGAGTCAAACTTGTCGAAATGTTCCAAGATCTGGATCGCTGCCAACTAAAAGTGTACCCCTAGACCTAGATTCACACGCTGTTTTTACCTTGCAACGTGAGTTAGCCGAACGAATTGTGGGAAGGCCAGTGATTACTGAGTGATTCCGATTTTAAGGTCAGAAATGTAATGTGGGACTGACAGACTACCTATCAAAGAAGGTTGGAGTTGGCAGCTCGAGCAGAGCCCAAAGAGAGCACTGTCATATTAACTTAAAACTTCCATCATTAAAGCTTGCGTACTACACTAGAAAACTTAAAACAAGGTTACAATTACAAAGACAGTATATAGACTTCAAAGAAAAGATCTATAGGCAACGGAAGTCTGGTCACTCAATTGTGACCTATATTCGTTTTGGTGGATAGGCCTACTTGTAAACGTTGGAGATGGTCCATCTTTGCTATTTAACACGCAACTTGTACACACACCTTAAAAAAAATGATAGTTATGTTTTCTTTTATTTACCTTTAAAAAAACGTACGGTACGGTGGCAATGTATGTATGACATTTTCTTTCTCGTGTCAGATAAGATAGGTATAAAATAGGTGTGGGGATGTAAGCATATGTTAAAAGTAAAATAGCCTCAGGGAGTGGGAGGAAAAAAAACATTGTTGTATTAAAAGGATATTTAAATGTTCTTAACACCGGTAGGTCTAAGTGTATTGACATGTGGACTTTGTTTTGGACATCCAACTAATGTGGTTTATCTAAATATTTGTTATTAAAAGCATGAGCTAAACCTATGTATTACCGTGGCACAGACAACATCTGTTTGAGGCAGAAATCACCAGAGAGGCGTGTCCATTAGTTCAGGTTGTCCAGTCAGCTTTTCTTTGGACGACTCTTCCACTGTAGGCCTACCTTGAAAGATGCCTTTTGTACGTGAATCCTGTCTGACACAATGACTGAACCAGTTCTGATCTCTTCATAGTATTAAGGGTTTCTCCCTTTTGCCTGCCAGAGTGTTTTGACTTGTACAAGTACAAACTCATTTCTCTTCTTTTCCAGGTGTCCGATAACCTGCAGTTTTTTGGGGGATTTAGGCTACTCTCATATGCTTGAAATAGTGATCTAATAAAGTAGGCTAGTTGTAATAACAATGATAAACGAAGTCAAGTATTTAGCTATAGTTTTGTGTAATCATTTGGGATTTTCGGACGCCCCTGAGTCCACCCAGCTCTAATGGGTATCTGACATTAGTTGGGGAAAAGTAACGGCGGTTGGTCGTTGTGCTGGCTATATGACATCCTCGTTAGGAAAAATCGAAAAAATCTTGGAAGACAACAGCCACCCGCTCCATCATAACTACGTCAGGATGTCGCGAAGTGGGCGACTGCTGTCAATCAATACAAGAACAGAGGGGTACAAAAACTCGTTCGTACCTCACTCGGTCAGACTATACCACCGCCACCCTTCGATCAGGAACAATGAGAAGGGCCAAGATGGCTGTGTGTAGTCGCTGAATGAACTCTTTATGTTGTGCCTGTTCTATTTATGTGTATGTTTTTGTATGAGAAAAGAGTCCTTGTAATCACAACGAATTTCCATAAGAATCAGTATAAGCAGTGTGTCGCTCTGAAAGACATAGGCTATATAGGCCCATCTATCTGTGGTCTCTCTGCTATCGTTGTTGCTAAATTTATTCAATAATTCTTTGAACAAAAATATCCGTCATATTTGTTGTTTTAATATGACACATCAACACTTATTTATAAAAAGCTGCATATGTTGTTGTTTTTTTTACACGTGGGCGCTATTACGGTAATTAACACTCCCTATACTGTACCCCCACCCGCTTTTAAAGTATGGAAAGGTGTAGGCGATGAACCGTGCAAGTGGTATACCGATGCATACCACACACTGAGCCAGCGTATGATGGATTTTAGTCTTGATTGAGAACTTTCGTTCAGAACCTGTCTTGCAACACATATTCATGTCGTCTGTGCGTTTTGCATATACCGGTATAGGTCTAAATTTATATAGTGAGTGTGTGTGTTTGTGTACATAATAGGGCCTACACATAAAAGCCCCATCGTAAGAATGGATCCAGTTCTAGTGTGTAAATGTAGGCTACGTGGGAAGGATTTTTTTAAAATGTACTTGTTATGTTGCATTTGGGATATTCATATTAGTTAATCATAGTTCTCTGTAATCACATTTTGATGGTCTTTTATTAAGCAGGAAAATACAGAAAAGAAGAGAAAGTGATATTGAGAAATATGGGGGGGGGGGGGGCGATTGTCAAAACAATGAAACCTAAAGAAAAAAAAGGAGATGGAAGGTTGGGACTTGGGAGAGACTATTTAAAACAATGACAGCATAAGCAATGTCACTAAATTGACAAATTACCATCGCCAAATAAACTTTAAAAATAACAAGATTACAAAGAGAGTGTGTGTGATACACAAACTCAGAGGCGGCCCCCGTCGGAGTCGGATCCCTGTCAGATTTTAAAAAAAAACGAGAGCATTGAGAATTTTGATTCTGCAGTGCTAAAATGAGCACAAAATTATGATGTAGGCCTATACACAGATAGGTCTGTGGATGTCTAGCTTTTTAATACTTCTGTGTTTTAATTTGTTAAATATTTATCGGTGTAAATGCATGGGCGGTTTAGGAGATGCAGTTTATATAGCCTAATTATTTGGAAAAAAAAGATGAAAGTTAAATTTTTTTGCCCTTTCTCTAGATTAACTTTAATCTCACTAATGGCAAACACCCCAATAGAAAGAAAACGGTAGATGGAGCGCTCCCTTATTTGAAAACCACTGCACAGTTCATCTCGTAGCCCTTTATTGATCTAGTCATTTGAACGCTCGAACATAATAATAAGAACGAGGCAGAAAAAGAAGACTAATGTCAAAATGACTGCATTGAATTTATATATATATATATATATCGAAAAACTATAAGTTATCATTTTCTGCGAAATATATGTGACTTTAATGTTAGTAGTAGAATCTAGTATTTGAACAGTATTGTACAATTTAAAATTTATATTAAAAATATAAAAGAAGCTTTTTCTACCTTAGTCTGTGAAGACGGCCCTGTTTAATATTAAAGGGAGATAACCTACGAATCAATAAGTCAATTAGCTACAATTATATACTTATTATTGTATGGTGTCCCAACAGTTTATACAATAGTTACAATCATTCGTTTACATTCCAGATTTTCAGTGATCTATATGTAGTGAATCTGGGTTCTTTATTGTACATAAAGTTGATGCAAAAGAATCGGTTGCTGTTATAGATCCAACATTCCTAGACCCACTCAACACCATAAGTAGAAACACCTGACCTACCTAGTATACAAAGGCTACCTCCGTAACTTTAAAAAAAAAAAAGATTTTTATGTGATGATTCGAGCGTCTTTAAGCCTATTTAATGTTTATATGGATTGCTATCGTACATTGACGTGCGTACAGTAGGGCCTAATATTAGCCAACAGGGATAGAATATTAGGCCTATAGGCTAATTAAGTATGTATAATTTATTATAAGTTACTATGTGTATTTATAGCTTTCACTTATCGGTTTCTCTCGTTGTTTAGATAACGTGCGACAATGGCCAAAAGAGAGTATTAGTGGCTAATGTGGCTTAATTGTCTGTGTTAAAAGTGGCAAACTAAGTGCGTTACATCTGGGCAGCGTAGCCTTAATAATATGAAATACTGCACTCCTCATTAATTTTTGGATTCGAATACAAAAAGAAGCTCATATCCTTTGATATAGCCATACACATACATATGGATGTAGCTAGTGTATTTACTTTTTTAAAGTCGATAAAACGCAAATGCAGGGGAAAAAACAATTTTACTGTTCACTCTTCTACACAACTAATGAAAAAAAAAAGATATATGATATGGTTTGGAGGAGGAAAAAATGTGAATGGTGTTTGCTTAAAGATAATAGTTGTCTTAAGTTGTCTATCAATATAAATTTGCTCAAAATTGACTTTGAAGGGGTCGAGAAAATGAGAAATGGATGGGGGGGGGGGTACTTTGTTAAATGGATTTTTTTAAATTTTATAATTGAATGCCACTTGTATTAAATACAATCTTAAACATCAGTGTAATAACTCTGCTTCCTAGGGCTCAGTCAAACATCGACCAGACTTCAAGGCTGCAGATGCTGCCGCAAAGCTCAGGAGTGCTATGGCAGGATTCGGTGAGCTAACTTAATGTAGATGCTATAAATGTAGCAAAAGGCTACTTCAGTTTGTCATATGGCCCCCCATATACTTCTATAGCTTTGAGGTCTGAATCCTGAATGAGAGCTACCCATTATCAAATGGAGACTGCAAATTAGTTGCTCTAATCCTGACAAGTCTCAAAGATTGACATAATGTCATCATTCTTATTTAGGAGTCCAAGCTACCACTCTCACCCCAGCTCTATTAGGATTGAAATGTGTTCAGTGCAAAACAAAATATATTGTAATCACCATTAGAGTCTGAACTGAAGCCTTTTTTAAAAATGATTTGACAGCTTCATAAAGCTTTTTGATGTGCATAGAGTGAAAGATTATGATTTACAGCCACTATCACGATTTAGATTATATAGGTCTATTTGTTTCTTTAAATTTCCATAGACACTTAATGTCCTAGCATTGGTTTATCATGTTCTGTTTACATATTCAAAGAAAAAATTAAAAATATAGTGCAATAGTGATTCTGTATTAATTATCTGGCCACCCAATATCAACACTTTCATCATGGCCTCACTTAACATAAAGCAACGCTATGACACCCCTGTAATAATGCAGTGGGTACCGAGTTACATATTGTGACTGGCAACAGAAATGGAAAAGTGGTTTGAGTGCTGGGACAAGTCTCAAAAAGCCTGTGGAGTCTGGGAGTGCATGAGAGGCGCCCTGAAAGCACTTCTCCTTGGTGGTGGCTGTCCAGGCCTGTATGGTGACATTATGCACTATGCAAAATACTGGCGTTTCTATCCAAGGCTTTTGCTAGAAAGGATCTGAGCCTCTCAAGCCCTCACTCAAATTGAGCTTGATGATGATGAATTAAGATTATATTTTTTAGAATGTAATATACATAAAGGCCCCTACATTTTTAGGGGCAGATGTACATTCTTGGGTTTAGTTCTGACAGCATTGCCATTACTAATATAATTAGGCTAATTAATTTGAATAATAATAATAATAATAATAGGCTTGTCTTCGAGTCCGAAGATTAGTGAGGAATACAGTGTTTCCCGTGGCTGTGCAGTCCCAGCTGTGACCTACATATTTTGCCACATCCAAGGCAAGCATTAATTTGAATATGTAGCAAATATATCACGATCTTAACTTTTAACTGGCAATTTCTGTTTCAGGCACTGATGAAGCTGCTATTATTCACATTCTTGGAAACCATAACTGTCAACAAAGAATTGAAATTGCCCAGGCATATAAAACCGCATATGGAAAGGTTTGCAAACCAAAGTTTCATAAAAACACTAGTGGCTTAAAATAAATGAAAGTTTTATAGTTGGAAGACTTTATGAAAAAAATTCCAAAACTTTTTATATGATTCTACAATAGTTGCATATTGTTTCATATTTTGCTTTGTTCTCTATGTTTAGGATTTACTTAGTGACATTAAGTCAGAACTGACAGGCGACTTTGAGGAAGTATGTCTCGCTCTGTTGACTCCTCCTAGAAAGTTGGATGCCCAGCAGCTTCATAAGGCTATTTCGGTAATATATTCACCTAAATGTTTGATTGTTATGTTGCCTCTTAACCCATTAGCTAGACTTGTATTTTCATCAGTCTATGCCAGAAAAACATCAGAATGATTTAAAAAAAA
>JADKLZ010000130.1:12085956-12099075 GCA_021533235.1 Biomphalaria straminea
GCATTTCCAGACTTAAGGATTGTGAGTCAAAAGTAGGACTGAAGGACTCTTGTTACAACTTCTGCATTTTATTTCATATTTACTTAGTAATCCAACTTTCTTAAATCTTACAGGTGCTAAACACTGGCACAAATGCCCAAAATACAAACTTCTAACTAAAAGTCTGCCTTATTTTATTTTTTATCAATGCTAGTCAAATTAGTTTAAGTGCAATTTTATACATTTAAATTTTTAGGAAATAAATAATACAAATTATTGTTATGTTCATTTTAATTGGATACAGTAATGATAGATTCCACACTAAACCATGCATCTCTAGTTTGAATTATGGCAAAAAAGTGAGATTTATACCTAGAGATTAGTGTACATGGATGGATGCCTAACATTAATTGAGAAAACTAAAGATGCCTGGCTTATCATTAAACATCTGATCTCATCATTTAACATTAGCTCTCGAGCTCTGTTTCATAAAATTTAATGTTTTTTTTCCAGGCTGCAAAAGCAGCTCTTCAAGAGGGTAAAAGTGTTGTAGCTGACAATACTAATCCATCTGTAGACAGTAGAGCTGCTTTTATAAAATTAGCCCAAGATAAAGGTAATCAATGATTTGGAACTTCTTAAACAGTAAAAAGTGCTCTTAGTTTGTTCTTAGTGCTCTGAATTTGTTCTGCTATTATTTCTATTTAGTGTGTGTCCTCTAATGGGAGGCTCAGCAGCATAGCTTTCACAATCAATTGTTTAAAACATCACCTAGTTTAATATCAGCTTGTAGACACTTTAGACCCTAACATCATAGGTCCTGTATACCAAAACTATTTAGTTAATTTGTCAACTTGATGAATTAACCCATAATTTTTTTGTTTCTACTTTTTTTTTTCCCTTTTCTGTTTTAGGAATACCATGCCGATGTTTCTGGCTTCAGACTCCACTGGAACTCTCTCATCATTTGAATATGTTCAGGCAGAATCAGACAAAGGGTGCAGTTCGTAGAATCCCTGATGTAGGATTTAATATGTTTAAAAAGAACTTTCAAGAGCCACAGTTATCAGAAGGATTCTCTGAGATTATTAAAGTTGATTTCAAACCTAGATTTGACAATAAAAATGATGAGGAGCTATTCAAACAGTGGACTGATTAGATACAATGGTAAATAGTTGGATTAAAAACAAATATGCTTCAAGTCAGCTTTATGCTACAGAACTTATTGTGCACAAATGAGATATTTAAACAATGCACACATTTCAAGTTTGAGGAGAGTAGGCTATTGCTATTGGATAATATTACTGAGATTGTATGAATCCACTGAGATTCACTAACACAATACTAATACAGATATCTCAAATTAAAAAAAAAACAAAAGATATTTATCAATAAAAACAAGACATTCTGTTTCTCATTTGTATTTGAGAAATTGTTATAATCCTTTTAACAAGCCATGTTGTTACTTTGTTGTATTCAAATAAGTTTTATATCCTCTTTTAACAACCAGTGTTGAGTACTAGAGTAATTTTAATGATGTTTATCTCGTTGAGTAAATGGTCAAGTGATTTCAAATTGAACCATTGTCCTGATATTTTTTTTTAACATATAACATTTACTTTATGTTCAGCCTGGTGCTGAATGTTACATTCCTTGATGGAACTTACATAAATTTAAACATCTGTTGTATACATTTTTTGTTTGTTTGAGTTTGTATTGTAAATGGCAATTGGTTTGAGATTTTCAAGTATGTGCCAATATAATTTTATTTTTTTTTACACTGCTTAACATTTCTACATTTTTTTTTACACTTGCATAATGTTTATATTGTGTGTTCCATTTAACTGCCACAATTGTATATAGGTCTGTGTAATTAGTAGATCACATTGTTCACAGCACTAAGAAAATCCACACTTTAAACATTCTGTTTACTTTCAAACACTATACAAGAATTACTCATAGAATAGTGATTGTTAAAATATACCTGTCTATCTGGGTCATTTATGTTTTTAATATCATTATTTTTGTTAACACTGCTATTTCTTTCAAAATTGTTTATCGCTTTTAGTGCCCATTACATTGTACCAAATATATTATCTTAGAAAAACATACTGAGCAGATTGAATGACAAAGTGTTTGGCAGTGACTTTATTACAGAATAAAAACATAAGTACACAAAATGAAAGACTGGATTCAATATAATATAACAATACAACTGAATTACTTTTACAAATCAAATACACCAATTGCTCCAGCCAGTCTACCTCCCTTAGCACTGTGTTCAGCAGTCACAAGCAGCTGTGTCTAAATATTGGGGGAAGAAAATAGAAGAAAATACATTCATTAAAAAATAAATATGGTTATGTCTTTATATAAATAATTCTTGTAGTGTTAACAACTTAAGAAGTTCTTGTGTAAGTGCTCAAGACACACAAATCTGATAACTTTAAAAACAAATGTCAATTAATTTCTCTTAAGCTTATGTTCCACTTTACCCTGAAAAAAAAAAGCTTCTAGATCATAGCTGGCTATGACCCAGTGAGATTTTTAAGGTGAATAAATTTTTTAAAATTGAAATATTAGTTTTAGTAAAAGCTTTTGGGGCCCTCTTAGGAAAAAGCTGCTAATGAGTCAAATCTATATCTTAAAAACTAATAGTAGAAGTAAAAATCTGATAATCATGCTCAAAATAAGTGCAGCTATTAATTCTCATTAAAACATCCTTTTTTAAATGGGATTAATACTTCATATAGTAATACTATAGTAAAATGTTGAAATTTATATAAAACCTGTATCACAATCTAATTTTATCACTTCGTTTTAATACAGGAAATCAACACAAATATTTACCTTTGTTTTGCATTTCACAACAGAAAGCCTGCTACCAAATCTGGCCATATCTTCATTAAATGAAAGTTCTCTATCAGCCTGAAGAAATACACACACACATATATATATTAGAAGCAATAAACAAGAACATTGTGCACAAAATGTTTTATAAAAATATGTCCTTGAACTTCAATTGTAAAGTAAAAGTTCCCCTTTCAGATCTTGAGATCTATAGGGCAGATGATGTAAAGGTCATCTGTTTCTATGGCAGATGGTTAATGAGGGCGTCATGTGCCCAAACACAACCAACCACTTTTACATTCCCTAACTAAAGTCATACCCATTAGAGTTGATGCACTCTGGTGTAATTAAAAATCCCAGTCTTCACCAATATTCAAACCCAGGACCTCTTGGTTCAAAAGCTAAGCACCTTGCCACTCAGCCACCACACCCCCCAGATTTTGTATCAATTCAGATAAATCTTTCCATTATATTAATTGTTCTAATCTTCCCAATCAATTAAATTAATATTATTTTAAAAAATACAATGAAAATGTAAATATCTTTTCTGAATGGCTTAGGTTTAAAAAACTTAAAAATAGCCATAAAACAAACACTTCAAACTCTATGTTGGGATGAATGTAACATACAAAAACAAATAAAACTATAAAGAGAAATAGGAAAACAAAATGTAAACACCATTATATGCACATACAGAAATAAGTGACTAAAAAAAACTAGACGTGTAATTGGCAGTCGATTCCCTGACCCAAGTCTGGCCTTGGGCCACTGTGACATTTGTAGCCTCAACAGACCGCACACTTTCATAGGCACCACATTAATTCAAGGTGTTAATTACTAAATTTAAAAATCTCTTAATCTCCTGGCATTGTAAAATATATAAAAAGTCCTGTAGTTCTCCTGAAATTATTAAAATCTGAAAAATAAACAAAATTGTCAAAATGGAAAATGTCAATCCTATGAAAAAAAAAATATTCTTAGTGTTACTTGTTATGGTATGACCTGCTCTTACAAGTCAATTTAGTGAGTAAAGAACTGCAAGGTGAAACAGTAGATTTGATATCTGCAATGGATTCATACAAAAACTGAGAGTTGAACAGTTTGTTCAGACTCTTGGTAAAGCAAACGCTAAAAACATGGAATTTGTTGCAACCTTTCCAGCTTAATGTAAAGGGAATAGGCAGTATGATCAATCCGTGTCTAATTCACGCCTGCAAATGCTGAAGATGACTACAAGATAAATTGCTTAAACAGAATTTTGGACACTGCAATTAAATCCTTGGAGCCGAGATTTCAACAGCTGATATCGCACTACAATCTATTTGAGTTTCTTGTCAGCTTCAAGAGCCTTCAGCATGATAACATACAAAAGTTAACAGCGAGCCTCAAGCATTGACATCAGTCAGAGGATATATGTGGGTGACGATTACCAGTTGAAATGAAATCTTTAAGGCATATTAGACCAAATAGCACAAAAACACTATAGGAATTTTAGCTTATCTGTCCACTAATGATAGATGCACTGCTTTCCCAAACTTCTTTATTGCACTCAGAATATTTGTAATAATACCCATAACTGTGGCATCTTCTCATGCCTCAAACTAATCAAAAATTATGTGAGGTCTACAATTCACAAAGACAGATGGAACAATTCTTGCTATTGAGAGTGATCTGTGTAGAAAACATTTTGATGATATACTATGTAAATAAATTGCATGGGTGAATTTATTTGCATGTAAAAAAATCTTAATTTTCACTTATCCTTATCCCTATTCAAACTGGGCTCAGCGCAATCTGTTTCACATAGGGCCCCACAATAGTTAGAGCCTGTCAAAGTAGAAGTCATTCTTTGTTCTTGCAAATAAAATCCAATTATAAAAACTAATGATAAACACAATCAATTTTAAAGTAGTGTGTGAGGTTATCTAACCTTAAGCCCAAGGCATGTTTCCCTATTAGTCAGGGCACAATCTGAGGTTGTATTGCTTAGTGAGAAGCTGTCACCTCCTAAGTATACATAAACACGACCTTGTTGAGCTGTCAAGAAAGTAAAATTTGATGTTTTATGCATTGGAATTATGAGTATTTCAATTTCATATACTTGAATTAACCCAGAAATATTTTATGGTGCAAATATTTAAAGTTTCAGTTCTTAACAAAACAATATCAATGAGAAATTCCTTTACCTCCTGTTATTTCCTCAGTAACATCTTCAGTTCTCAATGGAGCGCCAACAATCAAATCATCAATGCCATCAGAGTTGATGTCAAGTACCTATATAAAATTAAAACTCACATTAATGCTAGTCTGGGGGTGTGGTGGATAAGTGGTAAAGCTCTTGGCCTCTGAACTGATGGGTATTGGGTTTGAATCTCTGTGAATTTAATGATTTTTAGGAAGTCCACTCTTAAGGATACATGACATTAATTGGGAAAATTGTGCTGACACCCTCGTTAACCATAAGCCATAGAAACAGATGTCCTTTACATCTTGTACCCTATACATTCTATGAATCAAAAGGCCTAAATGGGGTATTTTTATCTACAATTAAATAAATCATGTTTTAAAAAAAAATAATGTTTGAAAAGTACAAGAATCTGAAACAGAGACCATAAAACATTTTACAGAGTTTCAGATCATTTAAATACTGGTACATAGATTAAACAACATTTTAAAAACATCAATTTAGTTCTCAGAAAAACTGCTCTAAAAAAATTCAAAAAGCTATGAAAAAGGTTAGCAGATAAACAGCAGGTTTCAAAACATTTTATTTGCAAAACTTTTTGTCTCTCTGAAAATATGTAGAAAGCACATAAAAACTCATTATTAGCCCCTATAAAACGTATAGTAGTGAAACACCTTTATGAAAATATTAGCATCATTTCTTTTAATTATGAGACAATGGTATCACAATGTGATAATCAACCAGATGATATCAAATTTAAATATCAATATCACACTACAGTGCGGATCCCTAGACACATTAGCATTATGGGAAATGAAAAGGCAGACAAGCTATCAAAGGCAGGGTCATCCATGGAACATAGACCTGTTAGCTACCTCACCCTAAGGTCAATGTTAGTCAACAACCACAAAGAGGAGTGGCTCAACCAATGGACAACAGGAAACACAGGCAGAACCATGTACAAAGAAATGACTAGGCCTAACAAACTGGACAGTATTAACTTCCTCCCCCGCAAAGAACAATCTACAATTTTCCAACTAAGAACAGGACACACACCTCTATTAAATTACCATCTGAACAAAATAAACTCCACACAACTCCCACTTTGCAGACACTGCGCCCACCCTTATGAAACTGTAAACCATATCCTCCTTGAATGACCCTCCCTAATCCACCTTAGGCAGACACTACTTCCACTACAGCCCAACATAACCAACACCCTGTATGGCAGTGCTGAACAACTGAAGAAAACAGCACACCTATTTTCCTTGGCACAGTCTGCAAAAGAGCTCACAGGTCAGCAGCAATAAAGCTGGCTAGAAGAAGAAGAGACAATGGTATGATAAAGTTGTTCATAATATTTTTAACTTTTTTTTATTTAAATATAATACAAAGTAACAAAAACACAAAGAAAATTATAAATACATAACTTTCATAATGCCACATAAGTACCAACAACATAAGGAAAAAATAAATTGAACTGGTTACCTTAATAGTAGCTCCAAATCGACCAAATTTTCTGTCTCCACTTAATACAGTAATAGGATTTTTTAAGTCTGTAAATTTATAAATATACACTGCTCCAGCCTGGTCAATATCTAGAAGATCATCTGCGCTCCTGCCTTTAACATCTGAAAAATTAGCATCACATTAATGGGCAACAATTGAGTGTATCGCCTTGAGAATCTAAGATTAAACTACTAAAAACTTTGTCAATAGACCCTAAGCCCAAGTAAACACATGTAAGGTCAAACAGGTCTTCCCCTCAGCAAACCTTGTAAAAGTAAAGTTACCCTTTCAGACGTTGTGGTCTATAGGGCAGATGATGTAAAGATCATCTGTTTCTTTAGCCTACGGTTAATGAGGGTGTCATGTGGCCAGCACAACGACCAACCGCCTTTACTTTTCCACAACTGGAGGGAAACGTGGTTGAGAGGCTAAGTGCGCTTGAACTTGGCTTGGCTACCTAGAAGGAGGCTCGAGGTTTGACACCCGACTCGGGCAGAGTTGTCTTTACTGAGCGCCTAAAGGCAGCACAGGGAACCAACTCCCAGATACCCCCTCCCCCCACCGGTCCACAAATGAGATTCGACCAAAGCACTCTGAGCATGCTATAAGTATGAAAGTAGCTCTATATAAAAGCTATTAAAAAAACAAACTAATGTTAGGTACCCATTAGAGCTGGGTGGACTCAGAGGCACCCAAAGATATCAAAATTAAAAATCCTTGTCTTCACCAGGATTTGAACCCAGGACCCCCGGTTCCGAAGCCAAGGGCTTTACCACTCAGCCACCATGCCTCCTATGTGGCAAGTAAATAAGGAATAAAAATCCTGTAAAGAGAAATGTGGGTCTTTGTGTTCAAGGATGGCATAGGAAGAGCCCAAAATGAAACCAGCTGATATTCAACAATCTTCCATGATGCCAACCAATTAAATAAGCAATACAGATACAATAGATTGAAGCTTTTTGTCCAGTAACTGTTTACCTTGCCCTGAAGCAGCTATGACCAGAGTGCCAGTAGTACTGTCTAGTAGTCTACCAATGGCCATTTGACTGCCAAGCATCTGGAACTGTTGCTGCCCAGTGAGAACTGGACCAGATATTATTAGATTATTAGTTAAGTAGTAAACATTTATTTGTCCAACAGCCTGCACATCAGCGGGATCAAATGAACAATCAGCTCTGGGAAACAAAGTAATATAAATATATAAATATATATATATATAAATATTATAAATATTATAAATATAAATAGAATTTTATTTGTATAGAGCTCAAGGTTTTTCTAACATCACAAACAAACAAACAAGTTTCTAAGGCATACTAAAATCTAAGCATAGTTTGAATAGGTAGCTTTTAATGTTCTATTCAATGTAAGGAAGCTTGTGATCTTCCTGAGCTCAATGGAGAATGTGTGCCATACTGTTGGTACTTGTAAAGTTTCTCAGGGCAAAAGTTTTTAAGCAAGTAATAGAGAAAAAAAATACTTTTTAAAAACAAAGTTTATCTAAGGGAAAGAACTTCTAATTACAACCATTTATGTTACAAATTACAGGGCTTAGCTCCCTTTCTGCTACATAAAAAAAAAAATAATTAATTAGAACTAAATGATTAACTCAATGGTTAATTTTTTGGATTGATTCGTGTATTGTCATAGACTATGAATAATTATGCAAATTTCAAATTGATTAGAGAATAGTAAATGGGATAAAAACTTTTCAAAGCGTAATAAGGAGATTAAATCCATATATACACCCACATCTCGATTACGATTCATAACAAACGAATATTCACATTTCACTAGAGTAACACCTTTAGTAAAATCACTAAATTTAGAAAGCCTCCAGGATAGAAGACTTAAGAGTAAAGTAGCAATTATACACAAAACACTGAACCATAATCTCCAAATACAAAAACAAAACTTAATAAAATACTCAGAAAGACACAAAGATAAAGGCACATTCCTCGTCCCATATGCTAGGACAAATCTGTACAAATGCTCTTTCTTCCCTAGTGCCATTAGAGCATGGAATGGTTTGCCTGAGCTAGCCAGGAAAACCAGTGACTTGGCAGAATTTAAGTCACTGGTAAATATGCATGACTGAATGCATGACGCGTAGGACGTAATCATCTTCTTTTTTGAAGTAACGTCTGTATTATATAAGATAAGATAAGATCTCTTATTAAGTAGCATTTACTCCCCTTATTTCAATATCAAACAAAATAATTAATCCCCAATCATTAATTAACTATTTGGTTAATTTCTTTTTATAAACTCATGTCTTGTCAGGTTCAGTGAATTATTGTGCAAAGTTTTAACTTGATCCGAAAATGGAAAATGGGAGGAAAAACATGCTCAAATGTTTTATCACACAGACAGAAAGATAGACAGACAGAGTTGATATTAGCTTTGTAAAAATGAAGCATAACCAGATGGGATTAGTTCAAGGTATGCAGAGATCTCTGAAAGACATGGAGCGATTGATTCCTTAAAATGTCAAAGCTGTTAAACTATTTTTGAACATTTAAGAATGAAAGCAGTTACTACATATTATATTAAAATATTATTTTACTTTGGCAACTTCACTAGTATGTATGTAGTGCTTTATTTTTTATTTTAAACTCTATAGCAGAAAACACTATACATATTTTTTTCAAAACTTTTAACACAAGCAAAGAATAAATGATTACTTTGCACATTTTCTTGTGCCAGGCGCCCCAACAACAAATAAAGTTGCATTGATGTCAGAATATTTTTTAGCTGCCAGACTGTAACCGAACCAACTGTAGTTCTGGAGAGAATACAAAATATTGTATCTAGAAACTTCTAAATAAGCAAATAATTGATTTAGCTTCATCATCCCCTGCACAGTGTTGGGCCTTCTGTGACAATTAAATTTTTAAAAGGATGGATAAAAATAGTAGGAATCCTAATTAGAGGATGCAGCAACCCAGCACATAGAGCATGAGATGGGTTTCCTGGGTTAGTCAAGGGAGCCAATGACTTAGCAGTGTTTAAGTCTCTAATAACAAAGCTTGACTAGATTAACAAATGGATACACATAATTATCTATAATTATAAGATAAGTGATTCAATCTTCTACTACCTTCCAGATTAAGTATTAGGTATAGAGGTGCACTTTTTTTAAAGATACTAAAGTCTTGAAAAACATGCATTTTTACTAAAATATTTTAAACATTAAAAAAAAAACACATTTTAATTCAAAGTGTTAAAAAAATTGGACTGAAAAGAAAAACAAAGTTAACACCTGTCCAAGCAAGTAAAATCTACAACTGTCTTATGTATTAAGAAGTAAGTTACCTGTGTTCCTAAAAGGTAGTTTTTAGCTGATAATTTCAAACTTGTTTTACCTGTTATGATTCAATCAGAAAATGTTGAAACTCAAAATAATAATTTTTTTATATCATGGATACATTAGTAGTCACATTTAATAATAATATTTCATTAACTTCTAATAAATAAATATATGTTAACTTGTATTTAGTATTAATGGCAGGATGGCTCAATGGTAAAGTGTTTGGCTTCCAAACAGTCTCATGTTGAAACCTCTGTGAACACTGGAATTTTAACTTTTAAGATTTTCAGGACACTTCTGAATCCATGTGACATTAGTTGGGGGTAAAGGCACCTTGTCATTGTGCTGGCCACATGACCACCTTGTAAACCATGGACATAGAAAGAGATGAACTTTTGCATCATCTGCCAGAAGGAACACAATCTCTAAAAGGGGTTACTTTTACTTATTACATAAGTATTCTTAGCATTAACTCTTTCTCTCTATAATTATTTTCATCGTTCCGATACAATATTTCATTTTGCTCATTTGTATTACAGTATCCTGTTATGATTAAACTTCAATAGCTTTTGTGTTTGATATCAGAAAATGTTATATTTGGTATTTATTTATAGGGAAATGCAGCATTTTTTTGTTTACACAACACAAATTAAAGTTTATAAATCCCATAATCCATTTAGTTTAAAAGGTTTAAATCAACGTTGGAATCATCAATTAGGAGAGTACGAGTTAATTTGCGCTAACCTAGGTATTGTTTATCAGCAAGCAAGGCAACAACTATTCCTCTCTGGGCCCCGCCAGCTGGGGCATAAGGAGAACTGATAAGCAGGTCCTTCAAGCCATCGTCGTTGATGTCCTCTGATATGATGTTAGTTCCCAGAGTGCAATAGACATCCTGGTGATAGAAACATGAAGTATTAACACAACTCATAAATTCAAAATTTGCCAACAATATAAACAAGAAACTTGTCATTAAAATATTAGCATAAGCTATCTAGCATTTTTTTTTTCTGAGCTCAAAATTTCATTAGAAAATAGTTAAAACCTGATAGCCTATTAGCTACATTTTTTCATATAAGCTCAAAATTTTAATAGAAAATATTTAAATCCTAATGGCCAATTAGCTTCCTAGCACATTTGTTTTATCTGAGCTGAAAATTTCATGAGAGAATATCTAAATCCTAATAGCCAATTTTAAATGTACAGAAATGATAAAAACAGAATTCATGTTTTAAGTATTAAAATGACCAATATATTGATATAATGAAAATTTCATGTAATTTAGAATACAATATTTATTTTCATTTAACTATTTCATAACAAATCTGTTGCCTGAGCCAGCCAGGAAAACCAGTGACTTGGCCAAATTTAAGTCATTGGTTAACATGCATGACTAGATGCAGAACGCATAGTATGTAATCATCTTCTTTTTTAAGCAACATCTGTATTATATAAGATAAGAAGAAACTCTTTTGCAAAGAAATAGTAAAAATTAATTCTCAAGAGAAATTTTGTTTCCACTTCTAAACATTAGGCTACAATTTATTTCAAGTTCGCCCTATTTTGTGTAAAAAAAGACGTCAGAAAGAAGGAAAGCCTCATGGGAAGGGATGCAAGGACTTATAGCCAACAAAGAATAAAAAAGACAACTGCACAGCTTATAGTTGTAACAAACTGCTAATGCTTAAGGCTTATAACACACTTGTAAACATTTGATTGCCACAATTGGTGAGCTCAAATTCATGCTAAGAAGCTTAAATTAAAACTAAAATGCCACATATCTATAACTTCTTTAAAAAATGTGAAAATGTATCTATAGTAACATCACATTAGATAATCTTTTTCACCTGACAGTCAATTGTTCCTCGTAAAGTATAGTTCTTTTGATTGACAGCTGTGTATACATTGACTCTCCCCTTAAATAAAGACAAACAAGATTACAAAGAGAGTTTGTGTGATACACAAACTCAGAGGCGGCCCCCGTCGGAGTCGGATCCCTGTCAGATCCGCTTTGATCTCTCAACGGACGGACAGACAGACAGACGGACAGACAGGCCACACAAAACTAATATACATCTTCCGTGCTTTGATCTCTCAACGGTAGCCTTGTAAAGCCGATGTTCAAGGCAACTGTCACACTTGTTTTATGAGTTGATTACTTTACGAGTAAATACTGGTATGTTACTCGTATGTTGGAACAAAAAAAATGTGAAAACGTGTGCAGTATATTAGATTATTAATTGTCTTAAAGTAGGTTTCATTTATATTGCATACTAATTAGGTTTTTTCTCTTTAAATACTGTTTGCATAAAATATTTTTAAAAATTAGATTTTGAGCTTTTAGAAAAAAAAAAAGTAGCCGTTGCATCAGAACTTTGAATGCTCTATATTATCGTGATGTCAGATTTTCATTTTCTCTTCTACTTTCTGAGCACTAAACGGGACGGACGGACGGACGGACGGACAGACAGACAGACAGACAGACGGACAGACAGGCCACACAAAACTAATAGCGTCTTTTCCCCATTCGGGGGCCGCTAAAAAAGCATAAGTGGAAACGTGAAGATATATATAAGCATTGATTGGTGTATGAACCAAGCACAAAAAAGTCAATATTATTTTCATTATGAGAGGTATACTTTACTTTTTTTTTAATTATTAAAACTTTTTAAAAAGCCTAAAAACCAACAAAAACATAAGAAGGAAGGAATGATCAATGACTAAGTGGAGGGCAATTAGTTACAAATAAGTCCATTGGGGACTTGTAAAGGAAAGCTGAGAGGATAAGCTCAAAAATACTTTTTTAAAATGAGAACTCTTTATGTTATGTTATGATATTATGTATGCCATCAAATCAACAATAATATATATAATGCACACACACACAAATGTAATATAGCATACATTGTAAGTTAGATTGACAGAGCCAAAGCTTGGAGCACCAACAGCAATCTCAAGTTGCCCGTCTGCATCAAGGTCAAAGATGGCAATGGATGAACCAAATTTAGAATTCTCCTGTAAACATAAATATTATAAATCATGAGACCTGCAAAAAAAATTAAAATTATTTTTTTTTCAAATGATTATCATTAATTAAAATGCTACAATTTCAATTGCATATCTGTATGAATTGTAGCAGACACCTGTGGATTGGAAAGATAAGGCTATGTGACCACTTCATTTTCAGGATGTTTCTTAGTTTTGTGATTAAACATTTTAATGTATGACTAAATTCTCTTGAATTTATGGGTGGACTCAAAGTTTTTAAAAATAATTCACATACTGT
>JADKLZ010000130.1:12099085-12113665 GCA_021533235.1 Biomphalaria straminea
AAAATAATTCACATACTGTAGCATCCTGGGATATTGGTCCAATTATTTGAACATCAGCTATAGAGGAAATATCAGAAGTGGAATTTTTCAGACCCTCATCAGTTCCTGAAAATAAAAGTTAAAGAGCTCATGGCAGAGTCAGCAAATAAACACTAACATTAGTTCATGATGAGTGTGGTGATTGTTTCAAATAAACAATTCTATCATCAGGGCCGGTCTTAGGCCACTGCAACCTATGCGGTGGCAGTGGGCCCCGAGCTTTCATAGGCCCCACGCTAATTCAAGGTATGATTATAAAATTGCAAAATATATACGAAAAATTCCTGGAAATCTCATGCATTTATTAAAATCTCCTGAAAACTCTTTAAAATCTACAGAAAAATAGACAAAATTGTCATTTGTGGGTGTCATTCATTGCAGAAAAACGCCAATTCTACGCGCAATAAATGAAAAAAGGCATTGTCAGCTTTCGTGTAATAAAATGTAATAAACGGGTGAATTTTTACCTTTATCGGAAGTTCCAATACTTTGTTTACTTTTATAGTCACTGGCATATAAAAATGCCATTGGTTCGTAAAGTACAGATTGCAATTTTTAACTTAGTAAAGAATGAATAAAATTGGTAGTCGAATTTTTTTCTTATACAAAATCTTAATTGTCACTTATTATCCTTATTACCACACAGACTAGGCCCCGCGCAATTAGTTTCGCATAGGGCCCCGCAATTGCTAGGACCGGCCCTGTCTATCATTTTGTGATGAGTGTGATGATTGTTTCAAATATCCAACTCTATCACCAACATACAAAAAACAACAACATAGTAGTCTAAAATTAAAATCAACAGTGCTTTATAAAATAATCCACATTAAAAACAATGATGACTGGTATTCTTAAGAGAGTACAACTTGGCAAATGAAACTAATACATCATGTCATAAACCAAACTCACATCTAATTGCATTAGCAACAATAGGAGGGGGTGCCAACTATCTAAGCACACTAGAAAGAACAAATGCTAAATAACTGAGAAATAGATGTCTACATGGAAAAGCATTAGTAAGGGGAGGCCCTACATCCAAAAGTGAATAGAAATAAGAAAGAAATCACTGCAAGACTTCACAAACTTCCTTTCTGCTAAATATTTTGCAAAATCTTAACACAAAATTAAAATGAGTACTAAAAGAAAACTTCCCCATCAGACATTGTGATCAATAGGGCCAATGATGTAAAGGTAATACGTTTCTTTGGTTCACAGTTAACGAGGGTGTCATGTGGCTACCACGAACAACCGCCTTCACTTTTCCCCAACTAATGTCAGGTACTGATTAGAGCTTGGTTGTTTCAGCAGCGTCCAAATATCCTAAAATGAAAATCCCATTCTTCACAGGATTTGAAATTGTGACCCTCGGTTCAGAGGCCAAGCTCTTTACCATTCAACACCGGTGCGGCCTACTAAAAGAATTGTTTAAACATTAAAAAGATAGGTCTTTTCTTTTTATGAAATAAAAAAACATTAATTACCATATAATATAAATATTGCCCCTGTTCTCTGGTTTGTGTTGACATCAACATATCCAGGGCAACCAACAACAACATCCTCATTACCATCCCCATTGAGGTCAGCCACAGCATAAGCCCTGCAGGATGAAAAATACATATGAAATACATCAGCATTGATTTGAATCTGATATACTTTGTTTTTTAACAGAACTATAATGACCACAAAAAGCAGGTTTTTTTTCTTTCAACTATTTAGAAACTAAATAAAAATGCAAAAAAAAAGCAAAATAAAATGTAATCCTTAAATAAAATGTAAACTTCAATAAAATTTAAATTTTCTTATTTAGGGATGAACTTACTTTCCTAGGTCAGCATAATCTTGTTTTAGAGTGTACAGAAACTTTGGTGTTTCCTCACTGACTGATTTATTTTTCAAGTGTGACTTTTTAGTTTGCCCATACAGTTCATAATTCAGTTTTTTCTATTAACCAAAAAGTGTTATTTCATCACTGATGTTACAGAACAAAACAAACTTAAAGTAAAATGACCTAGTTTAATTTATATTACTTGTTTTTCATCTACAGTCTAATCTTGTAATATGGAATTATGTTTGACATTTCATTTTGTCTACATTATATTGTTAAGTTGTTAACTCCACCAAGAACAGTCCCAAGCCCAGGTGAAAATGAGGAGGGTTGGGCACAGGCTAGCTATCCTCGTCATAATGAATAACTGAAAAACAGCCCTACCTCCATATGTTTAAAGTTTACATTACTTTTTCATATTCTTTGTATTCTAGCTGTGTGCTTAATTAGCCACAGACTTACACAGATATTATATGTATGTGTGTTTCTAAGGTGATGACGAGAAAAAAGTTAGCAATTGATTGGTGGTTATACAGTTAGAATGATGAAATATGAGTTGATGTGTCATAATGCAGATGTTGAGAAAAGCAGATGATCCAGAGAGAAACAGTAAAGGCATGTTTTTTGTAGTGGGTTAGATTTCATTTATATTATTACTGCTAATTATAATTCATCTCAAGTTGAATTTGTCTATATTGTAATAAAAGTTATATTTTGTTTTGTTTTTTAAAAAAAGGAGTTTATTCTAGTTACTTCAAGTTCTACAATTAAATTACATGGGTTTAGTTGTAGTAGTAATCTGGTGCTACAAAACAACATTAGGATAATACCGAACTTAAGCCACCTCAAAACAAACTGATGTGTTTTCATCAAGCCTAATAAAAAAAATACAAGATTGTACAGAAAAGTGTCTCAACATACTTACTAAGAGCTGAGCTGAAGGTTTCAAATACAATTCACCATCATGGAGTTTTGCATCTAAATCATCTAGTGTGAAGTTCATTAGCCTTAACAGTTTGCTGTAGTACCAGCGCTTTAAGAAATATTTTGTCTTTGTTCTGGCTGTTGTAGTGCCATTGTTGGGCTTGTTGCATCGGAAGAACAAAGAGCTGTGGTTCATGTTGCAAGTCCTAAATTGGGTTATTGAATATGTTACTGAAGGCATCATGATGATACAATATATTTATGTAAGATCCTAATATCATGAGACAAAAAAGTATGGTCTGCTAATTACAGGCCAGAAAAAGTACAAAATTAATCAATTGACAATTAAATTGTCAGGTTTATAATGATGTAGAAATAATATATTTTACAATGCCCTAATTATAGATAATTTATACACAATGCTCTATGTAGTTTCATATAATAATTTATTCTTCAGATTGCAGTTTGTAAGAAGAAAGTTTCTCACAAAGTCAATATAGACTTATTTCTCACTTATCCACCATGCATTGACCTACCAAAACACTGTTTCAGTTTTAAGAAATGCACACAAAAAAATCATAAATCTTGAGGCACTCTGATCTACAATCTTCTAACTAAGAACAGGACACACACCTCTTGAGGCACTCTGATCTATCTTCCAACTAAGAACAGAACACACACCTTAGTTAAATTACCATCTTTAACAAAATAAATCCCACACACATACCCCTTTGTAGGCACTGCGCCCACCCTTATGAAACAGTAAACCATGTTCTCTTTGGATGCCCCTTTCTAATCCCCCTTAGGGAGACCCAACTACTACTACAGCCCAACATAATCAAACCCTGTACAGCAGTGCTGAACAACTGAAGAGAACAGCACACTATTTTTCCTAGGCACATTCTGCAAAAGAGCTCACGGCTCAGCAGCAAAAAAGCTGTCTAGAAGAAGAAAAAGAGGCACTCTGAGTAGCTTATTTCTTTTAAACAGATTTGAATATACAAATTCATGAACAAGAGTGTTGAGAAACTTATCTTTCTACTGGTTCTGCAAGATTGTCATAGCTGTAATGAATATAAGCTTTTCACTACCTTTAAAATGCTTCTTAATGGCATGAATCTCAAATAGCATTTGACAACCAGTCCAACTCATGACCTTCATATGCAGCTTAAATATTGAGTTAAATGGAACTGTTTTCACTAACAGAAGAAGGGGCAAAGTCCCCTAACTTTCTCCTAAACCAGTAAAATTTGGGGAGGAGAGGCTTGTTAGCCATGTCTGTCTACCCACCTAGGAGAAGAAAAACTGAATTCAAACCTCTGCTGCCTTGCAGCTACACCTAATCAAGGTAAAGGCTTTGGGAATCAACCCTGAGGAAAAAACAGAAGTCTGATACCCTTAGGCAGTTTGCAGCATTCAGTGCTACACCCTGGCAGAGCCTACAACCCTACAGCCCCCCAAACTGTATCGGCACTTGGATAGATCAGCTGCATAAAGCGGGTGGAACTGATGTGTGGGAGACATCATTCCGACCACAGCTAATAATCATAAGATGATCTATAGTACATTCACAAATGAAGTAGGCCGTAACTTTCTGCTATTTCTAATTGAGTTATTTAAAACATTTTAAGGATTGACTTTGATTGACTGATAAACTGTCACTGCAATCAACAACAGATGTCTGATAACCCTATCTTATGATCACAGAATTTTTCATGATATTTAACATAATGATGTACAATTCTAAAAGGTAGCAGTTGTGTAATGAAGTATATTTTTAATATTTATAATGCAAGATTTACTTTATTCCATATTCAAAAGCTATAGTCAGGTGTTTCCACAGTCGCTGTGTCCATGTGGACATATCTTTAATACCACCTAGAAAATAGTCATACAATTCATCTACCAGGAATGGACTTTTCTTGGCTGAATTAGGAAAAAGCTGAGAAGCAAATTTTTTTAAAAATTATATAAATAGTTATAAAAAAAGGCATGAAACTTGTATTAAAATGATTTAAAACAATATAAATTTCAATATTTTAAAAGTTTTCTTATAATTTTAATACACCTATAACAATTTAAAATAGATTGATAAAACCAAATACCTTTTTTATAAATACTTTCTCACCAATTCTGCAAGTTGAAAGAAAAAGTTTGACAAATATTAGAGGGAAATGCTCTAAATCATATATAGCATACACATAGTCATTGTGGCATTCATCAAGTCAGTCAAAGTTTACAATTTATTTGTTCCTCACTCAGATGTAATTCAGGATTTAAAAGAAAATGATGTAACTTTTTAATTTGTTTAAAATTTTTAATAGCTTTTACATAGCGCAACTTTCATGCTTATATTATAGCATGATCAGAGTAGTCTGGTCCAATCTCATTGGTGGACCAGTGGGTGGGAGGAAGCTGCTAAAAATAGATTAAATTATTTTTTTTTTATAAAACCCCAGCTTGATCATACTACTGCTACTGTCAGCAAATTCACAGCAGGAAAAATTAAAACTAATGATGTCCTGTCTAATCTTATTTCCACATTATAATAGCATAAGTTGGTGTTGTAAGGAGAATCATGATTTGCAAAAAGAAAAAAAAAAAAAAAAAAACAATTATAAAAAAAAAAAAAAAAAAAAAACAGTAGAAATGAATAATCTTACTTCACTAAGTACATCAGCTTTGAGCAGGTGGTCAACACTGTCTCATTGATAACATCTTGGCCATAGTACTCTCTAAATATGTTAAGAACATCAGTTGTGGGAACATACCTGGCCATTGAGAAAGTCAATTAGATTTTAATATTATTTTCTGGTTGAACTTGGAGGACTGTAGAGAATAGAAGACATTCTGAAGTCAAGTTTTAGTTGGAAACAAAACTGTAACAAGATGAAACAACAGAATAATATAATTCTTCACACAACATAAAGCAACACTATGGCACCCCTGTAATAATGCACTAGGTACCGAGCCACATAGGTGTCACTGACAACACTATTGCAGACTGCTTGGCCCACCAGAGAGGGCTAATTCCACCCACCAAACAGGCTGTAAGTTTTCATCATGCTCTAACTATAATTTAAAAAAAAAGAAATAGAAAAGTGGTTTGAGTGCTTAAACAAGTCCCAAAAAGCCTGTGGAGTCTGGGAGCGCATGAGGCGCCCTGATGGAGACTGTCCAGGCCAATTTCAGTTCAGGGTGCCCCTGCTATGAGGAAGAAGAGGAAACCGTGCCTCATATTCTGTTTGACTGCCCCAGACTTGCTGATCTCTATCTCGACAGGTCTGTATGGTGACATGTATGCACTACGCAAGACAGCAGGATTTCTGTCCAAGGCTTTTGCAAGAGCGGATTTGAGCCTCTCAAGCCCTCACTCAAATGGAATTTGATGATGATGATGAATATAATGCTTTATTAAGCAAGAATGATACATGAGCTGAAAAAAGATATTTAGAATACAACACACAACATCAATGTTTTGAACATATTTTGAGACATTACACAAGCATAAGCAAGTATTAATGATTTCAACACAAACACTTTCAAACATACTAACCATAAAAAAGTAGGGCTTTCAGGAGTTATGGAATATTCTACTGATTAGACGAGCTATGTCATAATTTAGACATTTAAAGGGCAAGCCATGATTGGACAAATAAAGGTAAGAGAAATTTTCTGAACACATCAAAAGTAAGTGAACATAACATAAGGGTAAGCAATGATCTGAGCATACATTAATGGTAAACAATGATCTGGACAAGTCATAATTGTAAGCAATGAAAGGTAAGAAATGTTTGAGACACATTATAAATGTAGGCAATGATCTGAACATATCATAGCGGTAAGCAATGATCTGAACATGTCATAATGGTAAGTAATTATTTGGACACATCATAAGGGTAAGCAAACACTTGATGATTTACAAGTAATTAAAATATCATAAGTCAATACAAAAGCCCATCACTTTATAAAGCCAATAGATTCTATAACAGTTAACATATTCATACATGTTGTTTTTTTTCATTACTATTGTAAGTATATTTATCTTAAGAGTTTGTTTCTAAACTAGTGAGACATAAAATTAGTTGAAGATTAATTACAAAATTTTATTAGCCTACAAGTGAATATAAAAAATAGGTATGCTCTTTCAATCTGGTTTTTTAATTACAATCTACTCAGATTTCTAATTAGCACTTTAGTCTACAAGGCCATAGTGCTTACCAATCTCCTAGTAGGTCACTGTAACTCAGATCTAACTGATAAAGGTTTAATACATCACCACCTGTTACAGATATAAAAATTTTCATTCAATACTATCATTTCTGCATTCACCCAGCTAGAGTCCATTCAGTTTAGTTTTAATCAAATTAATCTTCCCACAAAGCAAGAAATATACCAGCAAAATTATTTTTAAAGTAAACCATTCAATTCTCTTTTTATATATATATATTTCTTTTTCTCATAATTGCCTGATAAGATAATGTTCAATATGTTGTTTCAATATGTTGTTTTTTTGTTGTTGTTTTATTCATCCTAATCAATAATCAGACATAGTGACTGATAATAAAGCACTTGGCTTTCAAAAAAGAGTCGTGTTTGAATTCTGATGAAGACTTGAAATTTGAATTTTGGGATTTTTAAGATGCCCCTGGGTCTATCCAACTCTAATGCTTATTAATTAATATTCTTATTTGATAGTTTATAGTCTACAACTATTATATTTTACCTGGAACTACATTTTTGTACAATAATGAAGATTAAGAAAAGGTTAAGTTTAATGGATTAAATTTAAAATTCAAAATTACAAACAAATAAATAAATTATATACAACATCTATTTTTAAACAAATCTGTTTATCCATTGAAGTAAAAAAAAAAGGAGAACTTTGTTTTAAATAACTAAGAAAATGTCAATCATTCAATAAAAAAAAGCATAAATCAGAAGGGTAAAATCAAGAAGGTTTTACTAATTATTACCTAGGTCCCCATCTGAATGAGCTGAAGGAAAACTACCATGGTAATTTATCTGTAACAAAGATATTAAAAGTGATAAGTTGAAGCAACAAAATAAATAAAAAAATAGTCAAGATGTTTATAGTATTTTAAAATTAATGATAGTTGATCATATTTATGAATGGTGGATTTATTTCAGGATTTATCAAGCCGTGATTAGTTTTGGGATTTAGAAATTAACAATAGGCTTAAATGATTTATAAATTGATGGACAGTTTAAAGATTTATAAATTTACGTTTGTACACTTTTTTTCTACTGCAATTCAGTCTATAATATTGAAAATACTTTTTGTTCTGCAATAATTTTTTTTTTCAATGAATTAGGATGCTTGAAAAATACAAAATGTGACAATAATTTTCAGGATTCCTACCCCTGCCATAGCCTGCAAAAATCCTTGATCTATTCCAAGTGCATGCCAGGAGACATCAGCAACTTGATGAGACATGATACCCATGATGAATGCAGCCAACTTTTGTGTTTTCTGACAAATTATACATTTATGAAATATAACATTTTCCAACTAAAAAGTTTAATATTATTCTCATATATGGTAAGATTTCACAAAAGTAATCTTGGGATTTCCATGAAAATTAGAGTGTTGGCAACTATACATTTCATATTTGTAAAGATTATGTTCTGATTACCTGGCTCCATGGTTTGGGAAAATTTTTGATGAAATAATTCACACTGGCATTGATGAATGGAATCCAATGTGTATCTTCAGAAACACCATGAAATATACCTAGACAGAAAACAAAACATTAAAAAAAAAACATATCTCCATAATCACACCTGGAATGCTTAACTTACCTACAGTTGACGTGCATTTACACTTAAGGTTTTTTTTTAATTATATAAATTTATATATATATATATATTTATATATATAGCTCCTCCTTTGTGTTCGAAGATGAGCACATTTCTCATTTCCTATGGACTCGAAGATGGCTGTAAAGTCCAATCCTCGTGAAGATAAATTTATATAAATACATTAATACAATAAATCTTTAAATAATGTAAAACTTGAATCCACTTTAAACAGCTTCATTACAAATTTAAGCTCTTATTTCAAATGTTTACATGTTGTTTACAACTACATTACCCTTATAGCAAATGTCAGGGTAAAATGTGTCTGGGAACACACTGCCTGCTTCCAGTGCATCCTGGTTTTGGTTCAATATCTAGGGAATAGGAAAATTAACAGACATGAAAGTAAACAGAATTATAAACAATAAATTACAACCACTGTTTAACTCTTTCTCTCCTAATTGATGATACCATCGTTGATTTGACTTCATTAAATTAAATTAACTTTATAAACTTTACTTTGTGTTATATAAAAGAGCATGCATTCCCATTTAATTCTTGACCAAATAAAACCCTTTCTGATAACAAACGGCAAAGTTATTGAAGCTTAATCATAACATGGGAGTGAAATAGTAATGAGCTGAATTTAAAGCGTTAATATCATTATAATGAGCAACATTTTAATATGCACAAAGCATTATGTCAACCAGATCATTAGTTCAATAGTGAAAGTTTTAATCCTCAGCTGACCTGAGGACAGTGGCCTAGCCTACCTGTAAATCCTAGTTCAAGAATATGCCCCTTATAGAAACTAGAAGGTTGAGTGTAAAAAATAAAATTTCAATCATCCTTTATGTCATACATTTATAAAAAGACATTCCAGTGACATTCAACCTTTTATAATAATAGTGTAATTACACTCAATATAGTTACGTCTTACAAGAAATAGTATCATGACACTCAAATAATAAATAACTGTTTAGCCATTTGCCATTCCACAAATTAACATTACATAATTAATTTTATGTCAAAAACTATTACACTTTAAAAGATTTGAAGCAAGAAGAGTGGCCAGTGCGATAGAGCGCCGATCCAATAGAAAGCAGAGAGAAGAAGCATGTCCATCTGCAACTGACAAAACCCACCCATGTCACATATGCAGCCGGCTTTTTAAAGTGAGGATTGGACTCTACAGCCATCTTCGAGTCCATAAGAAATGAGAAATGTTCTCATCTTTGAACATGAAGGAGGAGCTATATATAGTTTTATGGTCATCAATTATTTATTAGTAGATATCAACTATCTATTTTATAAACGGATGTAATTTTTTTTTTCTTACTAAAATTGCATTTTCCTATTGGTTTTGGGAACCCTTCATGCCAGGATCACTCCTCCCATTCCTAAGGTTGCATTTAAAACTAAACAGATGTTTACAAAAATGATATACAAGTAAACAAGGTGGTCAGTTGGCTCAGGAAATGAAACTATAAACCTGAATTCTTTAGCAAGGGAAATTAAAGTGATTTATGATTGTGTTAGCCACATGATAATTTTTCATTACCCATTAGCCTTAGAAGAAAGTAAACATATCATCCAACCTGTGGAATGTCATCAATATTCTAGGCCAAAAGGTTGTTGAATACTAGTGAGTATTAAGCTCAAAAAAAATATATCTCAAAATGTAAACTCATTCATAATTTCTATTTAGTCATGAAGCCTATCTTATATTATACTTACAGTATTATAACTGACATTGCCATAAATGTCTTGATAATTATTTAATGCCCTGTAACCTAAAATTAGACAAGAAATAACATGACAGCTTACCAACAATAAAAAACAGTTTAAACCAGTCTAACATACCAAATCTTATCTGATGCTTTTTTTTCTTTTTGTCTCTTTTCTTTTTTTTTTTAAATTACTTTTGTACCTCTAACAGCACATCTTTGATTATATATGCTCAGCAGCGCTCTGGTCCAATTTCTTTTGTGGAAATGTGGGGGAAGGGGGGATCTGGGAGAAGGTTTTCATGGCACTGGCAGTTGCCATCATGTGGGAGGATGTAATCATCTTCTATTTTGAAGGAACATTCAAAATATCTAAAAAAAAAAATAAAAAAAAATCACAACCCAGCTCAAGTCAAATCTCAATTTAAGATTCCTGGTCTACAGCAGAGTTTGATTTGAGCCACCTTGACAGATAGTTTAATGGTTTATGCCACTCATCCCGGGCATGCTACCCTGTCTCATATTGGTGCCCGGGTGGAAACAATCATAGGAGGAAACAATTAGGTTAAAGGGTAGCAAAACAAGACTCCGGTGGGGATGCCTAAGGGGGTGCGAGAGCATCCTCATTGCACTGTTCGGAGTTGTAAAAAAGCTCCCAAAACTTTGTCACAATCCAGGCGCTGTTCCTCAAGGGGCCGTTACGTAAATTGCGTGTCCCGCATAGTTAGCCTGGTATAGAAAAGGAAAATGGCGGGGGTCTTAGTATATGTGGCCTCTTGCCGCGAGTCTGACCCACCCGCCAGACAAAACAGTGTACACTGTTCTTATTCAGGCCGTGAGAGGGAGCTCTTGTTCACTTTTTCTGGCCTAGAGTTCCAAGAGCAGAACTCTGCCTGACAGTTTAAGAAGAAGAAGAAGAATGCCACTCATACATGAACATTATAAATATAATTTAATGAAAAATGAAAAATATTTTGCCACATCCAGGGCAAGCATAAACTTTGTCTGCCAGTGGTTGATTAAGATTTTCTTTTCTCCGTCTATGTCTGTCCTCAACATTTAATACATTATTCGTGCAAACTAAGACTTATAAAAAAAATTCAATCTTTAAAAACATACACAGAGGACAGTATTTACATTCCTCTATGCAACTAAAGAACTTACTTATTTCAATATGAGTTACACCTCCACAAGCTTCAGTTGTATAATCATGAATCCAACAAAGACAGATAAAGATTGCAAACAGATGAAATGGGAAATTCCTAGAGGCCACTCTCATGGATAATCTTGCTTTCACAACCATAAATGCCATAATAATTAAATTATAGTTTATGTACAGCGTGTGATAATCATTAAGACACTTATAACATAATAAAATTAAGTAAACACTGCAGCAACTTTTCCTTGATGCTTCACAATTTTATCTTTTTTTTTTTTCAATATATATAGTCTAGTAAGTCCAGCAAGTCTCTGCATTAAGTTTGTATCTCTATCTGAAAAAAAATAGTTTGAATTCACTTGTTTTAAGACTAAATTTAGACTAATCTACTGATTAGCTTCCTTATCTAATACATTTTGTGAACTTTATTCTGGGCTTCATTAAAACAAAAAAATGGTTTCAAAAACTAACAGGAAAAGAAGGGAAAAAAAAGGGTAAAATTTGGGCTAAACTGATAAGATTCCAATCTTGATTACATGTATGAATTCCTCATATATATACTAATATTGATGTATCTTTAGATATAGACCTTCATATGACTTATGACAGGAAGGGTATGTGAACAAGGCTAGATGCTAGATTCTATATAACAGATATATGTCATTCCTCCAGAAAACGATTTTGACAAGGGAATCATGGTTTAAATAAGGACTATACTATAGATAGTAGTGCAAATTCATTTTCTATGTCTAGATTTCTAGAGTAGTCTTAATCTAGAATATATTATTTATTTTTATATATATATATAGAGAGAGAGAGTGAGAGACTATAAGTATAATCATCCTAATCCTATAATGGCTATATTAATAATGAGATATTCAAATATTCATCATCATGAGTCTGTATTGCAACTTACTGCAAGTAGTGCAGGTCTAAGGTCTGTACTGGACTACATGAATGACTGTAGGCCTATACTACTCTGTAACTTATCTATCTTGTCAAGCATATGTTAAACTCTAACCATATATATGTTAAACTCTAACCGCAAAGTCTGTACTGTTGAGTGTATTTGTATAATATAATAATGTTAGCAGGCCAATTAACTACTAGATTTGTTATATATACGCTATAGTAATCATAGTACACTCAACTGACTGATTTAGGCCTATTAGTCACATACTCAGATTCTTATAAGATTCTCATGACTCAAATGTTTGTCAACAGGGGATAGTCATTATAATTGATTTATAATTATAATACATGATTAGTCAAGTACTCATTGTAAAGTAATGTCGTGTATATTTGTATTTATTTAGGCCTATATAGATCTAGGGAATCTAGTTAGTAGCCTATATATTTATATAGGCCTAATATAGTAGGCCTAGAATAGAATTATTGCCCTATTCTAGATGATAGCTCTATAAACTCTATTACTATTACTCTTATCTTATTCTACTCAAGTAGTGTTATTGTTAAAGTTAAGTCTGCATGTAGTAATGTAGTAGTTTTACTAAGTCACTAAGTGTAGATTCTATAATAATTAATAGATGATCTAAACTAGATCTAGAATTACTAAATAAAAATACTAATTACGTAACTAATACTATAGTTAATAGTTACTAGTAAGTAGTATACACTATATAAGTATATATTATATATATACTCAATACTGTATTTTATTTAATTATCCACTGTAATTCACTGTTATTAGTGTTATTAATCAATTAGACTCTAGTCATGAGTTCCGTATCAGCGTATCCGTATGTTGTTGTTGTTGTTGTTTTTTTTGGGGGGGGTGGTCCGGATTTTGATTTAGTTCTATTATAGATCCCCTATTCTAGACCTGGCTATAGAAAAATCATATGTGTTTATCAGGAGCATGGGGCCAAATTGTAAATATTATGAGGAAGGAAATCTAAATATTCTTTTTGACTTTGTTTACTTTGTAATCAAAGAGTGTTAATCTGTTGTTAACTGTCCACGGTTTCTCCCCCTTGCTTGGCTTACGTTTGTAGATCCGTATTTCCCGTTGGCCTTGGTAGATCTCGATCACAGATCTATATAAATCATATAAATCTGTGCCTTCAAAGGTGGATCATACTCATAGGGTTCATACCGTCCAAGCCCCGTTTGCAGACATATGCCCGTTTGTTGAAAAATGTTAGACCTAGGCTATATAAGCATCCTTTTGTAAAATGTTTTACATGTTTCGGATGTTCCTTCAGAATTGATCATAATCTACTTCCTATTCCAAAAAATCCTTCAGGACGACGGGGGGTGGCAGCGGCAGGATAGGGGGCCTATAAATCCGTGACCACCTAGAAGACCGAACGACAAACCAACGCGCATACCGCACGACAGGCGCAGAAGACGAAAAGAAACTTAAACAGACCTCCAGTGGACAACGGCTTAGAATTTGTCTGCATCGAGTGTGGAAAAAAAAAAAAGAAAAATTATGCAGGTCTCAAAAAATCATATGATTTTGAAAGTGACTCGCACGTTTGACTTTTGAGTTTACATTTACAAATCATTTCTAGATTCCTGTATCTATAGTAGGCCTAAATCTGCTACAGCTGAATTTTAAGATTTTGTTTAAAATACCCACAAGTAAATAAAAAAAAATTGAGTAAAAAGTTTCTCTAACAGTAAATTCGCTCACCCCTACCGACTAAAGGGGGTGGGGAGATTCACCAGTGATCTGATAGACCTACCACCTACGTAGAAAGTTATGGCTCATCTTATATGATACAGGCGTGATACTTCAAAAAAAAAAAAGATGATGATTATGTCCTACGCGTCATGCAATTAGTGGAGCACTTGTTGATGTGCCTGAATTGATCCTTATTCTGTATCCATGTCTATAATACGAATACATGTAAAGATGGCATTCGCTTTGTTGGTAGAGGATCCAGCTGTTTTTCCTTTAGCACGCTTTTCTTCCAGAGCTGTTGCCAATGCCCCCCCCCCCCCCCCGAGCTCCTACAAACTTTGAAGAGCTACATTAATCCTACGTCTACACGAACCAGTCTGAAAATGTCAAGAAAGTGATGTAGTGTTAATCATCGGGACAGAAAGTGATGTAGTGT
>JADKLZ010000130.1:12114152-12144620 GCA_021533235.1 Biomphalaria straminea
ATCTGTTTGCTCTAGTCTATGATGATTTCGGGGGCGCGGTGGCTGAGCGGTAAAGCGCTTGGTTTCGAGACTGGGATTTTTAATTTCGGGATTTTCGGACCCAGCTTTAATAGGTATCTGACATTAGTTAGGGGAAAGTAAAGGTGTTTGGTAGTTGTGCTGGCCATAAAACACCCTCGTTAACTGTAACAAGGTCTGAAAGGGGAACTTTACTTTTTTTTTTTTACTTTATGATGATTTCCCCAGTGACTGGCTTATCTTATCTTATATGATACAGACGTTACTTCAAAAAAGAACATGATTACGTCCTACGCGTCATGCATTTAGTGGAGCCCTTGTTGATGTGACTGACTTGTTTTGGGAGTGTCTCAGAGCCTTTTATATTCTGAGTCCTTTTTCTCTTCGTTAACAAAAATACCTCTGTCATTGTCTTTCTTGAATCTTGTACCATTCTTCAGTATTATGCATGACTGACTTTATTACTCATTACCTGTCCCTTGACTTGTAGCTGTGCTGTTACAGTTCATGTAACCAAATCACTTCATTTTTCCCAGTCAACAGCTGTAGGTTGTCAAGAGAGTGGCCAGTCCATTCTTATATATTGTCCGGCCAGCTTTTCTTTGGACGACCCTTTCTTCGTTCTCCCTCGACTGAACATTTTTTTTGTCTCTTAACAGTATTTTGTCACCCAGAGTTGTAGACTAGTAACAGCACAAACCCGTGTATTCTTTTCCTAGTAACTGATACTCAACATACTTCTGTAGCATTACTAAAGCCCCATAACTCTTGTTCCCTGTCTAATAAAATTTTATTACCAGATCATAGTGTTGGTAATGATTTGATGTACAGTACCACACAAAGCTATACAAGTTTTATTTATAACAATAGCTAAGTGGGTTATTAGTTTTCCTACATTTTGATTTTACAGGTATTACAAAGGTTGAAAGGTATATTAATATTTCAAATGTTTGAAACTTTATTAAAAAAAAAACCTACACAAATAATTTGCCCTAGGAAAGTTCTAAGGGATGTGTGAGGCAAAAGGCATCTACTGCATGGCTGCCGAATTGAGGATCTTGAGTTCAAATTCCAATGAGGCAGAAAAGAAACCTTTCCCAGATAACTCTTCTCAATGTACTGGTACAAAAAGGGTATTGAATCGCACAAGCATGCTAGAATAGCATAAAAAATACTTTATTACAAAATGAAAAAAAATAATAACACAAGATATGATGTCCATGTTCATCAAATTAATGAGATCATCATAAGGTGACGTAACTTCATAACTGAAGTGTTTGCTTTTATGAAGCTGTTTGAGACAAACATCCACAAAAAAAGCTAAAAAGATTCTAGAAATAAAAAATTACCCTTTGGGTCAGGATTTTGTGATTTTACCATCACAAAAGAGATACAAGACACAGATAGCAAAGACTAACAGACACAAGCTCTCTTTTGTTCCCCTGGCAGTGAAATCATTGAATAGAAATAATTTGATATAAACATAAACTTTTTTCACATGTAAATTTTGAATGAGTCAGGTATGAATGTACATTTTTTTTTAGGTTTGATGTTTTGTTTGGTGTAATGCACAAATTTTAAGACCAATTTCCTCACAGACAATAAAGATTATTATTATTATTAAAGATGGACAAAGTCACAAAAACATAACAGACTTTAAAGTGATCACCAAGATCAAGATCTTAATCAGGCGGCTAAGACTTTATACAAGCACGTTCTTTTTAATAAGTGCCTATTCAAAACAGTGTCCCTTACTAATAGTTCAAAAATCAATAACTGGCATTTTTTTTAGTTTTTTTATAAAATTTATTTTTAATGATATTACATTTGACAAATAATAACAATAAATCAACATCAATAGTTTTCTAGAATGCAACCATTCATACACAATAAAATCTGTACATTAATGACATTGTCAAAGTAAGAAAAATGAGCTTCATACTGCAATTGAAAGAGTGAAAAATGTGTTCAGACAGTCTTGGGAGCAGTTCCTTGCTTTAAACAATGCATAACTTTTACACACTAACATACCCATACACAACTTCAGCATCAACAATCACACTACCAAGCGGTAACTAACGTAACGTCCTGCAGTTTCACTGGGTCTTATAATTTTGACTACCTGAAAACAAAACACACAAAAAAATGAATTAATTAAGTTTTTAAATATTATTTATATTTCACATTTACTCCCAAATCTTAGAGAAAAAAATTTAGACTTGAATGTTTACCTTCTCAAGTGGTTTTAATCAAATGTTATTAACCTAAGTTAATGAGGAAGAGCTAATAATGTAAGTAAGATGTTTATTGAAGTCTCCATTATTCTGATTAAGATGTAATCATAAAGATGTTTTCTGTATGATTGCACTTGTTTATTTAACTTTATGGAAGATATGAATATATATATATATATATATATATATATATATATATATAAATATAAATCTGCCAAGAGGCAACCTTTGGGAAATGTCTTGCTGGTCCCCAGCCAAAGCAATAAAGGATTGGGCTTGAAGCTAGCAATTTCACCCTATGATAAATACAATGCTTCAGAAACCACAACAGCACAAAGTCAAAAAGACCTTGGTCACAATGATTCTTCTCAAGAAGAGTTCACAACACAAACCAATGAAAGATTAACTTGGACCTGAGGGGAATTGCCCAGAACAGATACTGAAGCACTGTTGCAGCCCTATGCTTCATTGGGAATCAAAAGGACTATATGTAATTAATGCCATATAGATTTTCCCAATTGTATCAATGCTACGGAGCGTGTCTTTATGATGAGGGAATAAAAAAGGACAGATGTTTGGGTTGTGCAGACAGAAGAGTTTCTGATGAAACCAAAAGGTGGTGTGTCGTACTTGAAATAAAAGAGGACAGGTGTGAAAGTTAAAAGAAGAGACATGAGACAGAAAAAAACATGTATTTGTAGTGAAATAGATCTTGTTAGTTATCATTTCAATAGTGTTTTTACATATATCTACTTTCAAGTATTTATTTTTATCTCAAGTTCTACATTAAGAATTTAATAGTATCTGTTTGGTTGCACTAGCTGTTTGAAGCAACAAACCAATGACTGAGTATCAACAATCAAAACTTATATTGTCTTGATAATGATAACCTCTGTCATCCTACTCATTATTAGGTAGAGTTTTCCTTACAATGTGTAATCTTATTAAGGGACACTATAAAAATATCTCCTAGTGAATAAGTATAAGTATAACTTTATCATTCATGCTTATACATGCCACATGTTATGATTATAAGATTATAGAAGAATTTAAAAATAATAAAGATAGATTTACCTGCCCTCGTTTTAATCCAAAATATCGTGCAACTGGATCACCTTGTTGAATTCTGGGAAGCTGGGATTCTTTTAATTTACTGCAATTTTTAAGGTTTGCATTAAATTACTAAACAAGATAAAGATAAATAAATTATAAATAAATTATGGCTTTTATATAGCACTACTTTCATGCTTATTATAGCATGCTCAGGGTGCTTTGGTCCAATCTCAGTTGTGGACCAGTTATGGGAGGAAGGTATCTAGGAGCAGGTTTTTCCGTACTGCCTTTAGGCGCTCAGTATACACAACTCTGCACAAGTCAGGTGTCGAACCTCGAGCCCCCTTCATAGCCAAGCCAAGTTCTATCACACTTAGCCTCTTGACCACGCTTCCCATGTAAATACACATAGGAATTCAGATCATACTAAATCATAACTTGAAATTCTACTAAATTCAAATTTTCTTCATAGCTTTTTTTTGTGTGTGGTCACCAATCTTTAACATGCTGATGTCAATTTTGAAATAAAAGGTACCAGGAACATGAGTTTTTAAATTGTAAGCTACAAAATTTATATTAAAATTTGAACTAAAAAAAAATGTGTGTATATAGAGAGAAATGTATTACTGGATTATTACAATAAGCTAGCATGTAACAGCTTATTTAAAAACTTATTTATAAAATATTTATAAAATTAAAAGAACCACCTCCAAGTGACATTCTAAAAGGCTTTTATACAATGACAGATTCACTTGGTTTGGCTCTTAACAGGCTAACTGTAACTAATAATCACAGCAGTACTCACTATCTATTTAACAATTCAACTTTCTCTTCAGGTGTCATAACTTTGTGTTCAGGCACCAACTGAATGATACAGAAAGGTAACAACAATTAGAAATAAACAACAATCAATTAAACCACAAACTAATACAGGGAAACAAAACAAACAAAAAATGTTTAACTCATAAGACATAGAGTCAGACTTACCATGTGTTCTGTTATGTTTATAAGTAGCTCAGATTCTATAAACTGCTCTAATATATATTTAGGAGCCATCTCAACAAGAGCCTGGAGAGATAATTAATTTACTTGGTTAATAAAACCACAAAATCAATCTGTGTGTATGTGAGGGCTAAAGAGGTTAAAGTGCTCTATTTGAAGCAGCCTGTGGTTGTGCTCAGGGCAAAGTATGTTTCCATATAGGTTACAAGCAAATAGTTTCCCCAACCAATCAAATGTTATGTTTGACTGTAGCTGTATGAACATACATTATAATGTTTGGTTATGTGTAATCCACAAATGTAAGACAAAGTCCTCAAGGATAATAAAGAGGGATTATTCATATTAAATGGAGCTGGGGAAAACTTTTCCCCCTTACAGCCTTAAATAGTAGACATTCAAATTTATTATTAATGATTTATAATTTCAACAATATTTTTAATGTTTTTACTTTTAATTTTGTAATCTTCACAAGTGCATTAAAATGAGTTGAAATATCATCAGCTTAGTTGATGGCGTCCCCTTACAGTCATAAATAGTAGACATTAAAATTTATTTGAATGATTTATAATTTCAACATTACTTTTATGTTTTTACTTTTAATTTTGTAATCTTCATAAGCTACAAGTGCATTAAAATGAGTTGAAGTAAATCAGCATACAAATCAATGCTGGCTGATAAGCTACCTGCTTAGCTGATGGTGTCCCCTTACAGCCATAAATAGTAGACATTAAAATTTATTATGAATGATTTATAATTTCTACAATATTTTTAATGTTTTTGCTTTTAATTTTGTAATCTTCACAAGCTACAAGTGCATTAAAATGAGTTGAAGTAAATCAGTGTACAAATCAATGCTGGCTGATAAGCTACCTGCTTAGCTGATGGTGTCATTCCCTGTTGGACTACAATGATTGCTCTCATGATATTTTCCTCCTGCATCCTCTGACAGTAAGTTTTGATGGTCTTAATCCCAACTTTACTCTCATCAGGGAAAAACACAAACATCTGATCTGCAGTCCAACATAAAAATCAAACGATTTGAAATAAAAACTTGAATTAGATAAATAAAGCCATATATTATAGTTAGAAGATTAAGACAAGCATAAACATTAACAATCAACTCCCTCCTTTATCTCTTTTGTATATAACCTCTTCCTTATAAAGAATAAATTGAACAGACACAATGCCAAAGTAATACAAAATAAAACCATCATTTACCTGTTGGATCGTCATTGTGAGCAACCAATACAATCAAATCACTTCTGCTGGGTTTTCTCTCACTGGGAACATACATGTTTCAAGTCATTTAGTACCGGTTACAACAATTTCATTTTCTTAAGAACTAAGATGTGGATCACAGTTCCATCCAATGTGTAGATACATTACAATAGTAACAAAATACATATATTAATGAGAATGATGACAAGAACTTTTTCTGCAAGCCATTAATTTTTAAATTACTATAAATTTACTTTTTTCTAAATTAAGTCTTTTCAAATTTCCTTTTACATTAAAATAGATATTCTACGAACAGGTTTTAAAAAGCAAAGCCATTAAAACTTAGCATTTTGCATACCTAGGTTTATCTCCAAATTGAGCTTTGAATCCATCTAAAGTTTGATCCAACTCCTCTTGTGTGACCAAGTAACCGCGATCATGGCAAAGCTATTAAAAAATAAAACAATGTTAATATTAGAAAGAGCAAAGAAAAAGTTCAAGTTCTAAGACTTAGTTACATGGAGTTGGCATAAACTATTTTAATGCTTGTATTTACTTTTAATTAATATAATAATAATAAGGCTTATCTTCAAGTATGAAGATTAATGAGGAACGCAGTATCTCTCATGTAAATATTAACTGCTAATATAACTACTAAATAATTGAATAAATACCAGTATGAAAAAATCATTTCTAGCTTTAAGAAAATCTAAAATTCACCTGCATAACTGTCTTGCGAATCCTCCATAATTTATATGTTTCTTGTTGGTCATCCATTTAATACAGTATGATGTAGATAAACAGATCTCTTTTTATGATTCAATGCAAATACCAAATAAATCTTTATTCGACTGCAATTATAAGTAAAAACAAAAACAATTTAGATTGTACCAGAAGTAGTATAAAATGCAAACAATATAAGTATGCAATAGGTGTAACAATGAGCCTGATTTAAAATGATGATATGATGACTTAAAAATAGATAGGATCTGTCTATAATCTTTAATGCACATATGTATGTCCGACTAGATTACCTTAGTCGCCTAAAACTAGGACTATAGTATATAACTATAATATTTACTAGATCAAGTCACTGTCATTACACTTATCAGACTAGATTAGATTCACTAGACATTATATTATAGATCTAGGAGTCATAGAGCAGAGTCTAGTAATTTATATTTATAGATCTAGCCAAAAATAAAGAATTCTAGAATCTAGACCATGATCATTCTCCCATAAGGTATTACAGGTAATACAGGTAATAAGAAATTCAACTTAAAAATATAGTTTTTAGAAACTATTTATTTCCAGATAAATCAAATTAGATATCTACATATTTGTAATCTGCATATTCTTAAAATATAAGAGAACCTGATTTCTGCGTATCTAGTAAACTAATTAAAATACCTATATAGATCTAATAGAGTCATATTAACTCATATGATATCTTTTTAATATAAAGTAAATTTTATTTAAATCTAGATTATTCTAACTAGATAGATCTAATCTAGAATCTAGCTAGACTCTACCTCCTTGACCTCAGACTAAAGTCAGTTCAATGCTGTCCACTGCTGCAGCCTGCCCTGGGCAGTAGAAAGTCTAATTAAAATCTAGTATTTAATAAATCTAAATCTATTATCTAGACCTAGTAATTTGAATTACATCTAGAATCTACTTTAGACGTACTTATTTCTAAAGAGAAATTCTGAAAGCAGTCACTTTTAGTTAAATACTATTTTTAGCAGTGATGAGTGTGTCTGTGAATAAGTGAAGTGAGTATGTTATGTATTATTATAATTATTCAGTTGAATAAATTATTGTCTATCAAGTCTATGTAGATCTAAGTATGTTTAATGAGTTTAATGTTACTCAACTCATAGTGAGAGTTACTCACTTCACTGAGTAAGTAACTCACTGACACAGTGTCGTAGTCTCACTGTGACAATCATAGCAATCATACTAAGTAACTAGATCTACTTAGTAACTAACAATAGTCAATATCTAATCTTATATAATACAGACGTTACTTCAAAAAAGAAGATGATTACGTCCTACGCGTCATGCATTCAGTCATGCATATTTACCAGTGACTTAAATTCTGCCAAGTCACTGGTTTTCTTGGCTAGCTCAGGCAAACCATTCCATGCACTAATGGCACTAGGGAAGAAAGAGCATTTGTACAGATTTGTCCTAGCACATGGGACGAGGAATGTGCCTTTATCTTTGTGTCTTTCTGAGTATTTTATTAAGTTTTGTTTTTGTATTTGGAGATAAATAAATGGTTCAGTGTTTTGCGTATAATTGCTACTTTACTCTTAAGTCTTCTATCCTGAAGGCTTTCTAAATTTAGTGATTTTACTAAACTAACTAAAGGTGTTACTCTAGTGAAATGTGAATATTCGTTTGTTATGAACAACTAATTATAGTAACAACTAATTAAATTTAAATAGTTAAATTATAAAAATAGTAATTAAATAATTAATATTTAATTAGTAACTATCAGTATCACCTACTAGACTCTAATCTAATGTACTATTACTTTTACTAGATTCTCTAGATCTATTATTCACTATAATATTAGTTTACTATGTAAATGTAATGTAACTTGTATAATAGTAAATACATGTAAGTATGTTACTTTTACTTTGTTAGACTTTAGACCAGTGAGTTAGAGAGATTTATAAAATTTATTAATTATATGTCACACTGATACTATGACGACTATGTGTATAATTTTATTATGTAGGTAGATCTACCTTCTATTTTCTATATCAAAATCTAGACTTGTAGATAGATCATATTCTTTTTATTATAATTAAGATCTAGATCTAATTCAACTGAGCAGATCTAGACTAGACTAATAGATCTAGATCTATTTAATAAGAAACTAAGAGAAACGTTTTGTGCGTGCTTAACTCTTTAGTTTAGAAAAATAAACATTGCCGTATAATTCACTGACCAGTATAATGTTTCAGTACCTAGATATTTAGATCTAGAATTCTTTAATCTAGATCAGTGTTTCTAAAACTGCAGACTAGATTGATGAATGAAAATATTAGGACCTTTTTTAAGTAGATCTAGTAGGCCTACGTCTGTAATCTATAAAATAGATCTAGATCTATAAGATAGGATAAAATATAGATTATTTACAATATGTTTGGAATAAAAATTTAGATAACGTTAGCAGGCCTTTTTTTTGTCTGATTTACTTGCGTTTTGATACGGTACGCGTTCTCCTGCATTCTGACAATATGTAATAAAAACAACAACGCATGTAAAAATTACGTCAAATTAAAGATGTAGGGTGCACTGATGGGCACTCAATGCATTAACATATTTAGCAGACTTAAATTACATCTGTAATGGGGGTAATTATAATATGATCATCTTCATGTAATTAACGTCTTATATAATATCGTGGACCTTTTTTTTTTCTTGTAAAAGTCGTATATAGAACGAAGAACGATAGTCGAGAGAAATTCTGACGTTCTGAGGAAATAAAGTCCATCATTTAATAATTTTAATTATTGAAACTCTTGTAATAATTAATTAGTGTTAGTTTTGCTTGATAAATACTCAAATATTTATTTATGATTAAAGAACCAGCGGTTCAGAAGCCAAACGATTAAATTTACCGCTCATAAAAAGAAAAAACGCAAATGCAAACTAGAACTCTATATGGATACATCACAAGATCCCTAGGGCTAGCAAAGATCTTCCTTCAAAGAACAGTAGCCTACAAAGAAAAAAAAATGACAGAAATTTTAAGGGATCACGAATTAAAGAATGGAATAAGACAACATAAAAGAATGCACGAACGGGCATGCCATTAAAAAAGATTATATGCAAAGGCTAAAGACAGGAATGGAGAAACAACGTCAACAGATTCATGAATATATATTTTCCCTCTTTTGGTCAGCATTAGACTAGTGATTAAGTGACTAGTCAGTCCATGATAGCCTATTATATATAGATCCATGGCCACTCGACGAACTATGCGTGTTGATCGATATGATGCGCAAAGTTGCACTCGTTCAAGAGAATAGGGTTTTGTCATATATGCCTTAATTGATTTCCTCTTTGACGCTATAATGGTGGCTATTTGTTTATTATAAATTTATTGTTCATTTTTGTTCAATGGACCTAAAAGTTTTGGATAGTTAGGCCTACATAGTACTAGTAGTAGGCCTAAAACGTAGGCTACTAGAGGTAGATCTAGTTCTACTAGCATGGGCGTAGCCAGGATACATATCGCCCTCGCCGCCAATTTAATTAAGTTTAAAACCCTTCCAGATGATTTTGAGTTTAAAATCCTTCTACAGATATTTTTGAGGTTGAAATATTATTCTTAATCCAACTAAAGTCACATAATTCTATGAGCGTATAGCTTCAAGGGGGGTAAAAAAAAACTCCAGAGATTTTTTACTTTAACCCCCCCCTAACAGATGGTTTTGACGATAAGCTTCCCCTTTTGATGTAAAATGTAAAGCAAGCTACATACAATCACTCGAATCATTCCCAAGAGCTTATTGCCAAGATTCCGGGTTATGGTCTTGGAATTTTGGGGATTTTCATTTACATTTTTTTTTGTTTTTGTTTTATATAAGGTGGGTGGGTAATCGCAAAACCTACTGAAAAAGGATTTTAAACTCAAAACCCCCATTGGCTGCGCTGTGGCAGTGATGGTTTAATAACAATCTCGCCTAAAAAAACAAAACGAAAATCAAAGCAAAAAATCAGTCACAAAATTCCACTCCTCACCTAACGGGGAGGGGTGATTTCATTTCGGGAGGGGGGTTAAACCCCAAGAATCACTTCTAGCTACGCCCATGACTACTATAGAGGGATAGTACTCTAAGTTGATCTAGACTAGTATTACTAGTAGAAGGGCGACCGTGACTCCCGGCCGTGAGATAGTGTAAAAAAAAAGTATCGATTACTAGATCTCAATCTAGATCAGTGATCTACTCTATACCATGTCTATACTAGATCCAGATATTTTGATGACCTACTTGACACAGCCTTTTTTTTTTTTTTTTAATATAGATTCTAGATTTACCTGCGTTAGTCAAGTTCAAGTGTAGCCATAAGTCATAAGTGTGTAGCCAAGTAACAAGGCAAATACTAATAGATCTAGAATCTATAGTCTTGGGCTTGGGGTTTTATAGATTTGTATGTTTACTTTTAGTGCCAATTACATCGCGAGAAAACTAGCAGCTCATGAATCGAATACTACAACTATTCACCAGTTACTCCGATTAACCAAAATAGGATCCTGCAGTTCGAGTTCGAGCAGTACGATGGTAAGTTGGCTCATCATTGTTGACTGTATAAAACTGGGTCTAGATTTTATATTCTAGATCTAGATATATTATATATATAATCATGTTATGTCTGTATCGGACTTCCACTAGAATAATGTAGTCAATTGACAATTCCTAGTCATGTATTTTTGTATTTGTCTTTGTAAAATTGTAGTATTGACAATTGACTTGTTCTTATAGAGTAGAGTCATGTGCCATCATCATGTATCGTATGGCATATGACAAATATCATCATATTTCATATGGGGGTCATGAGTGTAGATCTGTATGGCGTATGTCATTGTCACTGAGTATCATAGTATGTGTTATTGTGTATTATAATTATGTTTTATGTTATAGTATATAAAAATATGTATAGTTACTATAGTATAGTATAGTTAAATCTAAATTAGTAAATTCTATATTATAATATCTATATAACAATAAGTATCTAATACTATAGTATACTAATAGATCTATGTGAATGTATTATCTAATGAAATCATAGATCTAGATATATTTACAGTCACTATATAACTATAACTAGACTACTGACTGTACTATATAATATATAGTAATATATAGACATAGACAATATATAGACGTGCAAGTTACACTGTAACTTGTAAAATCTAGATTAAAGTCTAGATTCTAGTGACTAGTCTAGTCTAGAGTCTAGCTCTAGAATCATCAATTCAAAATTGTAAGACAATCGAAACAATCTAGGCATTCTAGGACTAGATTCCTAGATCTAGACTAGACTGATTCTTAATTCTAGATAATATTATAATAGATAGAGATCTAGATCAATATATCTAGAACTGTGTGCCTTATACGATTGCATGTTACAATTAATTTTGCCCAAGTTTGAAAGGAAAGATTAATCATGAATTTGTAAAAATGCAAGACAGATCTACATTCCAACAGGTACTACCTTGCTCATGTTGAAATCATACAACAAGCAAAACTTACATCATAGTATGATCATCATAGGTACTATTACTAAGCTGAGATCAATACGACTGAATTACAAAGTGATGAAATGAAGTGAGAGTTTAAATTAGTGATTATAAACTGTCTTGAAAATTTAGATAAAAAGATTGAAGCGTCCAAAAGACGATACTTTTCTCATCATGTTATGGTTTAAAAGGTTGTTATAGCCATGGTCATCAATCGTCAATGAGGATATATTCTCATTGTTTTCTAAATGCTCCTAAATGACATGCATCTCAAATAGTCTCTTACTCTTGTAGGCTAGTCCAGCTCATGGGCTGCTCATGTATGTCTGAAATAACAATTCAGGTGAAACTGGATTTACTGAGAGATAAAGGGGGAAGGTAGATAGCCCAAACCTCCAGCACAATGGCAGAAATATAAACTTAGAACCATTAAGGGAACAAATGTATACCATATGGCCAGACATAAAGCTCAATTAGTCTTACCTTTTTGACTCTGGGGTCACCAAACAAAGTTTTAGTTTATATTTTTTATTAGATTGTTAAAATGTTTTCTAATAATTAATATTTATAAATATTATTTCGATGTTATCTCATATATATAAATTTATAAAGTAGATTTACTGTATTTTGAGGGCTATATATTTCTAACCTATAGGTAAACTTTTACCTTTACCTATCCCTTAGTCTGTTGGACCGTTGGGGCACCAAGCAAGATTTGTCGACTGTCTTTCTCCATTCCTCGCCGTCTTTTGCCTTAAAATTTCTTTAAATGGTAGGCCCATCCATTCTTTTATGTTGTCCTCCATCGCTTTATCTGTCTGCCTCTTCTTTTTCCTGGTACTAGGAAGGTTTTTGCGAGCCCCGTAGATATTGTAATGTGGCCATAATTTTTTTTTCTTATTAGTAATACATCTTATTCATAGTACACCATGAATAAGATGTATTACTAATAAGAAAAGACATACTTAGATCCAAGTTTCTTTTTGTAATTTATTTCAGTATCTTGAGTGTATATGATGTTTATAAATAATGTTTATATTCTCAAAATAGTCAATATTAATTTCAATAACAAGGAAATGTTTAGTAATCATTTTAATTTCTGGTGCCTAGTAAAAAATAACTTGCTCTGTGACCTATCTCTGTTTCATTAGAGAAAGTAATGCAAGTGGTTTGCTGCTCTCTCCAATTTATTTTTAGACATTAATTTCTAAACATGTGTATATCATTGGTTTAAATTATTTTGTCTTTAGTATATTTATTTTATATATATTTTTTGTATGTTTTTTTGTTTTGTTATATATTTATATATATATTTTTTTAACAATACAAGATGGCCACATAATGAATGCAATTATGTAACCCCTTTTTTTTTTAAATAAGTCAAAGAGCAGGCTCTTATATTTTTGTCTACTGATGCTTTTTGTGTTTTGATTATATACTGAAGCAGATATTCAGGAAAGATGTGCAACAAAATGGGATTTCAGCTCTCCCTCACATTCAGTCCACACTCTTTCCTTTCATTTCCCTCTCCACCAGCCACCAGCTGATCTGTTAGCTTACTTATGCTGCCCCCCTTCCTCAACTCACCTCCTCCAACCCTACTTTCAGTGTGTTTATGTTCTTCTCAACTTAGTTTATTTTACTACCACCTTCCTTGCTTGTATCATTAGTTTATTATACTACCACCTTCCTTGCTTGCATCTTCACCCATCCCTCCACATGCTTTGGTCAAATATCACTATTCCTTTTTTCAGTCAATGGTATTTACACCTTCAAAACTTGTTAGATTTTAAGTTAGTATTTTTGTTGGAATCTAGTTTTGGGCCTTACATTTTGATTTAAAAAATGATGCAGTCATTTGGAGAAAAAAAAATGATACATAATCTTGCAACTTTTAAAATGTTTTTTATTAAATAGTTATCGTAAATTAGATACTGTAGACCTTATTGCGATTAAATTGGTTCTAAGCTCATTTGGTGATTTGAAATTGTAATTATAAAAAAAAAAATGACTGATAGATTCAATTATGAATTGAAAGTTGGGAAGTATTGGATTCATCCAGTTTAAACACAATATATCTGTCTTATTAATAAATCTGTCTGCTTCTGATATGATTTATTTGTAATTAGTTCCGAATCTGACCTAATCTGCCTGCTTATTGATATTGTTCTATTATTCCTTTGGTAATAATTCGTATTGTTGTTATGATCAAGTAAAGTAAAGATCCCCTTTCAGATTTTGTGGTCTATAGGGAAGATGATGTTAAGGTCATCTGTTTCTTTGGCCAACAGCTAATGAGCAAGGTGACATGTGGCTAGCACAACAACCAACCTCCTTTACTTTCCCCAACTAAAGTCAGGTACCCATTACTTTATTAGAGTTGGCAGAACTCAGGGGCGCCCTAAAAATCCTGAAATTCAAAAATCCCAGTCTACACCAAGATTCAGACCCACACTAACTGGCTAAAATTGTTATGTTTAAAAAAAAAGAATAAATAAAATGTATTAAAAAATGTTTTATACAACAGTTTTTTTGTATAAAATTTTCTACCCCCCCCCAACCTTATTTAACTTTATGTCTAATAAAATGGCACTCTTCTCTTTTTATACCATACTATTTGTAACAGTTCCTTTTGTCCTACTAAATCATGTGTGTGTTAAACTCTCTCATGATTTTTTTTTCTTTTATTATGCATAATGTGTAGCCCTCAACAATACTGAAAAGCAAATATTTTAAGTCAGCCATGGTTTGCTTTGGCTTTAAATGTTTGCTTAAAAGTTTTATGTTTTGTTTATGAACTAGGTTTCTTCTCTCACCTGAACTCTCTATTCTCTCTCCCTCTTTTCTTGCTGAAAAGGTCACACTTTTAAATGCTTGCCCATCACATGTGGGTGATCAGATCTTAGATCTCTGAACAGGCTTATAACAATCATCAGATGTGCACTCTAGAGCTGGAATCTGTGGTGTGTGTTTTGTGAATAACATTCAAATTTTAGGACATATAAAGTATTTATTTAAAATGTGATCATCCTTCACAAAATAAGTCCAATGGCAATATAAATAAAATGCTCATTATATAAAATGTTTTTTTTTCTGGTGAACTCTTTCAATCGTCAAATGTCTAAAACATCACTTTTAATTTAATTAGTTTACTCATCTTGTTTAGCATCACTTGTTAATTTGCTAAAACTTTTTGATCTTGATTTGCCAGCTTTGAAATTTCACACTTGTAATAACACAAAATTGTCTTTAATTGCTCAAAATAAGCCTGATGGAAGTGTAAAAAAAAATATAATTCAAAACTCTCTTAAATATACATATATTTTTTTGCTATTGTAGTATACCCATTTTTGTATTGTATCCACAGAAAGCTGTTCTACTGTAAAGACTAATATAAATTGAATATATTAAAATCTAAGAAACAGTTTGTTTTTTTACGAATTGTAACTAAATTATATTATTAAATCTTTTTTTAGGCTACTGCCGATGTCAATTGGAAAAATGCACAGTCCATCTATGAGTTTGATGCTCTAGATATTGATGGCAACAAAGTATCTTTAGATAAATACAGGTATGTTATTCAAAGCAGTTAAAGCTACTCATGCCATCTCAGTCAAGTGGGTTTTACAGGTTTAGGGGTTGACTCTAATTAACCAGGTTCCCCAACTCATCAGGCTAATGCAGTAATAAATGGCTGCAACACAAAGTTAATAAATAATTTGTAACTTCAATTAAATGCTCAATGTGCTGTTAACATATAAATATTTAATAACTAGTTAAATAAATGAGTGATGAATGTAGGGGATACAAGCAATAAAAGCATATTATAACAATGTACCACATACAATCAAATATGACCATATGACTCAATCACATATATCAGTTACAAGCTGCAGTTAGATGTACAACTCTAGAAAAAAACCAATCTCAACATGCTACACTAGCATCTAGACAGACCTTGCGTGGCTCTACACTAGTCAAGACCTAGCCCTGGCTTCCTGTAAACATATAATACAGCTGATATCTAGCAATGCTAACTGAAACTTAAGGGACAACCTTTATACCAACAAATCCCAACAGATTGAGCTTGTCTATTTAAATATGTTTACTTACCTTTCAACAAAGGAAAAACATTGGCACAACACTGAACTCAACAATAAATATCTCCAAAAGTAGAACTACAACGTACTAAGGCATAACATTTACATAAACAAAATTCTTAGCAACATATTCTAGGAATGTGGGGGTGAAAACTTCCTAGTCCCTGATGTTTCTATTGGTGTACTAAAAATGCAACAATGGAAAACGGCACTGGTGGGCATGACAATATTATATTTCCAGTGTAATGAATATGTAACAAAAAAATAGACTATAGTATGTTAAGATTTTTTGTTGGGAAGTTTCTTTTATTTGTTTAGTTAATGTCAAAACAGTTTTCCAAAGGAAAGGGTGGGGGAGAGGTATTCATTATTAATACATTTTAGAAAATTAAAGAAATCTGTGTATATCGTCTGCTTGCTTTTCTTTAAAAAAATTGAACATCATCTCTTGCAGGGGCAAAGTCTGTCTCATTGTGAATGTTGCCTCTAAATGAGGTTTCACCACCAAAAACTACACTCAGCTACAGGCACTGCACACCAAGTATGCTGAGATGGGTCTGGCTATTCTAGGCTTCCCGTCTAATGAATTTGGAGGTCAGGTGAGTGTCACGATTTATTGTTCTTGCGTTTGTTGAAATTAATGTAAACACTTTTAAACATGGAGATGGGTTTTATTGTGGCTCAGGCTCAAACACTGCTTGTTATTTACAACTTTAACCAGTTCTGTGTGTTTCTGTGTTCACCGATTTCTTTTTAAAAGACCTTCCTAGTTAGTTGATAAAAGTCATTGTAGTATGATAAATCTACAGGCTACTCTATGCACCTTCTATCCTTGAATAACATTTTAACTTACAGAATGATGAGCATTCACATGTTTTATTGACATTCTCAGACATTAAGGAGAAAGCATTGGCACAACACTGAACTCAGCATGAGCATTCACATGTTTTATTGACGTTCTCAGACATTAAGGAGAGAGCATTGGCACAACACTGAACTCAGCATGAGCATTCACATGTCTTATTGATATTCAAAGACATTAAGGAGAGAGCATTGGCACAACACTGAACTCAGCATGAGCATTCACATGTCTTATTGATATTCTAAGACATTTAAGACTAATGATAGTGATGATTTTTTTGTTTATTTTTAAAAATTTCAAAATGATGTCATTTTCTTTTTGTTTCAATTTAAAGGAACCAGGTTCCAATGAGGAGATAAAAAAATTTGCTACTGAGCAATTCAATGTTCAGTTTGACATGTACAGCAAAATTGAAGTCAATGGCAAGAATGCACATCCACTTTACAAGTACCTTAAGCATGTCCAGAAAGGAACCCTGGGAGAGTAAGTAGTAATGCGATACATACATAATTATTTTGTATTTTAGTGTTCGTTAAAAGAAAATAACTAAACTACAGACTAACAGAAATATTGTCTGAAGTGAAGTATTGTTCAAGTAATTATTGACATTTTTTAGTCAAAATACTACCTTTATTCAAATGGCTTTGTAAAAATCTAGACCTAAAACTAAATTTCAGTTGTTCACTTTCTGCTAACAATGGCTGTGCTCAGAGGTGTCCTAAAATCCCAACCTTAACCAAAATCAAAGCAAAGAATTAATACTTAGACCTTCAGGTCGTAAAGTATGGTTGCTTAATGAAAACATTGTATGTTATGGGTCCAACCCATCTTCTACATCACAAACATTTCTAAATATTTTGTCATTATTATGGAAAAGCAACTAAAAAATATATTAAAATTTAAAAATGTACACCCTATTTCTCAGCGTATCATCAAGCATCTAATATGGCATTTCCTCTCCAACTAAATCCTTTACACTTGCCTTAAACCTCTCTGTACATTGTTGAACTGTCATAACTAAAGACATGTTTCGTTTACTTTAATGCTTTTGTCCTGGTATTTTTCCAAGTGATGTGATCAGCAAGTAAATTTTTTTTTTTTCAGTTTTCTGCAGAAGTTTTTTAATCTGTAGTTAAGTCAGCAGATACATTTGTCATGATTTATAAGTTGGAATAGTTAAAAAGTTGGTGTTAAAACATAGCTAAGACAAAAAAATTGTTCTTATTGTTTGAAACTGCTTTTCTTGCATTTGTATATCATTAAACATTTACTTATGTGTGTGCATGTGCTAATATTTTGTTATTTAGACTACCTCAAAATTAGAGTCATTCTTTTCATTGGGAAAAAAATAACAGAAATATTACATTAAAAAAAATTGCATTAAAAATATAGTTGTGTCCATTTCTTGAGCAGATATCTATTAATGAACTTTACATCTGAAACTTTGATTAGACAGAAACAGGCTAAGGTAATGACTCAAATTAGTAGCTACACAGAATGTGGCCACAAAAACCTGTTCACTTTATTGTTAAATTATGAAGAAAAAAAAATATAGAAAAGATTGAAAATCACAAAAATGATTTGTTAAATTACATGAACAGTAGATAGTCAGTAGCAGACACTTTGGTCACAACACACAGATACTATGTTTTTTCTTTGTTTCAAAAAATATAATGTCATGCTTATTTTTATCTATCTATTTTAGTTTTATCAAGTGGAATTTCTCCAAATTTCTGGTCAATAGAGAAGGCAAACCAGTGAATCGCTATGCTCCCAATGTTGAACCTTTTGTAAGTTTGTAAGAAATAAAAGATTAAAAGCTTGATGAAGTAAACAGTTATGTCATTTATTTTAAAACTTAAATTATATGCTAAGACTTGTACACATTGATTGTTTTTGCCTTGTTGATTGTTAATTTGAAAAGGAGGCATAATTTAGACATGAATGTGATTACAAGACATAACTGACATATTCAAGACTGCTCTGAAAGTGATTTTATACAGCATACAAAAATAAATTTTCACATTCAAACATTTTTTGAATTAGAACTTTTATTAGAGCAAAAATATAATTACCCCACCTCATATTAAATTAGAAACTGTATGTTTTTTTTTTATGTTTTAAATAATTAATGAATTTCATTTTACAATGACATAAAAATAGTTATTATGAAGAAAGGTGTAATTAATACTTAATTGACATTAAATTAACAAGAAATGTTGACAGAAATTTTTTAATGCAATTTATATTTTTACAAACTGAAGCTAATTTGTGTAGTTTTTAATACATAAATATGTATTTATTTATATTGTATATAATTATTATTATTTTTTTATTTCAGGCTATTGAAAAGGATATATTAAAGCTTTTATAAGCTCAGGCCTACTGACAGATCTCAAGTTGATTTTAGTCTCACTGAAATGTGTCCTCTTTAAATAACTTTTTTCCCTTTATCACTTACACGTGAAGTAGGTTTAGAATACAAACATTATTTTCTCTTTTGGTCAAGTTTTTCTTTTTAATGAACATTCCATTGTCACATATACTTAGTTGCATGAAAATATATTAATTTGCTAGTAAAGCAATAGCTCAATATTTTTTTACCATTAATATAAATAAACAATGGCACTAAAATTTAAAAAAAAAAATAGGCTAAGGTACCAATACTATAAGTTATTTCTGTTTTTTTTTTTTTTGTTAGTATTTTAATTTTTAAATGGTAAAAATATCAGTCTGTGTAGTTTCTACATATCATAGATTTTTTTTTTTTGATAAATTCTATATAATTTATGTTTAAAATTTCCATCAAAGATGTTTTAAAAGTTTATTGTGAAACTATCCTCTAGACAGAACAATGATAATGAGACTCCAAACCCTGACTAGGGTGAGATTCATTGGATAACCAGTAAGTGCAGACGCTGGCTGGGCTAGAGGTAGTTTTTTATGAACATTTAGATTTGATCTTTGATGGGAATGTCATCCTGTTTGGTTATTGTATTCTTATTGTATCCTTTGATGTGTTGTGAAAAGTTATGCTCGCTTAACATTTACATCACTGCCAAAGTAAGCAGAGCTATTTATTTTATTTTAAACATTTTTAGAAATAAATTTTTAAACAGAACCAAAATGTTAGTGTTTTGTGTATGGTAATAACATGAAAAAGAATGACCTTCAAGCAGTCCCCTTCTGCTGATCTTGTATGCTTTTTTTTTTTGGAACATAGTAAGAAGTGTTGTTTTGAAGGATATCCTTGTCATAGTTTGAAGTCTTCTACTGATCTTATCTTCTATAATATAGATATAAGAAGTGTAGTAATCTCTCAAACTTCAACACATATGGTGTGACTTGTCTTATGACTAACATAGATATTGTTACAGGGTAGACTCCAGCTTCTAGTGTTAAAAAGCAATGATAAGTGCTTAATGTATTGCTTATCGTGTTAACTTGATTTAACAACCACACAAAACCAATTATGAAATTTCTTTATCATGTGTCTATAGTTATTGGAAATGATAATAATAGTGTTCATTATAATATAGAAACAGCAAGTAACAAAAAAAAACTTGAACAGCACAATTTTTATATATGAGATATAACAATAAAAATCTGGACTATTTACAAAAATATTTTATTTACAAGAATAGCATCAACAAAAATGAATATTTAATCCTGAAAACTTTCCAACACTCCTGCAAAAAAAAAAAAAAGGTTATTTCTTATAGGCTGCCATTTGTAATCAATGTGTTAATTAATATAAGATTTAGGAAGCAACACTAAAAAGACAATTAATGGTCCAAATGTAAGGGTAAATAAGATAACAAAAAGTGTGTGTTGTCACAAGATCAAAATGTTGCTGAGCTGATCATTTTTAGTTTGGTCATTACTATTACATTCTTTAATGTTCAAGTGTTCAATGAACAGATTTCACTGAGAGTCTGGCCTAAATAATCATCTAACTGATGGTTGACATATGGTCAAAGGAGCTGATGAAAGGGCAATCTCTCATTCCTGGCCTCTGGGGGGGAAGTCATTCCCTTTGTTCAAGTGTTTAAAATCCTTTTAGCTAACTAACCATAGAATGGGTGTTCATAAATAAAACTTAATAAATATTAAATCTTGTTTTACAAATCTGTAGACTATGTTCATAAAAAATACATTAAAAAAATAATAATTAATTATTAGTACCGGTAGCTCATTCATTTCGTATTATGCCAATAGAGTTTGTACATCACATCAGTAATAAATTTTAAAATCAATGGTTGACTTAGTGTGGTATGTGCTTTTGACTGTCATGGCGATGGTCCTAAGTTCTAACCCTACTGCTTACATCCTCTACCTTTCGGAAATTTCTGACTATGAAATAATAATCTAAAGGAACGCCCAACATGAAAAAAAAAATCATAATATATAGAAATATTTACCTTCTAAGAAAGAATAACAGTCTTTAGTTTCAAACACTGTATCTGGAAATTTAAAAAAAAAGCAAAATAATTTTTTAAAATCTCATTACAAAAAAAAAGCTTATTTATCTAAGAGAAACTATATATCTCAACAATGTAGATATTATTTCCCTTATATCAAACAACATAATTAATTAATTGATTTGTTTATATTTTAATTATTTCTTTTTTTTTTTTTTTTGGTTACAATGAATAATTGTTAAATGTTTCAACTTGATCAGATAATAGTTTTGGGATTAATTTATTCAATTATCCAATGGTTGGAAATCCAACAAATTTAGCCATATCTGTGAATACTAAAGGATTCATTTCCCCTTTTGGTATCAAACAAAATAATCAATTACCATTAATTAATTGACTCATTGCTTAATTTTTTTTAATGATTCCCATCTATGCCAATGAATAATTGTGCAGTGTTTCAACTTGAACCAAGAATGGGTGTGGGAAAAATAATATGTAAAAACTTTTTACCACACAAGAGTGAGTTGATAGAAGCTTTGTAAAAAGGACATCAGTAATAAACAAGTTAGCTATTTTGTTAAGTTTAAATTTCCAAGATTGGATTTGTCAAGAAAAAAAAAAGGGCTCAATATTACAAGAAACTTCAACAATTTCTTTTTATCCAATACAGCTATACAGTATACGGGGAAACTGATTATTAGACATTTTTAAAACTTAGGGAAAAAGACATTATTTTCAATCCATTCATGTGGTATGAGTAGATCCTACTGCTTACCTAGAAAAAATGTGGACATTTAGACAAACTTTGTTTTCAGCAACATATTTCCTATTTGTAGATAAATTTTAAAGAATTAAATCTAGACAGGCATGAATAATTTTTTCAGAATCAGCTGCTATCATCCCCAACAATCTATAGAAGAGGTTAAAAAAATGATGTTTGCTTGTTAAAGCAGTGTTATGAGCCCATAATAAAAAAAAGGATTGAAGATACGATCATAATACATAAAGCTTGATACAGCCAGTTAAAAAAACGAAACATGAAAACTCTTCAACCAGACATGACAGTTTAAAAATACCTAAATGTTTCCTTAATACAATTTTTCTTTTTTCTCTGATAGTTCTTGTAGCAGCTTCAGAAGCTAAGCTTTGAATAAAGAGTTCCTAAAAAAAAAAAAAGATAAAAATTAAATTATGTAAAGTTCCCTCTTTATTCTTGGTTATATAAGAGTTTGAATGCTTATTAAAACCATAATTTCCACGGACATATCTTCATAATTATATTGTTTTAATAAAGATCTATATAGTGTCATTGATAATATAGATTTATCATAGGAGATATAATCATCTAGGCTCTATGTACTGTCTTGTCTATATGGACTATCTAGGTTAGTCTCTAGACTAAGTCTAAATTACTCTAAATCAGGGGTGGGCAAATTACGACCCGCGGGCCACATGCGGCCCGCCGAACTGTTTTATGAGGCCCGCGAAAACCTAAATAAATCATTGTAAATATCTAGAGACATTATTGAAACTATTGATTTTTATCATTTGTAATGAAGAAGCTAAAGAAACATTGTCTCTAAACTTTTTCTAGAGAGTTTTGAATAAAACAGAAGATCATATTCAATAGCAATACTATATAAATTCAGTAAAAGACATAAGTCCTGGCCAGTATTTATTCAATGATATGGAGAACTGTGTTGAAAGAGTTGGGTTGATCTGTACAAGATGGCAAGGGTAACAACTGATGGAGCTTTGATTGAGAAAAACAACTATTTAAAATGAAAAAATAAAGAAAATATCCCAACCATAAACTAGTAACTGGAATGTTTACACATAGCTATATTAAATTTAATGGCTAAGTACTTTGTAATATATGAACCCAGGGGTCGTCCCTAGGCATAATTAAAGTATATTGCTGATAAGGTCCATGATTGTTAAATAGCTCGCACAGGAACCACAGTTTGATATTACAGAAAAGGAATAGCGAAACTTGTACTCAATGTTATTGTTCGAAGTACATTAGGTCTTTTTTCGGCAGTTCCGAAAAGTATGTGAAGATTTGGAATTAAAACATTCTGATGTTTGGTAACACAGTTGTATTCACTGGCCAATCATTAGATCAATATGGAATTTAAAGGAAGAAATTTTTAGGTTCCATTGACTGTGACCCTTTCCTAATATCTCTAATGAAGAGTTGAAGACAAACTTCATGTTTATCATAGGATGTATTGTTGTTTGTACATGAAATTTATGTGCCTCTTAAATCTTTTGAAAACAAAGCTATATGCAGCCCGCCTAGTTCCCAAATTTCATTAATGCGGCCCTCAGTTGAAAAAGGTTGCCCACCCCTGCTCTAAATGATACTAAATCTAGATAGTGACTGATATTGATAGTTCACTATCCTACTGTTAGTAGTACTTTGACAATGACCTATAAACTGCTAGACTAGCTCAGTCAGTACTCAGTACTGTCACTGTCAGTAGCCTTGACTGCCTTGAGTTTGAGTAGCTGCTATATTATAATAATAATATAGTTTAATATACTATAGTATAGGAGGCTATACAGTTTTGAAACAGAATGGCTAGACTTACAAACCCATGCCCGAAATCCTAAGGATTTTTATTTGATCTACTAGAACAAGATATAATTTAGATCTATATCAGATGTCTACTTACAGCTGCTTTGGCTAAGGTAACAACGGCTTCGTGGCTGGCGATTTTTACGTCGGTATCAGTTTTTATGATACTCCTTATTCGTGACAAGGGCAGTTTGATCAGCTTTTCTTGAGGTTCTATTCCAGGTTGACCAAGATCTGTAGCTTCGGTGGAATGAATTTCAACTTCTGCCTGTTCTGTAATTTCTGTTTCAGTATATTCTTCTTGATCGATATCTTTATTTGTAAAAAGATCTATGCTTTCTTGAACTCCCGCCATTGTTGTTTACGGCAAAAGAATCCAACTTTTTAATTTCTGTTGCCAAATAGACAATGTATAGCTCTTCTGTCTCGAGAGACAATGGAAGCGCCCACTTTCCGCGACAAATGGTTATAAACAATGATGGTTTTTCGCTTAGATAAAGGAACACTAGAGTAATGAAAATATTGAAGCCATGATATCAAATCACAGCATAATCTATTTTCTGTTTACAGTTTCATTTTAAGCAATAAAACTAATTCGATAAGAGAAAAACAGGAGAAGAAAAAGCAATTTGAAGCAATATGGTGACATGATAATGGATCTTACAAAAAAAAAAAACCGTTAGAAATTTGGAGAGGCGTTGACATAGTTAAACAATTTTAAATGTCAAATACGCCATATTGAAAGATCGCTTTCGCTACTTAAATAATTACAATTGCTCTGTACAATAATCGAAAGAGCCTACACATTTTATTCAACAGCGCTGAAAAGTGCAAAAAAAAAAAAAAATAATAGTAGGGGCCTAATTATGGTTTATTAGAATCTCGTTTATCAATACTTCCTTATTCTGTACACCGGTTACACCAAAAAGCTTGCTATTTATTGATTTGCCACCATGCATTTAAATCTCCACTACATTACCAAATCACTCATACGCTATATTATAGCTACACTACACGTGAATCTGTTAATTATTTAATTAGTATTTGTTAAACGTGTCTACAGCACACTCGGTGCAAATTAAGTGTAGTTAATGCACTATGACCTTGTTTCTTTCGTGAGACTCTGGGTTAGGGCGTAGCTAGGATTTTGTTCCGTGTGTCATTAGGAGGAGCTCAAGTAAATGTCGATTTGCAAATTACTCCTGCTTGTTATCACATTTTCCTCTGGTCACACGTTTATTAGGGCAACGAGTTAGTATTGGGGGTTTGGGGGATACAATTCTTAATCTTTTTAGTTGGTGTGTACCTGAGTTGTTTTGTTGTTGTTTGTCAGTAGGCCTCAATATTCTTAATGTTGTTCTTGCTTGTGCAACTCTGGACAAACAAGTGACGGTTTGGGCATCATTTGAGGGGGGCTGGCCTTAGGCATAGACAAACTAGGCAGCCGGCTAGGGGGTTCAATTGGTGGTGCCCATAAAATGTCTCAAAACTGATTTCTAGAGAAAAAAAAATTCTAGAGAAAAAAAAATTTTCTAGAGAAAAAAATAGTGTCCCCAATGTTATTGTTGGAGTACACTATGGTGTAAATTTTTTTTCTCTTTTTATTTATTTTTCTATTTCATTTGTGGCCACCAAATTCACCTTACCTGGGGGCCTCCAATAATCTAAGGCCGGCCCTGCTTTAAGGTTATTTCTCTCACCTAATTTAAGTCATCAATACTTTTAACAGCGCCTGCAGTGCAAGCCGTTTGTTTATGCTGCTGCGTCCTAATAAATTCAATAAGACGGTTATGCTCAAACTACGGGTCGCGGTCCGAATCCGGGCCAATAAAAGAGATGGGGTCCGCCATCTGTAGGTTTTTATAAATTGGGAGGTGTAATTGTCATTTGTATGCAAAAGTCCAAAGATCGCACATGTGTGATAACTCCTGCCACATTTCATTAATAACAGACTTAAAAGGGGGAAGAAGGAGAATTAAAATATTAAAATTAATTTAAAAATGAACTAATATTTGTTTTTTTAAATTGTAATAAAATATTCATACATCATTCTCTAAATGGCTTAACTCTCGTTCTTCCATGATAAAATTTAGAAAGATTTGGGCCTTAACATCGTTGACACCTTTGCCGTAATGGACGCCGTCAAAACTCATCGTGCCATTGGTCAGTAGAAAAGTGTCAAATATTGGAATGCCGGAACTCCGAAGAGCGGCTTTAATCTTTTTGTTGAAATGGATCACGTTTTCTATATTCTGGCTTACAACACGAGGCGATTTCATAATTCCAAAAGAATGAGTCGTTGACCAGACAATCCGTGGCCATTTGGAGTGAGAAGCTATCTTCAACATCGGGAATACTAGCTGAAAAACAAAATACCGACATCATAGCGACTATTAAAATATTTGCAATCTATATTATAAATGATGGTAATAGTAGAGGTGATATATGGTCAATAGGTACGCTGTTTATAAGATAATATCAGGTGGCCGAGCCTTGCTCGGTTTAATAATTTCATAAGAAAGGTTATATACCCGAAGTCATTTTGGGATTTTTTTTATAATTACGAAAATGAACGATCGGATAAAGACTACGAATCTGAAGAGTTTCTTAAGTGTTCTGTTTGTTCTAAATGTAAATTGGTACGTTCAGACATTTAATTTTGGAATTAGTATATTCAATTATGGCTTTAGTACGAAACATCAAGTGACGCAAACTTCTACGTTATTGGGTAAAACTGCAAAGACTTTCTTCCAAGCCAATAATAGTAGGCCTACGATACTATTACGCTGTCTAGACTTTAGGAGGACTTAAGAGACTTGATGTTTAATCACCATGTACAATTCCATATAGAACAAACAGAACACTAAAGAAACTCTTCAGATTATTTTACGGTATATGTGCCCTGTTCAGCCAGACTGTCAGACTATAAGAAGTTCATACCGGCTTTTGCCATCCATCTATCCCAGTGGTGTTACTGGTGCTACAGCCCATGGAAGGATATGGCCTGCTTTTACACATCCTCCATTCAGATATCTCCTAGGCCTTTCGTCACCACGCCCTAACCCCAAGTTTTTTACTGAGGTTATAGTTAAATCAAAAGTGGCTGCAGCGTACGCAAACTCTTTGACCGCTAGCTAGATATCTTGTTCAGTGTGAGAAAGTATAAGGCATAGAGCAACTGTGTAATCACCATTTCCTTTGTTTTGGTACGGGACATTAGACACTGAAGCATGAACACATGGTCATAATTTTACCAGCAAAATAATAGTTATAATAAGGCTTGACATCAAATCCGAAGATTAATGAGGAATCTACACCGCTCTACGCAATTAAAGTGTAAACAATATTAAGCACTTAAAACGCAATAACTAATCATACATCGGTACATTTAATTTCATGACTTTCCTTCCATAGTTCTATAATAAATCAATCTTCAATAAGATGGTGCGCACATGCTTAATTAGGTCCATTGATATTTTAAAACTCGTTCTTGTTTGCTTTGTACTAAGGTAAGCCTAGTGACGTAAGCAGCTTTTTTCCCGTTTACGTCATGAAAAACTTTCATTCATAAATTGGAAAACTTTCATTCATAAATTCTCCATGTCATTCATAAAACCTTCAAACCAAAATAATAATGAGACATTTTAAAACCGATATAACGGTCAAACTCGAGTTTTCCCGATGTGGCCAATGAGTTGAGAATTTTTTTCTCACTAACATTTAGATACGTTGAAATTTTAAAGAAAATCGTTAGAGCCGTTTTCGAAATAGAAGAAATATATATATATATATATATATATATATATATATATATATACAAGAATTGCTCGCTTAAGAGTATAGGATTACACTCACTGACTCATATAATCCATGTATTGAGCCAAACTTTGGGAGATGAGTGGACAGAAAGATATATAGCCTAGATACAGATCTTAGGAAGTGGAGATGGATTGGTCACACCCTTAGAAAGGATACCAGCAGCAGAAGGGCAGGCCTTAGAGTGGAACCCCAGGGAACAAGACGTAGAGGAAGACCAAAAAGAACATGGCTACGAAGTACACTAGAGGAAGCCGAGAGGACCGGAAAGAGCTGGGGAACCATAAAAAAAAAAAAAAAAAAAACTAGCAAAAAACCTTGGAGAGTGGCGTGTTTTTGTCGAGGCCCTATGAGACCCAAAGGAACGATGAAGATGATTGAGCCTTCTTACACTGTAGGACTATTATATTTATGTAGCTTTTAAAATTGTATACTTCTGTTGCTTAGAACTAATTTTAAACATGGTACATTATTACTCTGCACTTACATCATTTAAAATGGATGTTGAATTGAAGTTGTCGTGGATTCCAATGCCAACAAGAACTAAAGAGTTTGGTGTCGTCATCAGCTCTGAGATGGCAGCCAACGTCAAATTACTCTGACTTGAACGCACATATTCAAAAAACTTCAACCTTACCTGGTCACATAAAAAAAAATATAATGAAGTTGTGATACATATACTATGAAAGACTCCTACAAAATACAAAAGTGGCTACTATACTTTTTTTCCCTATATGCCTAGTAGGCTATATTAAATGGTAGCTACATGTAGGCTATAAAGTTGTAAGGTTAACAGTGATAAGTTGTTTTTTTTAAAAGATCATAAAAAAGGGAGGACAAAACCTAAGGTGGTCACACACACACAAGACAAAGTAGACTTTAAAATATATAAATGGTATTACATTTTATTTGATGAAACATTTCAGCCAGATCAAAGGCTGTAGAACTTGGCTATATATAGTATCGTTATTCTTAGACACATCATTTCGCAGTAGCATATGATTAGCGGAAACGTACTTGTGGAACTCATGCAAGCCATTTGTTTTATTGTATATTGTGAGAAAAGCGCCTCTCACTGGAGGGTGTATTTCCCTATTTTGCTGACTCCATGTTGATTAGCAAAAACGCCTTTTCGACTTTAATATCGGAATGCAAAAGAAACACCTGCAGATCTTAGTGTATTTTTTTAGTTTCGTTTGAACATTCTGGATAAAACAAACACCAATTCAAGAAAGAGATTGTCGAACAAATTGTCGCCTTACTTGCTGTCGATTGATTGGTTAATCCAGAAGATAGAAAGGAATAAAACAGATTGATGGATAGTATCTAGTTGTTGTGAAAAAGCAGGACATTTTATATTTTAGTTCAATGCCTGCAGGATGGAGGACAGGACCCCAAAAAAGGAGGACGTGACCTCCTTTAGCCGGACGTCTGATAACCCTACATGGATGTGAAACATGATCACCTACAGTCAAGTTAAGATCTCCACAGACTAATCAGAGATCAAGAAAAATATTATAATCTTCAAATTCAATATAATAATTTTAGAGATTTGCGAAATACAAAATATACTACGAATTTGACATGATTTGCGAAGCACTGTCAAAGCCTCAATGTTTAAATGGTGTGAACACATAAAGACGGCTTTAAAAACAATCTTACAGAGTACAGTGTCAGACTGTCAGGTGGGACAATAAAGAACGAAATTGAAAAGCAGGGGAGGACTTGAACTCGATCCTACGTGGTGGGTGAGTGGTAAAGCACCTGGCTTCCAAATTATATAAGATAAGATAAGACTGGGATTTTCAGTTTTGGGATTTTTTGTTTGTTTGACGCCACTGAGTCCACGCAACTGTAGACTAATGGGTAACTGACATTACTTGTGAAAAGTGAAGACAGTTGGTTGTTGTTCTAATCTCATGACACCCTCATTAACCATAGGCAGATAAACTTTATTTACATTATCTGCCTTATATGTCAGGTTGTAAGGTCTAAAAGGATACTTCGAAAAAGGCAAAGGGGGCAGTAGTTAGGGGGCCAACAGAATCACGTAGCCTAAATGACAGCCTGCAAATTATTGATTAGATTTGTTCGGTTAGCCGCGTGTCCCCATCAGACGCGAGACCTTGACCTATCTTCCTAAACCTTTACCCTTCGAACAGAACCAAGATGCATGGACAGAAATTTTGAAAGATCTTCTCACAATATAGAAAATAGAAAATCTAACGAAAACTGATGATCCAAGACTTACCGATCGATCACATGCCCACGTGTCTCTGTCAATGTGGTTCACACACATTGGTAGATGCACGAAATCCCCATTACACATTTGGATCACACCTGCAATAGTCAAATGAATTAATGTATGCAAATTATTTTAAAAGTTTTAATGTTAATTTTATATAGGACTACAGTCGGTCCCAAATGGACGAAGATGGGTGTTGTAATAGTGCTAGCATTATGCATAGGCAAACTAGGCAAACTGCTTATAGGACCTCCAATTGGTGAGGGCCTCGAAAAGGACTCAAAATAATTGTATGTTATTTATTTAAATTTCAATGTTATTGTTGGAGAGCACTCAGTTTTTCATAACTTGCGTAATTTTAATGTTTATTTTTATTATGTTTCATTCGGGGCCACCAATTTTTTTTTCGACTAAATGGATTTGACTGTTAAAATAAAAAGACATAGCTGAATTTTTATTATTATAATTTTATGTGGAATAACATTTCTTTAAATGCAATTAATTTAATCTAAAACAAATGGATGTAGTTTATTTTATAAACATAAATAAATAGTTTGTTATCATGATTCATGGGAAATTTTCATGAATGGAGTCTTTCGTTATCCCGTGTAGGCCTACACAGAAATCGGAAGTAAGCATATCAATGAGCTTTG
>JADKLZ010000130.1:12146315-12188004 GCA_021533235.1 Biomphalaria straminea
TCTCTCTCTCTCTCTCTGAGTCTATTCCGCTCTTCTTATTAAAACAATTTGCATTCGGGTCGTTGACTTATAGCACCAAACTGCTAGTAGACAACAAAACCCTTGTAGGCGTAATATATCTTAACTAATAAAACTTCAACTAACTTGGATTACTTCCTTGTGAACCAAGTAGAACTTTATTTATAATATAGACAAAATATGATAAAATGAAATGTAGTAGACTTTAGTTATAATATTTCTTCACAAAATCTAACTCACTACGATAATACAACCTTTCATTCTCACGTTCTGGAGTAGTCTGTCCTAAGACCAAATGACGACACTGCCACCTATGTTGCATCCTTCACAACCAATCGCTAGCCTCTTACCACCGTCACCACAGGAAACGCACTGACACAAATAAAAGTAGTAGCAAAGTTTCCTATTCCTTGCGATCTATCGGGCAGATGATGTAGGCCTAAAGGTCATCTGTTTCTGTGGCTCAAGGTTAAAAAAGACACACAAAACGCAATAAAAAGAACATTAATTACCTGACAATCATAACTAGTGGGCGACCACGTCGCTAATTCCGCGTGTATGGGCTGCCTCAAGTCGTAACAAGAGTCACAGTAGCAATCGTTGGCGTCCTTAGCAACACAGCGATTATTGTAGCAGCAAGGAGTGTCTCCGTCTGGGTTGCATAATGCGCGAAACCAGTGGAGATCATGCATTCTCCAATTCAACTCTTCAAATGTCACATTTCCTGGTTAATGGGAATTTTGTAAAAGTCCATATTTCATAAGTAAAATATTTGAAAATGGACCTCATTCACCAAAACGAATGGTCACTTGATAATATTGATAAAACAACGGAAAAAAACGGTCACGTGATAACTATTTTCATTAACATTTTATCATAATTTGTATAGAAGAGATAGAGAAGCACTTGGCTCAAAGTTGTTTACGATTGGTGAATGAGGTTCAATAACAAAACGAATGTGCAGTAAAAAGCAATGCCCCCCCCCCCTCCCCGAGCGACGCCACTGGACTTGATATTTACTTACCGCAAAGTTTATCTCCTCTCTCCAGTGAGTAAGGAAGAAACAGATGTTCGCGAACTGCGTGCAGGAACTTGTTAATCTGGGAAATCTCTTCTTGACTGTGAGGCTTCTTCAGCCATTTCCCTACCACCATCGTACTGAGAACATCGCGACACGTTGCACGCCTTTCAAAACTGATTCTGGACATTGAAACGGTTGTCCGGTTGGCCATTTGTCCGATGATAAGGAAAAGGATCATTACAAGTATAAGAAGAATAAAAAGCCGTAAGCCTGAATGTGCCGATTGATTGTTGATCATTATGGTCATGAGATGGTGAAGAAGGCTGACTTAGTTTACGTTTCTTGTCTACGTTTAAATTGTAGCCTGCTATACACTCTAGTTGGAGGCGCGGTGGCTGAGCGGTTTAAGGCGGCGGTCCAGGATTCGAAACCTGGTGAAGACTGTGTATTTTAATTGTGGGCACCTCTATGAGTCCACCCAGCTCTAATATCTGAAATTAGTTATGGAAAAAGTAAAGGCAGTTGGTCGTTGTGCTGGTCACATGCCAACCTCGCTAACCGTAGGCCACATAAACAGGTGACCTTTACATCATCTGCCCTTCAGACCGCGTTTAATTTAGCGATTTTCATTTATGGCGGAGAAAATTTTATATAGGTTGGTGTATCCGGTGTTTACAATTCAGGAAGTGGTAATAATCTATTTTTTATGATTATTTCTTAGCACTTTTAGCACAATAGAATTATATTCCATTTGTAGCTTTTATTTAGTTGGGAAAAAATCGGAAGTTTAATTTAGCGTCATTGAGATTGTTTAGTTTATTTAAAAAATCTTCAATAAATGTAAATTTGTTTAAATGTTTGATTAGTGACTATAATATAATCCTACTTTAGTCAAAGGCACCGCATAGACGTGGGATACTTAAAAAAAAAAACGTAGGCCCTTTATGGTTGTCTTGATCTTAGTAAAACCAGATCCGAACAATGAAAATGACTATCAGAACAAATTTAGTTATTTCCAGCCAAAAGATGATGTCGTAGATCATTAAGTGAGACTTTGGTATCAATCTTCTTGACTTACGCACCCACTTTCTCTTTCTACCAGGTACTGGTAATAGTTGGCCTATGGTCATTTCGTTATCATATAGCCTGAATATATTAATTTAGCTTTGAACATAGTGTCAAATGTTGACATAGTAACGATTAAAGATCTCTTATAGCAGACCTTAATTATAAAATTGTTATAACAAATGTGTAGCTCTGTAGAGAAGAAAGATTTAAGTGAGCTGTTACCATAAAAGACCAACGCACGTTACAGCTCTCAGAGCTGTATAAGCGTAAGACGACTCGCGAAATGAATTACAATTGCAACACGATTTTTATTTTAAATGGGTCTATTTGACTGATTTGTGTTATGGTATCATTACGATATTATCTATGGTGTTTTATATGACATCTTCGTGATAAAATAAATGCCGTTTTATGTATAGTAAGCCTATAACTGTGATATGTGGTATATAGTAGGCCTATTACTGTGATATAAATGTGGTATATAGGATTGTTGTATAATTAGAAGCTCAGGTAAGGATTTTTCCCTCAGTTCTATATCAAATCCAATTGACGGAAGTTATTATAATCAAGTCATAATAAGCATAACGACTTTTTTTTTTAAACCGCCGACCGTCATTACAATGATAATGTAAAGACCTAATCCAATAAGAGTGAAAATATTTGAATAAGCACAAAAATTCACTCCATTGTTCATGTAAATATCCACAACAAAGTCTATATGATAAATATTTTCCAAAGTATCACACCGGATTTGTAACAGAATCTGAAAAGAAAAAAATAAAATCATTACATGAATGGCTAAAACAAAGCGATATGTGGTCACTGTAGAATCCCAAAAATAAATGAATATTCATGTAATGTTCGCTTGTAGCAAATTAAAAAACAAACAAACTCGACGACAACAATTTTTGCACTTGAAGATATCTGTCTGAAGATATAGGTCTGGCCCCTATTGATTTACCTATTTTTTTAAGCAGTTACTTTAATGTTTTAGCTCTGTTATTTTAAAAAAAAGAAGCTTTTTATGGTGGTTTATGCCCAAAAGTTGATAACTAAATTTATTAGTATCTAGCTCTTCTCTCTCAGGAGTTATGAATGTCCTCAGAAACAATTCTAGAAATCGCTACAACACTAGCAATTATATAGATCTAGATCTACACTGCAAAAGAACGTCCGTACGCTAGCGCAGAAGATCTCTTCATGACTGCTGGTGATAACGTTGTTGGTAGGTGAACGTCCATAATGATTGATTTACGTTCAGATAACTGATTCGCTGTCAAATTGACGTACGTTACGTTACAGTCAGTCAAATACACCAACATCGTTTTCGTTTGTTTTTTTTTATAATCCTGAGACTGTCCGATTGACCCGAGTTTACTTTGTGTATTATACATTTTATAAATTAGTTTATTGCGACTCGCATGGGCGTAGCCAGGATTTTTTTCGGGGGGTGGGGGATTTTTGGAATTTGGGGATTATCGTTTGCATTTTTTTTTTGTTTTATAGAAGAGAGGGGGATAACTACAAAAAACCTTGAATGGGAATTTTAAACTCACCCCCCCCCCTTCTTGGTTGCGCTGTGCAGTAGTGATGGTTTAATAAAATCTCATCTAAAATAAAAAGAATCAAATCAAAAAATCAGTCACGACATTCCAAAATTGACCAGCGTTCTTTTTACTAGGAGTTGTAGGCGACATGAGAATGTTAATCTCTGAAGCTCGGAATGCAGGATACGCTTGATGCAGCTTAGACTTCCTAGCTAAGGGTAAATTTTAATGTAAAGTTAGAGTATGCTATGTGGGGGGGGGGGGGGTCTGTAGTAAAAGTTGGAGAAACGTTGTCATAACTACGGCTACTATTAAATTCTTATTTTGAAAAAATAATTAAATAAATAAAACACCGAAAAAAAAATTGAGGCTCTCTTAAATTTTAGTGGCTTATCATATAAGTTACAATTATAATAATAAAGTATAGACGGTAATAGACCTAATAATTTTAAACAGCGAGGCCACTTTTTGCATGGAAAAGCTAATTATAACAAGTGTAACAAACACACTTTATCCGAGATAGGTTTCCTAGCCTTTTGTTTTTTATTCTTAGATTACTTGGAAGTAAATGTAGATAAATTTAGTAATCTAGAGTTTATATAATCAGTTTTTAAGGCTTGGGGTGGGGGCCCGTGTGTGTGTGTGTGTGTGTGTGTTTGTTTGGGGGGGGGGGAGGGTGAAATAGGGGAAAAAAAAAACACCACCACGTATCTTTACAGATTCTGTGCAGGCCGCAAGAAACCCCACAGCGCCACCTATGTCAGGTGACCATTGAACAACAAGAAAAATGGCGGATGATGCTGCAGGTGAATAAAAATAAGTCTGCAACCCATATTTAGACCTACTGAAAACAAAATATATCCAAATAAAAATAAATAAAATTTATTGTTACGGATCAAATCCATCTCATGTTATAGATTTAGATCTATGTTAACTGTTATATAGAGTCTACAGATTAGGTCTACATTCATAATTTTATTTGACGATGTGTCGGATGTGTTCACAATTCCGTGAATTCGATTCTCATTCAAAAATCTCATGTTGCGATTATGATCATACCATAAATGATAATTATGATAATAATCACTAAATCGGACATAATCATTCATCATAAATCTAGATCTATATTCTGATTCTCAACATGAACACCAATTGAAGACCATTGACTCAAGTCTTGAGCATGACAGTGACTGAGAAACAGACTGTGAGTATGACTGATGACTGGAGTCAGATATGAGTATATGACTAGGTCTATGAGATAATCATGATCTGATAATGTAATGAGATTGTAATGCGAAGAGTTAAAAACTCAATCAAGAATTTCAGAATCAATTAATTCAATGTCTAGATAGTAGAATTAGAATCTAGATTTAGTGACATAGAGTTAGACAGTCACTAGTCTAGTCTAGTCATCTTCAATCTTGATTCTTGTTTTACTTAAGCTAAGTTAAGCTTACATTGTTCAGTAACATACTATTCTACATTAGACATTAGAATTCTAGATCTGTCATTCTTATTAACTCTTCTTAAATAAAATACACCTGTACTGTACAGGCTTTACTTCAAAAAAGAAGATGATTATGACATATGTCCTACGCGTCATGCATCTATCTATATATATATTTCTCAAAAGACAAGTTCAAAAGTTCAGCCGAGTAAGCAACAAGTAAATGGGAAGATCCCATGGCGCAGCACACGGTGTGAATGGAAATTGGTGCATCCCAATCCGCACTATTTTGTGAATGAATGAAAGTGGTGTTTATATAATTCTCTTCTTTTCAATTTTTGTCATAATATTAAAAGTATTTCCAGATTATTGTGTCGTAAGACTATTGAAACTAGAACAACAATACACAGATTAGAGTATACTCTCAGGTTTCACTTTAGAAGTACTTTAATTAATATCATAAATTACGCACACTCGTTCATTAGACATGATTACGAAAGGTAACTCATCTCTCTATTCCTAGATCTAGATCTAGATCTGAAACTTGAATTAAACTCTAAGATCATATAATTCTCTTTGCAGAGATAGTTTTATGCTTTAGCACATGAACATACTAATTAGGCTATAGTCCATTTAATCAAATTAACATTCAAATTTGTTTTTCTAAAGCATTGTTACATGAGTGCTACTCTATTCTTAATATCGCGAAAATTAAGGTCAATTAGACATTTTTAGCTCCATTCATAGAATTTTTCATTCATGAATTCACGCATTCGCTTTACTAATAATAAGTAAATGGGAAAATCCCATGGCGCAGCATGGTGTGAATGGACAATGATGTATCCAAATCCGCACTATTTTCATTCACAAATTAGCATAGCATAGCTATGCTATTTTGTGAATGAAAGTGGTGTATATAATTCTCTTCTTCTAAAGTTCAAAAGTTCAAGCCAGAACGACAATACACAGAATAATAGCTTCTCCCTTTGAATCTCACTTCCATGTTCAATGTTTATCTATATATTTCCGGATTTTTTTTTTACTTTACTTTTACTTTACAAACGATTTTAATATTTTCCGGAGATTTCCAGGACTTTTTCGTAGGCCTATATTTTGCAATTTCAGGAGATTTTCTGGGGCTCCTGGTAAATCAAGAGGCCACGGGAAATCTGTTATATGTTATAAAATGGTTTAATTTAATAATTTATACACCTAAAAATTAGCACGGGTCCAAAGAAAGTGCGGGAATCACTGTGGTCACATATGTTGTAGTGCCTAAAGCCTGCCCTTCAAAATAGCGGCGTATGCTATGTCGACTAGTCCATCTTAATTCATGTATGTTAACCAAAAATTCTATGCATTCCAGTCCTATTATGACTTTGTTTGTAAAACTATATTTTAGTTCCAAAATATCTCAAGCAAAACAGAAAATTGACATCATTGTCAGAATAAAATAAAATGCTGCTCCCTCAATGAATAGAAACACAGATTTTAGTCATGTCCATTGATAAATATATAATTAATTGTCACTGATATTAAAAATATACAGACATTCAAAATTTAATCTAGATCTATGTTAATGAGAGTAGTAGATTATATAATAGGATGGCAGGGGATGGAAACTAGCAAGGTTTCAACCTGGGACTGTTATGATGACTATCTGGAGCGCATATCACACAACCATGTTCTAGAATCTCGATTTATAATAACCTATAGATTGAAAAATAATATTATGTAGTTTGATCCCAAAATAATATTTAAAAATCGTTTATTTAACATTTCAGATTCTACAAAAAGTGAAGAGGATAGTTTAGAAGTTGGAGCTTCTGAATACAAGGTAACTGAAAGAGTGTGTTGAAATTGATAGGTCTAAATCTATTCTAGGTCTGCAATAGTATACATATGTATACAAATAGGACATATAACTTAATGAAACTGCATTATACATGAAACAAGTTTTGCATATTAAGACTTAGGGGTAAATTTAAGCTGTCCCTCTAAGACTACAGGAAGTTCTGACTTGTGCAATGCACTCTGGAACTTTTTAAAAAGGTTGACTCTCCATGCTTGAAAAGTTATTTTGAATTCCTTTGGGGCTAATACTATAGTAATATGCAGAACAAAGTTGGGAGGGTGGGGAGTAAAAAAAGGAATTGTTTGTAAACAATGAAATTAATTATGTGTCTGTTTTAAAAAAGTCTTCATAGCGTGTCTGTTTTAAAAAAGTCTTCATAGCGTTCGGTTATATATCCAACTAAATATCCACTTATATTGGTTGGTTGTTGTGCTGGCCTTGACACCCTTGTTAACAGTGGGCCACAGAAACAGATGACCTATATATATAAAATGCCCTATCAATCGCAAGGTCTGAAAGGGCTACTTTGTTTTACATACTTTCTATATATTATATGTTGTGTGATTCATAGACTAAGTAAAGAAAAACAAGTATCATATAATAAATAGTATCTTGATTTGCAGTTTCTTGTTCCAATCTCTATCCTCTTGTATATAATTTGTTAGGGTCATGAATATTTTCATTCTGATCTTGTTTCAGTTGTAAACAATTGTTTTCTTACAAATTATTATTCCTTCACAGGTGTCATCGTCTTTCAACAATACACAGACTGTTCAGAGTTCAGGTAATTGTTTTTTATGATCAGATTTTGTTTTCTAAAAGTTGTAAGTTAAATGTTTATATTGTACATATTAATGTGATAAATTTGCTTAACTTTATAGTAACTAGACTGTAACTGTTTCTTCATTTATTGTTTGATATAAAAGTAAAGAAAATGAACTGTTTGTTTAAATATAAAATGTATATAATTTTCTTAAATGATATAATTATGTTTGTATATTTTTTTAATTTACTCTATGGGATGCCCTATAGAAAAGAAACAAGTCAGCATGCATTTTTTTTTTAAATTTTGTAGATCAAGACTACAGTCCTGCATCCAGTCAAGATAATGGTCAAATTGTAAGCAGTTCAGACACAAGGGAACATCCAGTTTTAATACAACCTTCCAAAATGTCAGGATTCTGGGGTAATGAGCTTAGTTTGTTTTAAACAGTTCTTTATTTCTTCAGTTACTTTGTACAAAATATTTGATGACGATAATTGGAACTTTGCTAAGATTTGGAAACAGTTTTAGATACACCTTAATACAAAAAAAAAAAAGGTTTTAGATACATGTTAAAAACAAGGATAAAATGTAAATTAAGGCCCTTGTCTACATTTTCAACTTAATTTTTAAATAGTTAGATCTTACAATATATAGAAACTTTACTCTTTGAGCTATGGATGGACCTTATTTAAATAAGCTGTGTAACATTTAGCTCTTGAGCTATAAAGGGGAAGTAACCCTTGAGGGATTATGGGAACCACATGGCCTAAATTGTGCCAATGTGCCAAAAACCCAAAATATCATATATCTTGTATATTGAACTTTACTAGACAGATTTAATGTTTGTATCTGATGTTCTGTTTACTAGTTACACTGACATTCTGTCCGAACATGCACAGACATTTCAAAGTAACTGTACTTTGCACTTTGATTTAACCCAGTACTGTATGAGGTTTAAATCCAATTATTGTTTTTTTTTTTTAATGCTTTTTTAATTAATTTAATTATTAACACCATTTTCCCCTCCCTTTTTTCTTTCTAATATCAGGTCACAATCCAGGTCAGTAAAGAAATGTCTGCTTATTTTGTTTCCACAAGTTTGTATAGTTTACACAAACTATAAGTTAGTTTTTCTTAAACCACTACAATTATACAATGTTTTTTTTTTTTTTTTTTTGTATTACATCTTTTTAATGAAATAATAATATAGAGATGCATCATATTTTAAAAATTAAATTGATTCTATTAATTCATTTCTTAAATTATTTGTATTGTGTTGTTTGAAATACCCATCATGTCTTTTTATTGATAAATGTATTCATAAAAAACATTTTACACTCGTTGCTCAGGAATGTATTCAAATCCTTTTGTGCCAAGAGCACCTCTAAAAACAGATGTTGTCTCAACAGCTTCCAGTGCTGGAGATGAGAGAGAAAGTAAGTAAATAATATTCAGTCAGCTTACTTTAAAGAACTAGGTATGATGGAAATGTCATAAAACCTATGTACCCCAGTCATGGGGAGTTGTGGTGGCTGAGCAGGAAAGAAGTTTGCTTCCTAACTGGGGAAGGAGCTGTGATTCTGGTTTCGAATCCTTGTGAAGACTAGGATTTTTAATTTTGTGAGCTTTGGGCGCCTCTGAGTCAACCCAGCTTTAATGAGTACCTGACGTTAGCTGTGAAAAATAAAGGTGGTTGGTCATTGTGCTGGCCACAAGACACCCTAGTTAACTGTTGGCCACAGAAACAGATGACCTTTACATCATCTGCCCTATAGACCACAAAGTCTGAAGGGTAACTTTACTTGACCCTAGTCCCCCCCCCCCTCAAGGTGGGATGACTAGGACTGGTTATAATTGTAATATTATGCATGAAAACTATGATGTGCAACATTTTCTGCTTCATGTTGAAATAAAACATTGCTGTATTATGTACAGAAACTTTTTCTTGTGTTTTAGACAGTTATCTTGTTAAGAGTAGGTTACCTGTCTTGTCTGCACTTATGCATGAAATGTTTACTTACACTACAACTCTATATGGTTTCTATAAAGCTTTATTCCAACTGGTTTTCACTTCTCTCTAAGGTTCTGTTCTATTTATATTTCAGGTATTATTGCCCCTGGAAGATTGGGTGCTGTTGTAAATAGAGAGTTTGGTAAGTTTATACAAATACTGTTTAACTAGCAAACATAATATACATTTTAGTCATTGATTAGTTATTGCTATTATATATGACAAAGTTATTTTAGGTTTATATTATCTTGACCTTTTCTTTCATTTGCTTGTACTACTGGTACTCTAGGCTCAGGTTTTAGTCCATCATTGTGTGGGGTCAAAGGCTTTCAGATTTCTCCTCCAGTATTCTCATCACATTCTCAGACAAATAACATTAAGGGTAAGAAGTTTTGTGTAGATAATCTTGATTTGCCCTTTTTAAAAAAAAAAAATACTTTAATTTATATTCATTAAAATTATTGACTTGCTATACATACAATTTATAAAGTTTTGTAATCATACATCTTTTTTGTAGCCATAACTTGTGTTTAAATAAACTTTTTTTTTTCTAATTTCCCTGCTCCAATGTAAATACTGTCATCGTTACTTTCAGCTCCCCTTCTAAAGCCTGCCAAATTACCAGATCCAACAAAGATAAACGATTCAAAAGGTTAGTGTATCATTTCAAATCACTGGTTGCTTGGTTTGTAATTACAAGGCATCTGCCTCTTCAGACATTTTATGTGTTTAAGAAATTCATTACATGCAGAATATCTTATAGCCGATTAGGCAAAGGCTCCTTTCTTCTATCAAAATTTTTTTGAAGTGCTCCCCAAGTTTTCCCATGTTACTAGTTACAGAACAAGCTATCTTTCACCTAATAATTTTAGTTTGTTTATTTCTGCACATTTTATATTTTAGTACATTTTTAGGAAGAAAGAAATGTTTGTTTTGTGCTGGTCTGTTCCTATAGCATGCTCAGTGTTCTCTTGTTCAATTCCATTTGGGGATATTTCTATGGGGCAGACGCATTTGAATTAGATTTAAGAAAAAAAAATAATTTTCTAGTCACAATAAACTCTTTAGCTTGAAGTTAATATCAAATATAAATAAATTCCTGGCCCGCAATAAGACTTTACTACTCAAGACAGCATTAGTGTAGTTGATTAATGCCATTCAGTCCAAAACTTCTAAAAACCAAAGTTTAAAAAAAAATATCTCTTTTTAGCTGACTCTGCAGGAGAAGTGGAAAAAGACTCAGCCCCCGTCAGTGAGAGATTAGTTGGTGCAGAGAGTGAAGTGTCCTCCTCCTCCTCTTGTTCTTCCCCACATGCAGTTCCCTCAGAGACAGAAGGAGCCACTGCTGCTGAACCTTCATACAACCCAGACATTGTGGCAAATATTAGTAAAAATAACACGTAAGTTAGATAACATTAGCTTTTTAAATTACCAGAGAGACTCTGAGATTTTGGCTTTTTAAATGACCTAACTTATTTCCATGGGCTCTGCATTATTTTTATGAGCAAGTAGAGAAGAAGAACATTCCTACCCAATCATTTGGTCACCTGGTCCAGTAGCAATTTAAGATAAACTCAATGCACAGAATAAATTAAATGTAATGCTATAAAGTTGTGAAAGCTGGACACTGAATGCTGAGGCTGAAATAATTCAAGCCTGTAGAGTAAAAAAAAAAATGCTGGGTATTAGATAAAGAAAGGGTTGACCACATCCCCTATCTCACCATAAAATTTAAATCTACAATTAGTCATAGTCTCAGTATGCTTATTGTTATTTCTCATTTTTGGTAGGTTGAAAGATACATCTGGTGGTGTCTCCAGCAGTTCTCAGTCAGATTTTGTATTTGGTAAAAATCTATCTCAGAGGGTTACGGTAAGTTGATTCTTGTTTACGGTATGAGTGTCCTAAACTCAAGTCACTTGTCCAAATTTACAGTTGTTTCTCTGATGTTCCAAAAGTCATTAACGTGTATGTTTCTTCCTGACAGGGAGTAGCCTCACCAGGCCTTAGTCAGACAACCCCTCCTACCTTTGTATTTGGGGAAAATTTAACTTCTAAAGTGATATTAGAAACAAATGGATCCAATGAGTCACCACAGAAAGAAGACAGCGACTCAGATTCAGGTACAGTTTGTTACTAGTTTGTTGTAAAGTAAAGGTTGTTAAAATATAATAGTGAACATAGATGAGTATTGGTTTTCTTCTATAGGTAAACTCAACAGAACACTGGAGGAATCTGCCAGGGAGTATCAAGCCAAACATGAGAATAAAACAGAATTAAAAGAGGTCGAGCGGATAACAGGAGAAGAAGATGAATCCAACGTATTACAGGTTAATGTGACACACTTGACTTGATTGTAAAACTATTTAAATTTGAGAAAGAACAACTGTAAATGAGTTGAATTTGACTTTAACATATGATTTTTACTTTTGCAGGCTAATGCCAAACTTTTCTTATTTGATGCACCCACTCAGTCCTGGGTGGAAAGGGGGCGTGGGATTATCAGATTAAATGATCGTTCTTCTGCTGACACAAAAGCTTTTCAATCTCGTTTGGGTAAGTATTACCTAGTAGCTGCAGATAAATAGGAGACTTGTTTCAAGTTATAATTAAAAAACAAATTCAACCTAAATGTCATAATGGAGGACAAAAAAACATTTAGTGAATAATCTTTATACACAAGTGTGTGGACACAATTTGTAAAATCATTAATATAAAATGTATGTGATTCTATTAGTTATGCGCACTCAAGGCAGTTTGCGTGTGGTACTCAACACAAAGATCTGGCCAGGTATGACTATAGAAAGGGCATCAGTCAAATCTGTTAGAATCACTGCCATGGATACTGATGAAAACATTAAAGTGTTTCTCATAATGGTGAGTATTAGCTCATCTTTGTATTCTGCTTATAATATTTAGTTCAGTTTCCTGGTCATTAAAAAATATCTTGAGTTCTTTGGTGTTTATTTTGTTTTGCAATCTTGTTAAATTGTTTTTTCAGACAAACACTAAAGATTCTGAGAACATTCTCAGGGCTATAGATTGGAGGATTCAGCAGCTAAAGATCTATGAGGAACCATCACGGCTACATTCTGAGCCCAGGACAGGGGAAAAAAGAAAAGCCAATTCTGATTTTGAATATCCCAATAAAACCAAGTGAGTCTTTGTGTGTGTACATCTAATACAGTCTTAAGTTACAACAATTTATGATTTTGTTAAAACCTGATGATGATATCACAGTGGTCATGTTAACCCTATTGGTTGAAACATAAAACATCCTAGCCTCACTTTAATTTAACAATGTACATAGCTTATTGGTTTGATTTTATTAGACTCCACTACTTTGGAGACAGTAGGTCAACAGTACACAGTAACTTAGCTAAAAATCTTAGATTCACTATTTTTATTGACCTCACAAGAACTTGCAATTAACTACTATTTACCATCAGCCTTATTTCTTGTTTCTAAAAAATGATCTGCTCTAAATTGTTTTTATAAGTAATACAGTATTTTTGTAATTTTTACATCGTGCTTAACTGGCAATATTATAATTGTGTAGAAAATCAGGTAGTCCTGTCCTTGAACATGGAGCCCAGACAATGAAAAAAGATGAATCAGATAGTAGTGTACAAGATCCAGAAACAGAAGGTAACATCTTAGTTTCATTGATACTAGATTTCTTCTCCAGAAAGCCAAGTTTTGGACTAGTCAAAGTTGTAGTCAGATTTTGTTTTCAAGAACATTTTTAGCAGATTACATAAAATACCTGAACCTGGGGTCCCGGGTTCGAATCCCGGTGAAGACTGGAATTTTTATTTCCGGATCCTTGGGCGCCTCTGAGTCCACCCAGCTCCAATGGGTACCTGACATTAGTTGGGGAAACGTAAAGGCGGTTGGTCGTTGTGCTGGCCACATGACACCCTCGTTAACCATAGGCCACAGAATCAGATTACTTTTACATCATCTGCCCTATAGACCACAAGGTCTGAAAGGGGAACTTTACATAAAATACAATAATACAGTACATAAAAGTTTATTTTTTTTTTAAATTTTTGCTTCTGCAATTATTATTTTTTTTTTAATTGAGCAAATCACATTACATTTTGAAATGCTGACTGACCGTGTCTTATTTCAGCATCTTGTGAGAGCCATTCATCCTCATTGACTATCAAGTCTGAATCCGATTAAAGCCGCTTGCCCATGAAGGAACACATCTTTTAAACCAAAACAACTGCCCTTGTTCATTGTATCTGTTGTTGTAGAGGTCAAGAGGATTTAAAACAAAGAATACAGCCTGCTTTTATAGTCACTGTGTGACCTAAGCACTTCATTTTGTTTTGTTTTTTTGTGTTGTAAGGGTGGGGCGGGCTGGGGTGCCAACGCTTTGTGATTGAGAACCAATCACTCTTGTCTGTACAGGAAAATGGAAGCAACCTCACCACCCCCAATACCAAAGCACATTAAGTAAAAGAAAAAAAATGATGCTGACCTGTAAATTAGTGTTCATATCTGTTTGTGTTAAAATGTTTTTAAAAACCAAGTAAAATAGAATTAGAAAAACTTGCTAAGTTTTTATTTGAGTTTCTTGTTACAGACCAGGCTGTTTCTCAAGGAATGTTTGAATGAGTAGCATGTGTGTTTGTTCTTAGTGAAAGAAGAAAGCATCTTATTGTGCATGGAGAAGAAACTACATTGTATAAAGTTTGTAGCAGTGTCTACTAACTTCCAATAAATCATTTTAACAAACTGTGGTCTCTTTCAAAGTTTTGTACACAATAAAAGTCATGGAATACCAGAAGTATTATGATTTACTTTGTGAAATTTGCCTCATCTATCAAAGTGCACTTTGATTCCTTAGTGCAGATGTGTAAGTTTTCTTTTTGTGGTTACCATGTAGCCTTTACATGTTGAAACATCTAGAGTATAAGACTAAAATTATTTAGCCCTATCAGTGTTCCGATTTGAGAACTATCGCTTGGAGCAAACATTCACAAGATGAGTTAAGCATTACAGGAATGAATTATATATAAATTTTTTAGCTATTAGGGTAGCCCAGGCTTTAACATTTTTGTGAATGACTTATCCATCGTCTTAACAGTAAAACTAGTTTTGAAAGGCACCAGCGGACCACCCTTCATCTCATGAACTGTTAAGAGTTTTTATTGTATGTATAAAGTGTCACAAGTGAAGACATGTAGCTACATGTCAGTAACATTTGGACTTCTTTTAGACACAAAACAAAGAAACATAATTTTTACTCCCGGAAATGACACCCTAAACTACTAATAAAAAAAAAAATCAAATTACAAGGAATAAACAAAAAAAATTTGATAAAATTTATAAAACCATATTCTTTGGTCACAAAGCATAGAAACATAATTTTCATTCCTAGAAGTGACACCCTACCTAAACTATTGTATAGAAAAAATCAAATTACAAGGAAAAAAATAAATCACTAAATCATATTGTTTGGTCACAAAGAAATTATTTCGTCCCCAGTGCTGAATAAATCTACTCAGCAATATGCAATGGTAAAAAAAAAGTACATTTTAAAGACTTCAATAGCAAAGAGTCTAATCCGCAAACTTTAAAAGTTTTGCAAATAAATAGTTGTTTTATAAAATACCGTAGATGAAAACTAGAAATCAATTGAAAAGCGACTTTCAATATATGGTATAATTTTTTGATTGTATAAAACCATAACAGAAATCAAATTCCCTATATATTAAATCCAACTTTTCTTGTTCTGGTATTTCATATCTTTTAAAAAGAAATAAAAAGCATTCATCAAAGAGTAACATTAAGAAAAGGTTTTGCTATAGCTAATTACTATTTTTGGACAATAATACTTTGTTACTTCACTGTTTAACAGTACCGGTACTTTGTTACTTCACTGTTTAACAATACTTTGTTACTTCACTAATTAACATCACCAGTTTGTCATCTAAGTTCCTAATTGCCTCCCCATTAAAAAGTGACACAACAGTTCTAATAGAAGTTTGGAAATTTAAAAAACTTAAACAAGATTCAAAACTAAATAGTTGCTACAGTGCAACAATGCCCAGTGGTAGTTAATCCAGAAATATTATGTCTATATCCTTGACCATTTTTTTCCTTCTATGATAAAAAAAAATTTATTCTCAGAGATCCAAGCTTTTATAATGATGAAAGATTTTTAGCCAATAAGTATTAGGCACATTGTTTCTTAAACATATGATACAATAATTTTTCTTGCTTTTCATTAAAAAATGCAACTTCCTGATCTATCCTGATCTAGAATGAAAATAAGTGTAATATGAAACAGTTAACTCTGCTAGTGGATTTCATTACTAACTGTCACACTGTTGGAGCTAGATGTCACACTTGAGTGTGGTGCCGGGGATTTATCTTGAATTAAAATAGTTGAACAAATGACGATCTAGGATTCACAAATAAATGATTCTTTGTTTAAAACAAAACTCTGGAACTTTATTTAAATAGAACGTAAGTACAGCTTATGTACAAGGTACATAACCGGTATTAATAAAAATGAAAATACAATGTAAAGACTTCTTTCTTATCTAAAATCAGAAAATATTAGAAACACAACTGTTCAAGAAGACCATCACGCATAGACTGGTTTTTGAGCGCTTCTCTACAGCGCCCTCTACCTAAGCATCATCTACCCAAGTGCCATCTACAAGTCTTTCTTTTTAAAACAACCAATAGATTTCAAACATCGTAATTAGGTCTCGGGTAAATCCTGAGGTGCTGTCAAGGGTCTAGATTTGTAGGGTAATTCCTGAGGCTCAGTCAAGGGTTTATATTTCTACTTGCACAAAAGCTTTTAAATGTGGAATATACAAATAAATCTAGAATGGCATATGTGACACTAACATTCTCATTGTTAAATTATGTCCTTTGATTCTTTATAATTATAACAATGATAGTGTTAGAGAAATATTTAGATTCACTAAATCTTCATCTATAGTTGTACAAAAAGAATAGTAAAAAAAAAAACTTGTCAAAGTAAATACCGTATGCAAATATCTGAATGTAGTCCACATAAAGTTAGCTTCACAATAGCATTCATTCAAATAAAATACTGGTAATAGCTGAGCTCTAATTAGCTTGGATTGTCTAGATTGAATTAAACAATACCAATATATTTATGTAATACACGTGCATACATATAAGTTCCCCTTTCAGACCTTGTGATCTATTGGGCAGATGGTTGTCTGTTTCTTAGGCCAATGGTTAGCAATGTCATGTGGCCAGCACAATGACCACCTGCCGTTACTTTCCCCAACTTAAGTCAGGTACCCATTAGAGTTTAGGATTCAGGTGCGCCCTAAAAAATCCCAAAATCAAAATCTTATGCTTCACAAAGCCAAGCACTTAACCACACAGCCACACTTTTGTCTTCTAGTTGGAGCATTATTATACACAAAATAAAACTACACTATTTAAATATAAAAAATATAATCTTTATTGAAATGCTTAAAATTATGACTGATGGAATTATATCCAGATGCAACAATCAACATTTTTTTTATAATAAAATTATTGTAAATACTGGTAAAGGTAATGAAAAATAAATATATTTAACAATAAACATTAAAAAAAAAAATAACAAGCTCATTCAGGCAGTACAAATAATAGCGCAGGAAAACTTGCAAAACTAAATCCCCAAAGCTCTGCGTATCAAAATCTTGTTTATTAAATGACTTGTATTTGTTTAAAAGAAATGATCCATCACAAAACAATTATAATGCAGTGTCAGTTGCTTTTCTATGTTCATGTATTGTGTAGATGTGAAGCTGGTAAGTCTCAAACAACTTCTTGACTGGGCTCTGTTCAATGATGTGCCTGGGCTTCAAATACCAGAATCAATTGTTTCCTGTCTCACACTGAGGACATGATGGACTGGTATTTCTTCTGGTCTTGAACCATTGCCATGAAAACTTGAAACTTTTTCTCATGAAAACTGAAACAGTTTTCATAAAATAATCATTTAAACATGTCAGTGTTAAAGTTACAACAAATAATGCACTTACCAAATAGTTGTAAATACAGTAGCTAATGCAAGTTCAAGACACTATGGAATGTCTTTAGTAAAATCATCATAAAAAAAAATCTGCAATTAATAAACTCATAAAATTCCAGATTTAAATTCTCTTTATTTTTTTTTAAAGCATGGCATAAAAAACACATTTTGATTTAGGTGAGAATGATGGGTAGGTTTATGTTTCCACTAATTAAGCTCAAATGTACCTGCTGATTTTTTGGTTTGCTGTAAGAACAGTTCCCTGGCCACCCATGGATGCTAGAGCAGCCTGAAAAATTATGGCATAAACTAAGAATTATACCTACAATACAATATTTAAAGCTTTCAACATTTTTATGTCATTTTTATCAAATTTAAGGTTAACTATTAATAAGATATTTGGCTTTAACAATGTGTTTACAAAATAATGTAGGCAAGGGTAGTGCATTGGTACAATATCAACAATACAATATCAACACTAAACCAATGGAATTAAAAAAAAAACCAACCTTCCTACCAAGAACAGAAACGATAAATCTAAAAAAAATGTGAAGAACTCATGACGTGGATGGGACACATGGGTATCTAATACTATAGATGGTACACAGAAGAGGGAACAGGATCAATATAATTTTTTTGTGTCACCCTGTTATGACACAATAATAACACACTCTCAGGGTTTTTCTCTATAGTTACTTTAATAATATAACATGTCCTGAAAACATAACCATTTCATCTCTCTTCCTGTCAGTTTCTCCGGACTTCCTCTTTTTAACATCCCTTACTTTCAATACATGAATTCACACCATGCTGCGCTACAACCATAACACACCAGAATGTCAAAAAGGCTATGGGAGAAGTGTGTGAGGACTATTTTATATCAGACATCCGCTGACATTTACTGACATAGAGAACATGAAGCAAAAACTTTTTTTTTAAGGGCAACTAAAGAATTCTTACAAAGATTGCATCACATACCTTGGAGAGCCAAAGAAAAGCTGGGCACAAAAGAGGAAAATAAAATATAATGCCCCCCCCCCCCCAGCATAAGCAGGGTCTTAGCAACCATGCACAATTTTGCAATCCTTTTTTAATCTGGGTTTGAAGACAAGTGTCTTAAACAATCCTCTAAATTGTATTTATATACCCGGTAAAACACATTCAATGTAATTGATTTTTGTGTGTGTGTGTGGATATGGTGTTAACCAAAGGATAGTATGAAATAAGAAGTTTCTAACATGAATAATAAATTAAAAAGGCAATGACCTGAAGATTAGGGAAATGTCCAGATGCACATGCTCCCAACATGGCTGATCCCAGTAAAATGGACTGTTCAGTGTTTGGTAAGACAACAGGCAAACCTTTTTTTTTTTTTTTTTGGAAAAAAGTAAAAAATTAATAATGATAGTAAATTAACAAACTATTTTTTCGCAAGACAAACTTTGTGAACTTCATTGACTTTTTAATAGACAAGTATTTAAAAGAGGGCAAGGTGGCTGAGCGGTTAACCGCTTAGCTACCGAACCTGGAGTCCTGTGTTCAAATCTTGGTGAGGTCTGGGACTTCAAATTTTGGGATTCTTAGGGTGCCGCTGAATCCACCCAACTCTAATAGGTACATGACTTTAGTGGGGGTTGATTGTTGTGATGGCAACATGATACCCTGCCATAGAAACAGATGACCTTAAAATCATCTGCCCCATAGATCACAATGTCTAAAATGGAAACTACATTTTTTCTTACTTTTATTATTTAAAAGCAATACAAGAGAGTATGTTGCACCAATAGTATTTTATAAGGTCCACTCACCTAAAACATCTGCATGAGTCTGAACATAGAGAGGATTCTTGGCAAGACCACCACATATATAAACCAAAGAAATCTTGTGGCCACAGTTTTTCATCTCAGATACAATGTGTTTAGTTCCATACTGTAAGAATTAAAGATATCATTCTAAGAAAAAAAAATATAGTACTGAATTTTTCAAAAAAAATGTTTAGGTTATTTATCCCCAGAACTTTCTAGTTCGAGGGTCTGCTATTGCTACATTGAAAGATCCAGAGTTAGATTTTAACTTGTTTATATAATATTAATAATTAGGCTTGTCTTCGAGTCCAAAGATTAACAAGGAGTGCAATATTTCCCTATGCAGCCCTAGCTGTGACCTACATACTTTGCAACATCCATGGCAAGCATAACCATTGTTCGCCGGTGGTCAATTAAGATTTTCTGAGCTTTTTAATATAAGGATATTGATATCCCATTCATATTGAAGAAGAAAAGAGATTGAGAGAGAGAGAGACAATGGGGCTGAACTGAGCATACATAATGGAATTCATAGTTGACTTGCATCTCAACAGGTGCCAAAGTGGAATTCGCAGGCAGGAAGTTATGTCAAGAACCACTTAAAAATTGACATACATTGGAGACCTTTAAAAAGTTGTTGGTAACGTATTCTGTCAGGAGTGAATAAATAATATATCCTGGTATTCAATAAATAATGTTAAAGCTTACAATAGTTAGTTCAAATTATGTTATTTCTTTAACTTTTATTTCTAAATCTCAATAATTATATCAATGTAAAAAAAAATGTCACCACTACTTACAGCTAGAGATTGAACTGCAGCAAGATAAAGAACTGCCAAATCATCAGCAGAGTTTGATAAAGTTAGGCCACTTATCTACAGAACGAAGGAAACTATTTGTCATAAAATATTCAAAATGAAAATCAGACATAAATTGATCAAAATATTTGAGTAATAGTTTTCTTTTAACAATATTCAAAACTTACCATTCCTTTTATAGAGGCATCTGCTAAAGGAGATCTGTTTCCATGAAAGTCTGGCCACATTTGAATATCATGTGTCAGTTTGGCTAAATGTTCAATATTTCTTTGGTCAGCCATTTTTTGAAGATATATGTTAAGATATTCATAAACATCTTGGCCACTAAAGAAGAAATATTTAAGAACAACAATTCTTTTTAAATAGATTACATTTACATAAACATAAATGATATTGTTAAACCTGGGTAAAATAACAGAAATTAACTACTGCATTTATGATTGAGAACAGCTTATGGGTTAAAAAAGAAAAGGCTGATGGTGATAGATGGTTGTTACCTTTTATTAGCTTCTTCTTTTACTAAACTATATGCCCTATGGTTGGTAATTAAAAACTCTATCTGAAAAAATTTAATAAATATATCAAATAATTAAGATGAAGACTCACATCATTAAACAAGCTTCTTACTTGTCTATATAACACAGAATGTACAAGTGCTCAGAGACTGGCTAGAAGACAAAGAAGAAAAAATGGCAACCCCAAGAGAATACTTATGAATAAGTATTTAACATTTATTGATAGTGCACCACAGAGATAACAATGTTAGAATGCTTGGTATTATCATGGAGTGTGTGTGTGTGTTTATATGGTAATGGTGTGAAGAGGTTAGTGTTTGGTTGTGAATGATGCATCATAGGTGGCATTGTCATCATTTGGTCTTAGGACAGACAACTTCAAAAGGAAGTTATTCAAGTTATTTGAAGTTTTGTTAGTCAAGGTACATTGCACCTACAATAGTATAGTTGTCTACCAGCAGCTTAGTGCTACAAGTCAATGACCGGTAACAACAGGTACTAAGTCTAAGTAGCTGGATTTGAGTCTTGGTCAAGATGGGGATATTTACACAGGAGTAGAATGCATTCCAAAGTTATTCTAGCTGAACAGGTTACCTGTTAATGATAGGGCAAAGTAAATGACTTAATAAGTTGATCATTTAACCCCCCTCCCAAGCAAAATGTCTTGGAAATGGGTGGACTCCACTGCTTCTGTTCTTTCAACAATGTTAATTTAAGAATGAAAAGAAGTCTAACTAAGACTTATTGACACATCAAATGAAAATAAAATGATCCACTCACTAAATGTCCAGCAGCGCTCTGACCACCTTCATTAACCCACATTTCTGGTAGTATTACAGAGTAGTATGGTCCCCAGACTCCTGGTACTGGTATAGGTTTTTTACTACACTGAAAAAAATCAAATTATAAAATATTAATTTTAACACATTGTTTTGTTTTTTTAGTATAATCTACTAACATAATTTTAACAACTTTTCCTGCCCATAATGTGTTTGTAAAAATCACTGGTAATCAAACAGTCAAACCAGATATCAAACTTCATAAGACCAAGAGAAATATTAGTTGCAAGGTTCATCTGTATTAACATGGTATTAGTGGTAGTCAATTCCTAAATATATTTAATAAAAAAATGAGATGTTGTCCCTGAATATTATTCAGTATATCATCTGGTTTAACAGAAAAGTCTAAGGTTTATATTAGGTAATGATTTTGAATAATTGTTGTTAACAATATTCCATTTACTGAGGATAGATGTCTAGGCTGGATATTGGAAATTAGGTGGCAAGAAAAGATAACTATTATCCATTTGTGGGAGAGAACTAGACAAAAACCCATAACCCAAGATATCAAAAAAGCAAAAGTGGAGCTGGATAGGACACTTGATTGGAATCCACAAGGAAAGAGGAAACTGGGCAGATCCAAGCAAACCTGGAAGAGGTCAGTCATCAGTGAAGCTGAGGATACTAGAAAGACATGGGAGCAGATGAAGAAAGCTGCTTAGAAACCGCATTCGGTGGAGAGGTGTGGTTGGGGCTCCCCTGGGAGTTCACAGGATTAAGTAAGTCAAGTAAGGAAGAGATAATAAAGTGTGAATAATAGTGACATAGATGCTTTAGCTCTATTTCCTCATAGACATAGTCACATTATTTAACATGTCCACATCTCTTTCATAACATCACCAAAAAAAAATATATTTTTTTCTACATTGTATTTACAACACAGCCCATGCACCACAGCTAATGCACTTAAAATTAGATAACAACTAATTGAACAACATTTGAGGGGAAAAAAAAAGAGTCCTGTCCACACAACTAAGGTCAAACATGATTTGGAGAAAACTTTGAATAACCAGAACTTCAACAGAACTAATTTCAGTTTGACAAGGTACGTCTATATTTTGTTTCCTTCAATAAAGCAAGGTCATGGAGAAAAAAAATTAGCATAGTACTAGGTCAAGTGTTTAATATAAACAATGTAATCACATACACAATCAATCACACACTAGTATAATATTAAGCACACGCTATCATAGTATCATCAACCACTTATTGTCATAGCATGAACCATATATTATCATAGTATCAAAGAATCATCAATAAGTAAATTCTGTACAAAGTAACAACAAAGAAAACAAAAAAAAAAGTTTTGTAAATTCATCTAAAGATGTCGAAACAAAAATTGTTTCCCTATAAGATTTTTAATTTTTTAAAATTCTGCACCTTCCTTATCTTTTCAAATGAAATTATTGTTCGCAAATTTTAAAAAAAAATTTCTACATAAAATGTCTACTGTTTTACTAAGAAATGGGAAAGCTCTTACAATTATGTGGCATGTAGAAGTGCCAGCAATCATGACCAAAATGTTTTCTAAATTACATTGCCAGGATGGTTCTCTAGGTTTACACCCTAAACAGCCTAAAATAATCAAACAAAGCAAACATCTCATTGAATTGTTCAAAAACAAATGAATAGTAAAAAAGAAAGATATTCCTGAACCCTCCCAGCCCTAACAGCTACTTGACATTTGTGGAATGCTGGTCAATGCCAGACGATCTTTCATCAACTACCGGCCAATGAAACTGGTAGGCTTTATTTTACTTGATTTATGGACAATTAAATCTCTTGATCTCAAAGGAAAAACTGTTTGGCTCAATATTCATGTACAATGATTGTGATTTAATAAATATGTATTTCATTAAAAATGGTTGAGCTATTTTTTGACAAAACTTCAGATCTTTTTTTTCAAAAATCAAAATTTAATTGCAATTTTTTTTAGTTACTACTTTTTGAAAAGAATGTATTTTTCTTTTTATTTTATGCTTCTTAATGTGTAGATTTTTTTTTATTCAATGGGAACAAAAGCTGGATAAACAAAAAACAAAAATTTAAAACATTTGAAACAATTGAAATAAAATACTGTAAGCTTTCAAGTATTTTTTAAAGTAACTATAAACAAAGTTACAGCAGTTATTACATTATTACATACCTAAAGCTCCTGCATGTGCATCTATCATGGAGGCAGCAACTGGAGTCCCAGCCAGGAGACCCAGTTCTTTGGCAGCTTCCACAGATAATCCTGCACCACAAGGTAAGCCTGGATTATTTACCTCGTTTCCTATGTCATAAACAAAAAAAAATTTGTGCAATCAAGAAACAATTGTTTTGTATAAGTTTTTTAAAACAAATTTTCAATGAAAAAGTGGGAAATAGAATGTCAAGCACTCATTCTGCAAATAACTTCCATAAGGCATGAGAAACTAAGAGTGTATTAGTCCATTACATAGACCTGTTGTTTTTTTTTATTTCTTCCTATATTCATTTCAACCCCACATCCACGATATATATATATATATATCTTTAAAACAACTGAAGAAACCAAATGTTAGAAATCTATTGTCTAAAAAAAAGTTTTTAGATAACAAAGCAACTACCTTGTAAGTGAAAGATTTTAGTAGTTAAAATGAAACTAAATATTTACAAAAAAAAATATTTTTATACAAGAATAAAAACCAAACTCAAATCCAATGGAAAAAATAAAACGTTAAATGTTGAGCAAATTTTGATAATGTAAAAAAAGAAGTTAATAATTAAAACTTTATGAAATCAATTATCAAACTGTCTCTTACAGTGGTCACAGCTTTGTGCAGCTTTATTCATGTCTACATTAAAAGTACAAAATTGATTTTTCATTTGGAGCAAAGTTAAAAAAGAGAAAGACAGTTTCTAATAGTTTTTGTAAATTGTGTTTACTTATATAAACCCAAGCTTTGTTACAAAATATATGTAGGCCAGCATTCATATCTAATATTTAAAACCTAGTGATAATATGTCTAAAATATATATAGGCCTACATTAAACTATTCTAGCAGTACACTCTGGCTACATCCGTTGATTTGTTACCAGGCATTATATTGTTTATTATGGCCTATCAACCCCTTTTTTTATATTTTAATAAACAAGACACATTTTAACTATCAACATAACATACTTTTTTAGCCTGTGAATTAGTGTATCTGTTAAAATGAAATTTTAATGCCCGCTCTTTGCTCTCTCTTTTCTTCACTGTATTTCTCTCTCTCTCTTTCACCCCCCATTTGCACATTCTTATTTCTCTGACATAGACTTTTGACTTGATTTGGAAAGACCCACTTCACAATGAGCTCCCTACACATACACGCACTCTTACATGTATGCATATTTCATGAATTCTCTCCCTCCCTTCTCTCCCTTACCTATCACAGAATGCTCATCACGACTAAGATCAGACAATCCAATACAAGCAAGGAACTCATCATCCCATGACATGGAGCCTGCGTCTGCTTGATAACCCCATTTACATACCAAAGAACATAGTGATCTGTTAGAGAAGGTGAACCAAAATACATATTTTCAATAGGTAGGCTCAATCATTTTGTTCAAACTTCAAACACACTTGAACTATGTTCTGACTAAACTAATAAAGATCAGATGTCTTCTCTGAATGATTTCTCTTTATGCTGTTGTTGATTTCTCTTTATTTTTTGCAGAGTATATTTTGGCAATTTTGGCATATTTTGTGGTGAAAATTGATCTTGAGTTAGGCAACTCAATACCATCATCAATCTTTTTTTTTTTTACTTCCATGTACTCTGTTAGGCCCTTCCATGCTGTGTTTTATGCAGCTAAGTCAAACTGCAGTAACTCTCAAGTAATGAAATCAATAACACAGACAAAAGGCCAACATTCTTCTTCTAGCCAGCTTTATTGCTGCTGAGCTGTGAGCTCTTTTGCAGACTGTGCCAAGGAAAAAAAGTGTGCTGTTTTCTTCAGTTGTTCAGCACTGCCATACAGGGTGTTGGTTGTGTTTAGCTGTAGTGGAAGTAGGGTCTGCCTAAGGTGAGTTAGGAAGGGGCATTCAAACAGTTTCATAAGGGTGGGTGCAGTGTTTGCAAAGTGTGAGTTGTGTGGAGTTTATTTTGTTCAGATGGTAATTTAATAGAGGTGTGTATCCTGTTCTTAGTTGAAAAATTGTAGATTGTTCTTTGCGGGCGAGGAAGTTAATACTGTCTAGTTTGTTAGGCATAGTCATTTCTTTGTACATGGCTCTGCCTGTGTTTCCCGTTGCCCATTGGTTGAGCCATTCCTCTTTGTGATTGTTGACTAACATTGACCTTAGGGTGAGGTAGTTAACAGGTCTATCTGGTTGTTCCAACATATAAATTAGTCAATGCTGATAGCGAATGTCGAACAACAAGTTTAATGTTAAAGTAGGGAACCATCGAATGTCTTCAAGCTAAATCTCTATGTTCATAAATCCTGCCTCTCTCTAAAGCCATCAAAAGTAGTCTGCTTACATATTCGCTATTCTTTCTAAAAACCTAGTCTTACTTGTTTACTCATCGTGTCATTGCCAAAACATTCCCTTTTTATAAACAAGTTCCTAATCATGCCATAACAAATGTCTATCAAAATGTTTTTTATTGATTTAAACCTAGTTAAACAGCCAGTTGCTCTCCAGGTTAAAAAGTCTGGTAAATCAAACAGTTGGCCAATATTTCTCCAAGTATCTGGTAAATTCTGTCAATTAGATGAAACGTAATGAATTAAAATTGTTTAATAAATGACTAACATTAAAAAAAAAATTAATAGATCTATTAGTTTATATTTGTTATAAAATAATTAGAGTTGGAGTTAGAAAAAAAAGGAACCAAATGTACAAGCAGAAGATAACTAAAAGTGAAAAGAAAGCAAAAGTCAGCTAGTTTATGAAAGCACTGATATCAGAAAAATGATTCAAAATGGAGCCATATTGATAGACAAAACCCTTACCTCATAAAATATTAACAGGTCTGGTAACATATTAAAAAACAACCAATCAAATAATCCTCAACAGATATTGAGATAGAGCAAATGCAAAAAGGAAAAGCAACACTAAAGGAAAAAAACATCTTCACAATTCACAATTAGCAAATTGTCTGCTCATGAAAGGTAAAGATAAGTAGGCCTAAGAAATTCTAACATACTATATCAATTTTTTGTTTTTTTTTAACAATTTCAAACTAATAAGGTAAATTAAAAGTAAGCCATAAAGTCTACAAACTAGAAGAAAGTTACAAATTGAACATAAATTATCATCCAAGTATAGAGAACATTTTTAAAAGAGATGATAAAGATAGAGTGACAAAAGCCTAGGTTTGGTTATGCTTTCAATGCTGTCTCTTAAAAGAGGGAACTAAAAAATCAGAATGTGTTAGCATTTTTCAGTGTATCTATATATAATCAGTAAAGGAACTCTAATTTTGGCCTCATTATTTATGCCTAATTACATCAGAACATATTCAAAATATTCAGAAAAAAAAATTGAGGCTTTAAATAAATATTCATGTCATATTCATTTTATAGTCCCATATTGATAAGAATAAACTCAATGTAACCTGCTTAAGCCAGAGAAGTTTTGGAGGCTGCATCTCAAGGGACATGGCTCCACCCACAGTATTCAGCACACTATGCTGAGTTGCATTGATCAAATCTGCCTCACTCTGAGCTCTGTGGTCCATCCACATGATGATATTCTGTTCAGCCTCTCCTGTTTATTATAAATGCAAAGTCACTTAGTTCAAATTATATAGCAGTAACAATAAGTTCAAGTAGACAAAATGAATCCACAAATGTACTTCTGAATTCACTCACTGCTTGTTTCTATTCATTCATTAATCAAGCCTATATTTCATTACAAGTTAAAAAGTCAATTCATGTATTAATCAAGCCTAATCACTCATGACGAGTTAAAAAGTCTATTCACTCATTAATCAAACCTATTCATTTATCAATCAAGCCAATTCATGTATTAATCAAGTCCATTCATTATGAGTTAAAAACTTTATTCACTCATTAATCAAACCTATTCATTCATCAATCAAGCCAATTCATGTATTAATCAAGCCTATTCATTCATTACGAGTTAAAAAGTCTATTCACTCATTAATCAAGCCAATTCATTCATCAATCAAGCCAATTCATGTATTAATCAAGCCTATTCATTCATTATGAGTTAAAAAGTCTATTCACTCATTAATCAAGCCTATTCATTCATTACAAGTTAAAAAGCCTTTTCATTCATTAATCAAGCCTATTCACTTCATATTTCAAAAAATACTGAAATGTAAACTAGAAGTTCTTAGCATTTTAATACTCAAGGAATAACATAAATGTTTAAAGTTGTAGGCGAAAGACTCATAAAAAGTATATCAAGAGTGCAAAGTGGAATAATACATATTTTTAAACTGCTGGCTGACACCTGGTAGAGGGTGAATTACAGGATCTCCCCTTTAGGAAAAACTTTTACTGTTAGATTAATATTCTTTAAGACATTAAGTTTCATTAGGAGCATGGGAAATCTTTCAAAAAATGTCTCCAAAATTAACTTTTGCTGTATATGCCCAACACATTGTACAAGATGATGTACAACAATTCAGGATGATAATCTATATATATATTTCTCAAAAGACCAAGTTCAAAAGTTCAATAAATATAGACTGGAAAAAGGAATTAACTTCATGTAACTTGATTTAATAATTTATACACCTAAAAAAATTAGCACGGGTTCAATGAATGTACGGGACCCACTGCGGTCGCATATGTTGCAGTGCCTAAGGCCTGCCCTGGAAAATAGCGGCGTATGCTATGCTGCCGGTCGACTAGTACAAGCTGAATATGCTAATTAAAATCATACCATTCAATGAGACTGTTAAGGGCTGCATTTCTTTGTTTAAGACAACCAATGAACAAGTTGCATCAAAACCAATCCCACATATTTCATTGGACTGAACAGAGGCTTTTGAAACCGCCATCTAAGATCAAAAGAATGAAAGACTTGTTTTTACAGAGTGTAATAACGACAAAAAAAAAGATAATAACTAACAATATATGGAAGTTAAAATATTTGAAACATCATAAACTTAAAACTGGAAGTCTTTTTTTTTTCTGTACATTTTGCAAAGGAGGCGTGGTGGCTGAGCAGTAAAGAACTTGGCTTTTGAACTGAGGTTCCGGTTCAAATCCTGGTGAAGACTGGGATTTTTAATCTCAGGATTTTTGGGCACTTCTGAGTCGGCACAGCTCTAATGGGTACCTGGCAACATTAGTTGGGAAAGTAAACTTGGTTGGTCATTGTGATGGCCACATGACACCATTGTTAATTGTGGGCCACAGAAACATGACATTTACATCATCTGCCCTGTAGATAGCAAGGTCTGAAAGAGGAAACTTTGCAACATGCAAAAAGTTGGTATAAAGATTTTATTGCACAGAAGTTCAAAAGAAATTGAACTATAGATTCAAAGTTTATATATAATATATATATATATATATATATATATATATATATATATATATATATAATGCTGTTTGTTTTGGCATCCTCTAATGGAACATACCATAAAATAAATCCCCCTCCCTAATTCACATACACCATTCAGTCAACCTCCCTTACACACACACACTGGCTTTGGATTTTTTAAATCTAAATTTTAAATTAAATTCTAACTAGATATCGAGGCATTTAAAGTCTTTCTACTTAAGTAATATTTCTAATTAAGTAATATAGATGTGTACTCTCCATTCAATTTAGTTTATAAGAGCTGAGAAGTTAAAATTTTTAATGTATGTCTAGAGATTGGTGTAGATTTAGACTTAGACTAAAATCTAGGCAGAAAATATTTAATAGATGAACTCTAGAATCCATGCCTAGATAAGGTTCTAAAAAAAATTAGATCTACTACTTATTATTAAACAACTATTACTACATTACTCTAAATCTGGAAATAATCAATGAAATATGATTTTTACCTTAACAGCATTTGTGATATTTTTCCAAATGTCATGAGACGACTGCTGATAAAAATCAGGTTTAGGGTTCCAGATCTTTATTAGGCTGGTGCTCAAAGATAATAGTTGACCATCTTCTCCTACAATACTAGCACGGACACTGCTTGTTCCAACGTCGACTCCAATGAAATACTTCTTCATTTTCTACTGAGATGTGTGTATATATATATATATATGTTATCTATAGATCTATTACTGATGTTAAAAAAATTGAGTACCTAAATTTCAGAAATAAAGAGAAGTTTGAATGCATTGGCCCTTTGGGCTGGGGATAAGTGGGTTGGTTAGCTTATATTTATATATTACCAAATTCTCATTTAGAAGACTATAACTTTTGAGTATAACTAGTGTCGTGCGCATCTTGCTTGGTATTTTCATTTGGTTTTGTGAGTTTCTATTCCTAAGGATGCGCTTTGTTGTCATTACGTCTTTGCCTTTGTTGGGGTTGTGTGATGGCGGATCTTTTGCTGAGTTGTTTTCTTTGGTGGGTTTTTTACCCAGTATTGGGTAGGTCAGTTATTTTACTTTATTATTCTTTGCGGTGTAGCTTTAAATTCAAGGTCCTATTCGTGTGATTGGCGATCTCACGAATGTTTATATTTCTTATTAGGGACGCAGGCTTGGGACTCTGTTGAAGTCAAGCCTGATTGTATGACTTGGTTATTGTCTCCATGGTTTTAGGTTGTGGGCTTCACAGGCCTTGATCCAATGGTGGCACTGTGATTTAAGGTGCACTATGTTATTAAAGTAATATGTATACCTTGTATTTGCCTTGTACACATACCATTATTAGTGATTCATCATTCATGTAATAATATTCATACAGTCATTAAACTGTTCAACGTACACTCTTGTTTTAACTCCTGTAATTTAACGTATCATTATTATTAATACTGTTTATGCTGGACAATTTGTTGTTCAGTTGAAAGACATGTATTCGATGTTCAGCAAGCCATCTAGTTCTAAATATTCTTATTCTTTGTTTGGTTTCTAATGATCATGACTGGAGTCTGGGCATGTAAATCATACCCAAGTTGAGCCTGAAAATCCCTTGTGACAACTAGTATAACATTTTCTATGTGTCTTCAAAGCGAATCCTAATTAAAATATATATATATAATTCATCATTTAGACAAGGGACAGAACTAAATTGTCTAGATTTAGATCTGATCTAGTCTATAGTTATAATCATAGTGATCTAAACCTAGATCATCTATAAAAAGTAGTGAGTAGAACAGTACTAGAATTAGATAAGTAGATTTAGAATCTACTGACTACTAGATCTAACTAGTAGTAGTAAGTATAGTTGTAATACTATAGTAGTATACTAAGTATAGTATACAGACAGTTAAGTTAATACACAGTATTTGACTGTAACACTCAGTTAATACAGTAAGAGTATATAGATCTACTATACTATGAGTATAACATAAGTGTCATAAGTATACTCTTACTCATTATTATTCTGTAGGGCTGTATTAGTGTATAGATCTACATATTATAGATCTAAAAAAAGTATATATATTATAATATTATTATATAACATAAATTTATAATTTATTATACATACTATGTCTGATTATACTAGAAAATGACTGTCTAGGTCTCTTCTCTAGTCTCTAGCCCTAGCGAGTAGCGTAGTCTAGAGATTTTCAAGATTCTTATCTTGACTTATGAAAGTTATGTCATGTCTTATAAGTTATAATTATATTATAATACGTATAATTTCTAATGCCGACTAATGGCAGTGACCCCTGTAGTGTAATAATCATTCAATAATTAATCCAACCACTTCTGTTTAATTTACTATACTGTATTAGTGTATACTAAAACAACACCGCCGGTATGATCGCCCCTCCAATACCTACCCATCCATACTGACCATAGTGAAAGATCTAATGGATTTTTTTTTTTTTTTGTTTGTTATTGTTTTTGTACTGCTTGGCTAGAGTGCTTTCAACTTTTAGGATTCGTTTCCGGTTATGTTTAAAATTGATTGTTGTTATAGATCTAGAATCCAGATCTAGATTAATTCCCCTACCCTATCTCGATTGTTTTATTTCTAGAGTCTAGATCTAGAATTCTAGACTTGATCTAGAGTCTAGTGTAGTCTAGTCAGTCTAGACCTAGGGTCTAGCTTTAAAAAGGCTTTAAAAGGTGGACAATAGATAATAATAATTGTTTTAGTGTTGTTAAAATTGTTATGTTTGGTAATGTAGATCTATTCTAGTATTTCTACTATTATAACTATTTCTAGATCTACTGATCTAGAATTCTAGATTCTAGTTCTATAAAATTTTAATAATAATTTAATATTTATTAATTATTATTAATATTATACTCTAAGTATTAGATCTATCATCTAGATTTAGTATTACGAGCATAGATTATAGAATCACTCTCTAATTTACTCTAAACTCTACGACTCTAGGTCTAAGTAGTAATTTATTAAGAAACTGTAAAGTCAGTCTAAAGCAGGGGTCTCAAACACGCGACTATTTTGTGCGGCCCGCGAACACGTCCGGGAATAAAAAAAATTAAAAATTAGATAAAATTTACAATGACCACATGTAAGCCATGATTTACAACTGCACAACGTGCGCGACGTGTTTCAAGAACTGGAAACTTGTATTGACAGGTCTGGGCTACCGTGGGAAAAACTTGTTTCAGTGTCTACGGATGGAGCACCAGCAATGAGTTCAGAGAAGGTTTGTGTTATTGGATGAATGATAGAGAAACGGAATCAGCTCTGCTTGGAGGGACCTTTTGCAGCCATACTCTGCATTCTGCACCAAGAAGCACTGTGTGGCAAAAGTCTAAAAATGAAGAACGTGATGGATGTTGTCGTGAAGACGGTGAACTCCTTACGTGCACGGAGCCTCAACCACAGACAGTTGGTGTCATTTCTAGCTGATTTAGAAACAAAATACGGAGAGTTGCTGTATCATACGGAAGTCAGATGGTTGAGTCGTGGAAAAGTGCTGCAGATATTTTTTGAACTGAGACGGGAAATAGCATTGTTCATGGCAATGAAAGACAGAGACATACCTCGGCTCAGTGGCCCAATGTTTTTGTCGGATCTTGCTCTTTTACTGACATCACGCAACATCTCAATGCACTCAATTCACAACTACAGGACACAAAGCAGCTGATTACCGTGATGTTTGCCCGCATCAAATCATTCAGATGCAATCTGACTTTGTGGGCCACTCAGCTGGCAGATGGAAACCTGGCTCATTTCTCTTTTTTACAGAGCATAGCGGTTGAACCACAGCGCCTGAACGACTACGTAGACATCCTCTCCAGACTACTGGAAGATTTTGAAATTCGCTTTCAGCAATTGACCGCTCTCGAACTACAGTTTTTTCCATATTGGCACTACGTTATCAGTCCTGATGGAAATACTGGACCTGCAGTGTGACACTGTTGTGAAGCAAAAATACGCTGATGTTGGCGTTCCACATTTCTATGAAAGAAATTTTCAAACTTATTCTGCGCAGCTGCTAGAATTCTAGCAATGTTTGGGAGTACGTACGTTTGCGAACAGTTTTTGTCCAGAATGATTATAAAAAAAAAAGCATTACGATCAAGACTGACTGATTAGCTTCTGAGAGCAACCTTGCGGCTTGCCACTACACGCGACTTCAGGCCTATCGTTGATGGTCTGGTCTCTGCTAAACGCTCTCATCTGAGTGGACAGAAACATGAGTGATGAACCATCTGCAGTAGGCCTAGAAACTACAGTTTCTGCTTTTTTATTAGTTACAGAGACAACGTCAACGTATTTTAGTAAACTAAACTGCCTGTGCATGTAATAAACTACACTAAATGTAATTAATAATTATAAAAACTTTATTTTAGCATTTAACTGCATTGACAGTAGTGGTCGTAAAATTTGTTGTGTGGCCCGCTGACTGGTTGTTACTTTCCAATGCGGCCCACATGCTGATATGAGTTTGAGACCCCTGGTCTAAAGACTAAGTCTAGTTAAAGTGAAAGTCTCTTCCCTTCTTTCTCTCTTCTTTTCTTAGCCGTCTTTGTCTTAGGGACTTAGTCTTAGGTCTTCTCTTTCTTTCTAACTCCTTTTTGCTCTTTCAAAGTGAGTCTTCTCTGGTGACTGGCCCTGGCAGTTCTGGTACCTAGACCTAGATCTATCAGCTATATGATTCTCATTCTGTTTACTAATTTCATTGCCTCTTTTTTTTATCCCCAGATCTTTGAGCTTTCACAATGTCTAAAAGAGAAAGTGAATCTGACTATGATGGTAACTAATAATTTATACATCATCAATGCTTATCAAACTCAAACCTTTTCTCTTCTTTATTATTATTCTAATCAAGAAAAACTTGCAATTAATTTTAAATGAGAACCATTGTCTGATGAAAGCATGAATTAGATTGGAAAAGGTGAACAAATTAGTAACTTACTATCTCTACTATCAATAAAAGAAGATAAATGAGTCAACGCTTTAGCTAGCAAAAAAGGAAGAACTCAATACTTTATACTGTGAAGAGATGAAAGCAGAGCTGGTTTTGTATTGTAAGACTCAATGTAAAAAAAATATCCTTCAAGAGGGAGCATGTAGAAAAGCTGGCCAGACAAAACAAAAGAACAAACTGACCCCCCTCTTGCTATTCTGCTAAGTAAAGTGGCTGACCAGGAAGAGTGAGGGATTTGGTTTTCATTACCAATTGTAACTGCACCCCAACAATAAGAGTCAAGGGACAGATAATGACAATGATGACCTCTACTGAAGTCACTGTTCATTGTGGTGATCACTCTAGTAAAACTGATCTCTTTTTATCTTTGCCTTCTTTGGCAGATTTTTCTTTCTTTGCTTATTCTTAGCCATTTTTTTTTCTTATTGAGTAAACATTCAGTGGGATAAGATAAATGATTTATCATAACTGAATTATAATTATTACCTATTATTTTACAAATAGAAAAAAAGTCTTTTTTTTTCTGTCTAATTAATAAGAATTAATTTCAGTAACTTACTAATTTAATTAAGCATGTCTATAAGCACCTTTAGTGACAATGTGCAAAGCAAATTATTAATCAATGCACTTTTCCACAGGTCCTGCTGCCAAGATGAGCAGGGGAGATGACCAAGATGAAGGTGGAGCCTCTGGAAGATCTGGAAGGGTAAGCTTGTAATATTATGGCTTGAAATGGTATTTACATTTGTTTATGTTTTTGTATGTATTCTTTTAAACATATTAACATTTATTATTATTTATTCATCCCATTTCCAGAAAATAGTCAATGAGGGTGTTGTATGGCCAGATCAATCATCAATTACTTATCTGATAGATACCAATAGCTTATTAAATTATTGTAATAGTCTTCTCAAAAATGATATTTTCTCTTTATAACTGATATTGAAAAAAAAAAACAACAACTTTATATATAATTCTGTGAATTAAAAATATAGTTATGTAAATTTCATTAAATACCTCTAAAAAGAATAATAAAAAAAACTTAGTTCTTAAAGAAAAAAAAATTGTGGTACAGAGTTTTAAAAATGAACAAAAAGAAAAACAACAAACTGTTAAATATGAAACAAGAAATTGGCAACAGCAAAATCTGATCAGCAGTTATTCTGATCAACAAGAGAATCCTTTTTCCTAGAATTAAATATTTCTTGTGTATTTCTAGGAGTTATCTTTTCCATTTCTTTAGGGATATCTATTCTAGTGGTTTTGCTGGAATGTACTTGATTCAGCAAGGAAAAAATATTTTTTTTAAGTGTGATGCAGAAGAAAAAGAAGTTTTGTAAGAATTTAAAACTGTAGTCAGTAAACTAGTGTAAAATGAAAGTGTGTGTGTGACTCAACTCTTAAAATAAAATATTGTTAAAAAAGAAATTCTCTGATAGCATTAACTTATATTATATTTTTTTTAAAGGTGAGAAAAAAATCTGCTAAAGTTCTTGAAATGGAAGAATTTGAACAAGTGGAAAAAACTCAACAAACCACAAAGAAAACCAAGACACCTAAACCGGTCAATTTAGAAGAGGCTGAAGGGTCAGATAAAGTCAAATCAGGGAAAAAAGCAAAATTAATCAAAACAGCGGATATTGAGTACACACCTGTCACAAGTAAAAAAAACAAATCCAGCTCGCAGCTTTCCAAAGCTTTGCAGTTGGCACCACTACCAGTTGCCAGTTCAAAGCAAGAGGTAAATTGAGGGGCCTTCTGGGAACATTTAGGTGTATTTTAGATAACAAATTATATACAAGTTCATTAGGCTTATATTTTATATATATTTATATATTTTAGCATCAAAAAGATAAAATGATTGTTATCATTTTTATTTTAATCATTTTTTTTAAAAGTTCATATTATTCCTGCTAGTATTTTTACAGTTAAACTTAATTAGTCATTTTAAATATTTGAATACTTAAAACTCTTTGCACCATTTGTAAGTTTGATTTCATTTAGGACTTTGTCAAGTGCTTCTATATTTAATAAAGTTCCATGAGTTGAATATATATGAGGCTGGATCTCATATGTATTGCAGAAATGAAAATCAAAAATTTTTTTTTAAGCATACATTTTTACATAGAACAATATTACAATATATAATAATATCAATAGTTGATATGACCAGTAGATGGAATATTCAAGCAGATCCATTTTGTTTGTAGTGAAGCATTTTTGTTACATTTACAAACATCTCAAAACATATTTTATGTAAGCAATACTTAAAGCAAGTTACTTTATTGACTTCAGAGACTTAGTCTTAACTCTAAGTCATTGCTTTTTCTGGTAGATTCAGGCAATCCATTCCATCCTCTAAAGACACAGAGAAAGAAGGAGTCCTTTGTAGTATCCTATAGAATAACATTCATCTTTTAAAGTCATTTTATTGTTCCTATTTTACCTCACCGACCTTCTTCTATACATATAATTTAAAAAAAAAATATCTGTAAAGTGAATTTTAGTTCCATGAGTCAAGTTTTAATATGTTAAATTAATTGTATTAACTAAAGTAAATCTTTGGCTGTTTGTTTTTAGTCTCATCACAGTACTGACCAGCACAAGGCAGTCAAAACAGACATAGGTAGTCCTAAGCAGACCACTGGTGTGAGCCCACAGGACCAGAAAAGTGTCATCAAATACCTGCTTAGCTCTCCATCTTCAGCTAAGGCAACTCCTGCTGCCACTAAGATATCTTCGAATGCCGCTAGCAACATGTCTGACACTTCGCCCACAGAGCACGCCCCTAAAAAAACTAAAAAACCCAAGGCAGACAAGGGCACAATAAAGGTGAAAGTAAAAAAAGAAAAATCAAACTCGGGGCCCACAATGGAAGAGCCTCCTCAGGGTCTAAAGATGAAAATATTTGCCAGCAGTGACCCAAACAGTGCCCAGGTGACACTTTCAACTCAGCCCAAACCCAAGAAGTCCAAGAAGCACAAACAGCAGCCTCCGACTGTTACAGATCTAGCACAGACACCTAATTCTGATAGTTCCCCTCCTAGTGTCACAACCAAAAAATCCTCCAAGAAAAATCTCACAAAAAAAGAGCGACTCATACAGGAAGCTATATCTGCAGCTAAACAAATGCCAAACTTGGCAGCAATGGGTAGGTTTTGAATTGATTACAACTTTGACAATTTTTAGTTTAATTTTCATGTACAATATTTATTTTTTTTTCCCTAAAATAATTTTTAATCCTCCATGACCAAGCTACCTTCATGACTCTCCAAAACAAGAAAATATTAAAGAAAGTTACAGAATTAGTCCAGATATGAACCTACTACATATTATTACTAGCTTAGAACTTTCTGAAATATGCTGTCTACACAAAAATTCAGACTGTTATAATAGTACTTAAGGAGGTGAAGTGGCTGATTGGTAAAGCACTTGGACCCCTGAACTGGGTTTGAATCCTGTTGAATGAAGACTGGTATTTTAAATTTCTGGATTTCTAGGGCGCCTCTGATTCCATCCAGCTTTAATGGGTACCTGACAGTTGGGGAAAAGTAAAGGTTATTGGTCGTTGCCATTGTGCTGGCTGCATGACACCCTGCTTGTTAACCATGAGCCACAGAAACAGATATTTTTTACACCATCTGCCCAATAGATTGCAACATCTGAAAGGGTAACTTTACCTTTTTACGTACTTAAATGCACACCTGACCCTGAGAGAAATGTAAAATTGGAAAATAACATTTTGCTTAGTCTTTACATATTTTAGAATGTCATAATTACCTAGTCCTACAGTGCTTTGTTTTTATGTATTATTTTTAATCACTTCCTTGTATAACTAAAAGGCTATGATCCTGCTATTATTTGTATTTGTTTAATGATTTTATCTGTATAGCACTGTACCGGTACTTAAAGTGCTATGCAATCATATGAATTAGTTTGGCTTTTATCTGTATAGCTTTCAATGTCTCTGTTGTAATTAATTTGTGATGTATTGTCTTGTAGTGACATCACAGCAAAGTTTTTCAGCTAGCTCTGTGGCACAACCAGCTGCTATTCCAACCAAAGTCAAGAAGAAAAAAATCAAGTCCAAACCTGTCATGTTGGAATTGTAAGTAAAGTTTCCCATCAGAATATTACTTTTCATTAATGTTACAATGTAGGCTCTTAAAAGAAATACTCTCTATTTTTTGTGCACATATGGTCTAAACTGGTAAACTGTAGGCGCAGTAGCTGAGCAGTAAAGCAGGTTCGAATCCTGGTGAATACTGGGATTTTTAATTTTGGGATCTTTGGGAGCCTCTGAGTCCAGCCAGCTCTAATGGGTACCTGACATTAGTTGGGGAAAAGTAAAGGCGGTTGGTCCTTTTGCTGGCCACATGATATCCTTGTTAACTGTAGTCCATAGATACAGATGACCTTTACATCATTGGCCCTATATACCACAAGGTTTGAAAGGGGACTTTATTTTTTATGGCCTAAACTAAGACTATCTAATTACACTTTTTACACGCCCTATAACAACTTAAATATTTAATAATCATAAAAATAAAAAAATCAATTGAAATTAAGCAGATTTTTTTTCTTTATTGAAAAAAAAACAACACATTTAATAAATTTACATACTGCTACTAAATGAACTATTTTTGAACCCATATTTTTTTTTTTAAAGTAAACATTTGATTCTTTTTAAATGTTAGCATTTATAAAGATTCACCACCTTCACCTATCCTTAGTCTGTAAGGGCACAACATATGATCTGTTGACCATCTTTCTCCATTCCTCTCTGTCTTTTGCCTTCATTAGAATCTCAATCTCAAGCCCGTCAATTTTTTTTAGTATTGTCTATGTATTGCTTACTCTGCCTTTCTTTCCCTTCTGGTCCCTGCTGGAAGGTCTTTGTAAGCCCTGAGGACCTTGTGATATGGCCATTAAGCTCAAGTATGGTCAGCAGATCATTGTGGGGCCCAATAGCTATTTTGATGCTGTTTTGAATTACCTCATTTGTGATGTGGTCTTAGATGTTGATAACTAGTATCCTTCAATTTAATATTCATTTGGAAAAAATATACATTTCAATTTCAAATTACAACACATTTGAACCTAAGAAAATCATGTTTGGAAACAAAAGCATCTCTAGTGACCAAGACAATAATGGATCCCGTCTTAGCTGATGTATGGAACTCTATGAAAAATGAAGTGTCCATAATGATGGCTTACAGCACAATGCTGAACTATATGAAGTTCATACTTATACATTTTGCATGAAACCACTTCAATCACTTTGACATACAGCTCAAGAATGAAATAATTTGATACCAATGTCTGAAACTTTGGCAATGGTTTGTAAAAAAAAATAAAAACAAAAATAGGGCTATGGATAAAGCTCCTTTGCATATCTGTGTTCAAACACATTATTTAATAATGATTGACAAGCTTTCAAATTCATACATTTAATGGCTTCAAAAGTAAAGATGGAAGAATGTGTGCAATCAGGCCAGAGCCCTTTAAGGGCTGTATCGCCACTGGGATGGGTGGATGGATCAAAAGTAAAGATCTGGATGATTAGAATAATAATAAAGAGTGCTTTTTACCCATTATTTTAATTAATAGTAATCTCTGCCGATTTATGTATTGTTCTATGGGTTATCATTAAATTTAAAACACTTAAATTGAAAACACAAAAGAATAAAATTAGTAATATTAAATCTTAGTATCTTATCTTTTGATTTGAAATAGACATTGTGTAAGTATTATATTGTCACCTTTGTGTAAACATTACTTTGTTTATGTTGTCAGCGTCTTGTTCATAATTTTTTACACATTTCACATAAAGCTCATGGTAGATAAGACAATGTTTAGGAGTAATATCAACGCAGCAACTATTCTTTGAATTTCTGTTTGCAATAGAGATTCTCCAACAGATGAGCTTGACCATTCAGAGTTAATGGATGATGAGGATGATGAAGATGATGATGACGATGAAATGAATTTGATCATTTCTGAAAACGAGGGCAAGAAAAAGAAAACTCACAGCAAAAAAAAAGGTTCCTAATAAATTCCATTTTATTTAGTTCTAATAAATTCTAGCTGCTAATAAACTTCTGACATTTTAAAAAGTAAAAGTCATTGGTCATTTTGCTGACCAAAGATTACCTCTTTAATCATTGACTAGAGAGACTTTTGAACATAATATTGTTATAACCCTATTGGCGGCGCAAAAGGGTTAACTGTGTGTAATCAGCTGACATGTGACACGCCAGTAGAACAGTTTAGCTGTATCGAAGGGGAAAGAACAGTACTGGCATGAACTTTGCACGCAATTGTGACCACTGTTATGGTCATCTGATCATAAGCCTGTGTGTATGAGAGACCAGAGACTGAGTGTGTAGGCAGAGCAGTTCAAGACAGGACACGGAGGAGACCATGTCTGTTAGTCTGGCTATGAAGTCGGTCCTGGTCGAGTCCTCAAGTGAATGTCCAGAAAGAAAGACAGTAGAGTTTAGTTCTGTGATGTACAGTGTAGCATTTGTAGTTGTTGGTGTGTTGCCTATTGTCTAGTATTGGCTGTTATCTTTCCATTATTAAAGTACCAGATTACTTTTTGGAGCTCTTGTTGTCAGGTTCTTTGATGTGTTATGTTATGTGTTTAGCAGTGTTTACAGAACGCCTGAGATAGGAAGGAGAAATGTAACAATATCTTCTGTCTTAGGGATTGTCTCAATAGGAAAGAACTTTTGCTTGTCTTGTGTCACCTAATTAAAAAAAAATAATTAAGGGATAGGATTCTGTTCTGTCCTTTACTTTAGTCTGTTAGAACATTGGGGCACCACACATGATCTGCTTGCTTTAGTCTTAACCATATGAATGAAAAAATAATTCTTGACTCTACCTTTCCCCTCCCCTCCCCCCTTTCCTCTACTGTAAGTTTTTTTTTTTCTTTTTATGTATTAGCTAATTTTTGTTACATTGTTGGTAAATTGTCATCAATCAGTATTTCTTGAAATTCCTTTTTGCTAGCTATTCATGTTAAATTATCCCATGTATCCTTATACACTAGATCCAAATGCTAACCTTGTTGATACTTGTAAACAAATTAATCATGTTTACAAAATATGGTATTCTTTCTGACTGAAATTTTTCTCTTTCTAATTTTTTAAAACTTAGCTTCCAAAGAGAAATCTGAATCCCTGTCCCCCAAGGTAGGAATTATTTTATTAGAAATTTTTCATTACACTAAAAATAATTATTTAAAAAAATTCATAATGTCAGTGAGCTAAATAAAACTGTGCAAGATGATTTTATTTACCTAAGTAATGCAAATGTCTCAAATTTTACAGCGAGAAAAAAATGATGACAAAATGTCCAAGAGAGCACCAACTGCATATATGTTGTTTTGCAACACTCACCGACCAACTATTGTGGATGAAAATCCTGGAATAGGTAATGGAGTGATCGTTCAATGGACTTTTATGTTACCCGTGTTTGTAAT
>JADKLZ010000130.1:12193413-12228691 GCA_021533235.1 Biomphalaria straminea
TCAGTGTGACTCTTTCCTGAAGTTTCCAAGCGTGGCACTTCCCAGAGTTTCTTAACCCGTTTCCCAGTTCGACTATTCTCGATTCTTTTCACAATATGGCTCTTCCTGGGTCGTTTCTCAAAGTCTAAGAGTGATTTCCTTTTTTTCTTGGTAGAGCTCTAGTGCATGTGTTTATGAAGATGCTCTAATTGTGTTTCTCCTTAGGGTGATACTCGATAGCTGATCTATCAACATGTCAGCTGTGAGGGATTACAAGATTTCAATGTTGTACTGAAAACGGTCAGAATGATAACATAGAATCCTTCAGAAACTACTTTGTCTTATTTTGAAGATTGTTTGCATTCGTCAAGAACTTTGTGCAAGTTGATACAATTTTGTTGTCATTGGGCTGCTTTTCTTCAGGTTAGGTGCTGGGCTTTGAACCGAAATTCCCATTTAAGAAATAACGATAACGGTCTAAAGCAAACATTCTTCTTTTTCTTCTTAAACTGGCAGGTAGAGTTGAGCCTTCGGCTCTTAGAACTCTAGGCCAGCAATAGTGAACAAGAGCTCCCTCTCACCGGTCTGAATGAAAAACAGTGTCCACTATTTTGTCTGGCGGGTGGGCCAGACTCGCAGCATGAGGCCACGTATGCTAAGACCCCGCCATTTTCCTTTTCTATACCAGGCTAACTGTGCGGGACACGCCTTTTATGTAACGGCCCTTTGAGGAACAGCGCCTGGAATGTGACAAGGTTGTGGGAGCTTTTTTTACAACTCCGCACAGTGCAATGAGGATGCTCTCGTACCCCCTTAGGCACCCCCACGGGAGTCTTGTTTTGCTACCCTTTAGCCTAATCGTTTCCTCCTACGATCGTTTCCACCCAGGCGCCACTATGAGGCAGGGTATCTTGCCCTGGAAAGCATAAATACCTGAAATAAAGGCTTTCGTTTATCAGTCTGTTGTGCCATTGATGTTTAGCTCTAATGCCTTTTGCTCCATTCTACGCGTGTTTTTGTTATTCAGAATACTAGATCCAGTGGCGTCACTTGGGGGTGGAGTGGGGTGAGGATCACACAGGGTGACACCTTTAAAAGGTTTCAATTTTTGTCTTTTTAACTACTTGGATGAAAATCGGATGTTGTGTTATGAATAGGAGTGCGGCCTAAAAAAAAAAAACAAGTTTAAGAACTACAGTAATAAAAAGTCAAACTGTTTTTGAAGAGAAAATTAAAGTCAATAAATTCAAAAAAAAAAAAAAAAAAAAAGACATTACTCTTAAATAACACACAATATGCGTCTTTAAATGTATAATGTAGATTTATGTAGGCCTATGCATGTCGGCCTATACCGATCGAGTAGAAAGTTTATTACAGTATTTGTTAAATGAACAAAGTATTATATATAAATATATATAACCATATTGAAAATTTTTGTTTGGTATGGAAAAAGGGAAATAAATGCTACTTAGTGAAAGATGTGGCTGTATATGTGGATCTATTTCCCTTATTGCGTTTTGTACAGGTTTTCCCTCTACCATTTCATATTCTCGAACCAAGATAAAGCTCTGTAGACTGTATATATATGCATAGTCAATCACAATAAATGAATCTACTGTGAAATACAAATTAGTTATTCTATTAATGGTAATTTAAAAAAATGTTTAATAAAAAAATAATTTATTCATGCAGAATTGAGATATGTGTTTTGCGTTTTCTCCACTTCGGTTTGTCTCCTATCCTCTATGGAAAGTAAAATTATTATCATCTACAGATTATGAAATTTCATAAAAAACAATCTTAAAAACATTATAGAAAATCACATACCCACTAAATACACATCAAACAAAATAAATAAATGCTGGTTTAATAATAGATTAAAGAAGCTTTGTAAACAGAAAGAAAATCTATATAGAAAATTTAAAGAAACTAAGGCAGAAAGAGTTTATAAAAAGTACATAAAAATTAAGCACCTAACCCAAAAAGTAAGCAGACAGCTGCAGAATGAGTACATGAACAATGTAATATCTAAAGATACAACAAAAACCTATGGTCATACATTAAGTCTAAGAAAATGGAAACAACCGGCATAGCGCCATTAAAAGGAGAAGACAACTTAACGCATAACGATAATGAAACTAAAGCTAACATCCTAAACAAATACTTTGCATCAGCATTCTCAGCCCCAGGAGACAAAGACATATCAATTAATTTAAACCAAGTAGACACTATAGGAGAGATAGAAGTACAGGAAAATGGAGTCCAAAAACTATTAGCCAGCATCAAGCCGAATAAAGCGTCGGGACCTGATGGTATTCCAGCAAGATTACTCAAGGAACTAAGCAAAGAACTAGCACCTGTGTTCAAAATACTTTTTCAGGCATCTCTTAACCAGGGCAGAGTACCAAGGGACTGGAAAGAAGCTAATGTCACACCTCTGTTTAAAAAAGGAGAAAAATCTGAACCAGGAAACTACAGACCAGTATCACTTACCAGCATCACATGTAAAATCCTAGAACACATAATATGTAGCAACATCATAAACCACTTAGATAAACATAATGTCCTTACTCCATACCAACATGGCTTTAGGAAACATAGATCATGTGAAACACAGCTAATAGGACTAATTGATGACTTTTCAAAAGGTTTAGATAAAAGTGAACAAATAGATGCTATCTTACTAGACTTTTCCAACGCCTTTGACAAAGTTCACCACCATAGTTTGCTTAAAAAATTAAAATTTTTTGGTATTGATGGTCCATTGCATCAGTGGATTAAAGATTTTCTGATAGGAAGAGAACAAACTGTAATAATAGATGGTTCTAAATCAACACCAATAACAGTAAACTCAGGTGTACCCCAAGGAACAGTCTTAGGTCCACTACTATTTCTAATTTACATAAACGATTTACCAAATTGCATTAGTTCAGGAACAAAAGTTAGATTATTTGCAGATGATTGCATAATATATAGGACAATAAAAACAACACAAGATACAGAAATTTTACAAAGAGAATTAGATGAATTACAGAAATGGGAATCAAATTGGAGCATGTCTTTCCACCCAGAAAAATGTCAGTTATTAAGAGTAACAAAAAAACTAAAACAAATTAATTCCACTTATCTTATTCATGGTAAACCAGTAACACAGACTAAAAACGCAAAATACCTAGGTGTTATAATAAATGAAAAACTGTCATGGAATCCCCATATTGATGAAACTATAAAAAAATCAAACAAAGCATTAGGGTTTATTAAAAGAAATTTCTATAAATCAAATAAGAACATAAAACTAAAATGCTATTTAACCTTGGTTAGGCCAATAATAGAATATGCATCCTCTGTTTGGGACCCCTCAACTCAAGAAAACATTAAGAAATTAGAACAGACACAAAATAGAGCAGTGAGATTCATAACAAACGAATATTCACATTTCACTAGAGTAACACCTTTAGTAAAATCACTAAATTTAGAAAGCCTTCAGGATAGAAGACTTAAGAGTAAAGTAGCAATTATACACAAAACACTGAACCATAATCTCCAAATACAAAAACAAAACTTAATAAAATACTCAGAAAGACACAAAGATAAAGGCACATTCCTCGTCCCATATGCTAGGACAAATCTGTACAAATGCTCTTTCTTCCCTAGTGCCATTAGAGCATGGAATGGTTTGCCTGAGCTAGCCAGGAAAACCAGTGACTTGGCAGAATTTAAGTCACTGGTAAATATGCATGACTGAATGCACGACGCGTAGGACGTAATCATCTTCTTTTTTGAAGTAACGTCTGTATTATATAAGATAAGATAAGATGTTTTAACCTGTTCTTGCCTTCAATTTATTTATTTATTGATTACCCTTTTTAATTCTAAACGGGATTTTAAAAAGTAAATTTACTCATTTTACCAATTGTCTCCCTTGCACCTATAAATTTTATAAATAATTTGTTTTTTCACGTTTTCCCTTTTCAACAATACCTCTATTCAAGTCATAAATTCATGGAAGTTGGGTGGAGGTTGGAACCTGGACGCTGATCTCAAAAACGGCTCTAAGGATTTTCCTAGAAATTTAACATATGCTGTATATCGTTGTGAAATGAATTGCTAGCTCGTTGGTCACACGGGAAAAAATATCAGCTGTTAAATTTCTAGACAAATTTGGCTTTTGAACGAGAAAATACTTATCGTGAACGGAGTCACGGATGCACGGACTATAGGTCTTCGGGAGTTTCCGGACGTAGGCTTCAGTCATTCAAGAGTTTAATAAATTTATGCTCGGGAACATTTTGCTCGTCGTCTTCTAAGTGTTAGATCTAAAGGTCTATCATTGGAATGTTTTATAAAGTCTATACATTCGTTAAACCGAAATTCATTCTCCGGGGGGGGGGGACAAATCTTCCTTTTAAACAAAAAATATAATTCATTAGTTAATTAGAGCAAAATAATCGCTCTATATGCCTAAGTTTTAGAAAGGACGTATTGTCTTTTTATTTTAAAAAAGTATTTTTTCTTGTCTTTATGAAAACAAAATCCTTATAGCCTAAACGATTATTTTTTTAGAAATCTTTGTAGCATGTCATTTTTTTATTTTTAAAAATGTATTCTAGTTATGAATTTAAAAAAAACTTGACCTTGACCTGCATATTTCCTAGAAATCAAATTGACTTCCTGGCTTCAACAAGGAAAACAAAACTCTAATGTTACTAAGAAAGCATTCTGAAAGATATTTTCAAAAATATATTCCTACTAGCAATTCCCACCTGCTACGCCATTTGATTAGTTCCCAGGCTCTATAATGTTTTTTGGCCATGGATCCCCCCCCCCGATCTTTTGTCTTACTTATAACAATAGTAATATACAAATATATGATTTTCTTATTACGCCCTGCAAATCGTATGCTCATATAATACTTAGAAAATAGTTCTTCATACAACTTCTGAGTATTCTGGTGCTTTTCGGCAGGAAATCACACAATACTTAGGAAATAGTCCTTCATACAACTTCTGAGTATTATGGCGCTTTTCGGCAGGAAATCACACAATACTTAGGAAATAGTCCTTCATACAATCTCTGAGTATTATGGCGCTTTTCGGCCGATACCCTTTTTTTCTTATTGCATTTTTCGCATCGAACGCTCACATAAAATATTCGCAGAAAGTACCCAACCCCAATGAATGCTCTCGTAACACAATTGTAGCCTATGATTTATAGTTTGCTAGTTGAATTAGTCTTAGCGCTATGTTGATCTTGGTCGGACCCCCCCCCTTTTTTTTTTTTTGTTATCACTGTGACGTAGTAAAATAAAGTTATACCTACATGTCATTTTGTTTTTATAATTTTTTACACACATAACACTTTTCAGTTACACTCGGTTTCATATGACACACACACTGTGTCATTTTACGTCTCGTGAAATGATTGTTTCCCCCTTGCAACTTCTTGTGTGAATAAAGAGGCCAATCCTTGATACACAGCTGCGGTTGCAGGTTGGGCATATGTAATCACCAGGCGCCGTTGCATTTTCAACCTTCTTTCTGTTTCTGTTGTGTATGGCATCTGCAATCAGGGACCCCTCCTTTATGCTCTCTCTCTCTCTCCATGTGGATCTATCCAGTGCCACCTTTTCCCAGCTGCTAGTGTCGATCTTGAAGAGCTTCATGTCGCGTTTACATACATCCGTATAGCGTAAAAGTGGGCGACCAGCGGCTCTTCTGTCTTCTACTAATTAGATCGCTATACAAAACACACACACACTAAAGAACTAAGACAATTGGTTCTGATCACATAGATTTATTATTGTTAGTCTAGATCTATTACAAATTTAATTACATGGCTGATCTAAACTAATTGATACAATTACACTTTTAAAAAAAATCTCCTTCTTTTTTAAAAAAAGTATTTTTATATTTTTCTGGTTTGTTTCATGCTGTCAAAAAAAAAAAATACAAGAAAGTACATGGCAGTTTGGCTGAGTGATGATCAAATAAGATGATAGTAAATGACTATTTTCTCATGATGATAAAAAAACAATAACATGAAAGTAGAGGGCAACTTGGATGTGTGATAATAAAAAACATGAAAATAAATTGGGATGTGTGATAATTAAAAAAAAAACTATGAAAGTAGAGGGCAATATGGATGTGTGATGATAAAAAAAAAACATGAAAATAAATGGTAGCTGGGATGTGTGATGATCAAATAACATGAAGATAAAGGGCGACTAGGATGTGTGATGATCAAATAGCATGAAGATAAAGGGCGACTAAGATGTGTGATCAAATAGCATGAAGGTAAAGGGCGACTAGGATGTGTGATGATCAAATAACATATGAAAGCAAAGTTCAACTGAACGTTACTTTATTATACATTTGGGATATACAGATCTAATGTGTCGAATCCGTCAACTATTACCCCTTACCTGCCTATTGAAGAAATTAAAGAAATTAAAGACAAAAATGGAAGAGGCGGGGCAAGTGTAGGGGAGGGGGGCATACAAGCGTATTACATCATTTTGATATTTGACTGGGACTGCTAAGGAAAGATAAGCTAGTGAGATGGGGAATAATTGGCAGAAGAAACTGATGACAAGATAATGGAGCAGATGTGATGTGACGTTTTTGTTTCAATATCGCAAACAAAGAAAAGCTTCCGCCGTAGCAAAAAGAGAGAGAGAGAGGAGAGAGAGAGAGAGAAAGAAATTCAATACGCTCGCGGAAACTGTCGGGTGCAAGAGACACTTCGGACGCAGCAATTTACTTTGATGAGAACTTTCTGATTAGCAACCACTGCGTCATCTCATCAGTGGCGTAGCATCCATGGCGCGAAGGGGTTCAATGAACCCGGGCCCACGACCATTAGGGGCCCACAGCCTGTGAAGTAGCAACAAAGACGCAAACGGGTTCATTGCACTTGAGCCCATGACTCTTGACTAGTTTGGGCCCACGCAAGAACTTACTGATAATTAAAATTTCGAAACAGCTGTTATTTATTCAATTTTTTTAAAGCTCAATTTTTTTCTTTTTTATTTGTATTTATAATGTGTTATAACAACTTTTCGTTATCCACAAATGTAAGCGGTTGTAAATCTAAAACTTTAGCATCCAAGAAAATGTCGTAGATGCTTTGAATTAGTGTCCTCGAAAGTTTTAGGCACATTGTTTTGTTGTCTTTGTATTGTGTGTAAAATTTTCAAGTAATCATTAGAAAAGAATTTTTTAAAATAGGAGACGAAATCTAAAAAGAGAGAAAAATATTTAGCAAGCAAACCAGAGTAAGTGACATATGAAACGTTAAAATGGAACATGTTTGTTCTGAATGGCGAAACCAAATATTGGGGAGCAGATTTATAACAAAGATCTAGAAGACAGATATGTGCAAGTTATCATGGCAATAGCGTCTTGGCGCCTAAAGCACCAATGCTTAAAGTGCTTGTTCATAGTTCTTAGAGAATGTTAACATCATTAGGCCTATATTTTTACAAAAACATGATCATGGGAATAGTCTTTCGGGATTGAATGCCTGTACATTAGCCGTGGTCGGAACGATATCGCCCACATCGCAGTCTCCCCCCCCCCCCACTCCACACAGCTGATCTATCCAAAGGTATATACATAGGTCTATATGTATATGGAAGTCTGACCAATGCTTAGTATTTGTTTTATAGCTCTAAAGAAAGTTAACACCATTATATATATTTGAAAAAAAAACACTAGGCTTTATTTAAAATTGCTATGAATATTGCCATTTGGCAGAAAAACAAAGCCCCGCGGATTTAAAACTAGATAATAGACCTGTTGGGCAATGCAGTTCGGGCTAAAATATGGAGGTCCAATCTGCATCATTTTTCTCTTTCATTGTTGAGAGCACTCGAGACATATTTAAACTTGATTAAAAAAATGTTTTGTGATCTTAATGACGTAATACCCTGAAACAGCAATGAATGGAGTCATTTTGGCTGTGTAATGTTGAATGTGATTACTACACACTAGACTGGTCACTATACTGTGTCGCGAGAATGTTGTGGAGTGCTGTGTTCTCACTTCCTGAATTCTGGAGTCAGACTTAACAGGAGACGAACACAGATACTAAAGACAAAACATGACTTTTATTGAAGATAAAATAATTATACTGCACTTCTCTCGTCAGTTACATGGGTTCATGTCCGCCAAAGGAGCAGTATCAAGTATACGTTCAATATATTCAATTATCCAGTGTAGATCACAAATAACGTCCGCATCAAAGCGGGTAACAATGAACTTCCATAATAAAGTATAACACACAATAATCCTCAGAATAATAATAAATACTAGAAATACATGTCTCAAGCGATTACTGGCTCTAAGTCTGATATTGTCCGTACCGGACTAAAGATACTACTTTTCTTGACTTAACTGACTCAACTAACTGAAGTAAGTCAACTAACGTAACTGACTGACTTAAAGTGACTGACTTTAAGTAACTGGACTCAAGTGATTGAACTAAAGTCAAAGTCATTTTATTCATACTACTTCCTGTACATCAGGAGTTTCACGAGTCTTTTCCCCCGTCTTAACCAATGGTCATTTAACAATAATGTCAAACAAGACTGTGACATACCCCCAAAAATAGCAATTAGAGAATTACTGCTAGGTTTTCGTTTTTGTGAGAGCCAGACGTTTGCCGAATAGGCGGAGCAAATGCTCCATCTAATGAATAATCCCAATTTATCTTTAAATAAACTGCGAGGCTAAACTGTGTCGGTGCCTCCAATATAAGTGGATATTAGGACCTACAATAGTCTTCGGGTAATGCTTCATCAAAAGAAGTTGCTCACGCATTATGTTCGCTATGCTAACCACGACTTAAACTTGGTCTTAAATAATTCCGTCAGCTGTGTTCAAGACGTTGCAGATTTATAGGACTTTTTTTGCTCACAGCATCTCAAGATGGGCGAGTCTCGAATCCAATAGGAAGAACAAAGTATATAATACACTAAAATACTTTCCCCCCACAATTTGGTCATCAAGGAATAATGCTCTAACAACAATGAGATTAAGATGTTTGGATGTACCAAAGCAGTTTGTGTTTCTCAAAGAAAACATTGTTCTGCTTATTGTCCAACACAAAATTGTAAGCGCAGTCAGCGTTGCGTTGAAAATGTTGAATAAATCTGGAGCAAGCTCTACATAAAGCAGAAAGTATTGGAATGGTTAAGATACACATACATTCAGATTACTCAATTGTTCTGTCACAATTTACATTCTTCTTATTTGGTGGAGGGGGCCCACCAAGATATTCTTGAACCCGGGCCCACAGATACCTTGCTACGCCACTGCATCTCATGCCTTGGGTTAGAGAAAGAACTTGAAGCTTAAATTATGGGAGCCAGATACACGTGCTTATTGGAAGACATCTAAAAAGTATTTAAACAGATCAAATCATGGAACTTCCATTCTCCTTTTACTTCTACTGGTATTTTGGTTTAGAATTATCAAGTAATATTTTTTCAAAAATCTGGACACCGTGAAATATTGCATTGTTTTCTTGTTTTAAAAAAATAATGTAAAGAATTTGTGTACATATTTATCTTAGAATATTTTATCTGTACCCATGTCCGTATCCTAAAGGTTTATGGCCATGATGATTGCCTCTGATGATAGTTTTTTATATTGTTCGAACCAGAAGAATACAAAATTCGTATTTTAAATCTTGTTGTATCAAGTTTCGCGAGCCTATTTCAACTTAGTTCCATCTAGACGTGTGATGTTCAGATTCAGACATTGCCTCATCAATCACTCCTTTGTTTCACCCTAAATTTAAAAAAAAAAGAATTGTGGGGAACTAACTAAGCTTACGTACTTACGTACTTAAAATATAGCTATAACGTTGTTGTTGTTGTTTTTTTAATAATTCAGTAATTATGCATAATGTTAAAATCATAGAATACATGAGGGCGCGGTGGCTGAGCGGTAAAGCGCTTGGCTTCCGTACCGAAGGTCCCGAGTTCCAATCCTGGTGAAGACTGGGATTTTTAATTTCGGGATTTTTGGGCGCCCAGCTCTAACTGGGTACCTGACACTAGTTAAGGAAAAGTAAAGGCGGTTGGTCATTGTACTGGCCACATGGATTCATTGGCCTCCTTCAGTCGTAGAACGACTATGGTTCATCTCGCACACTTCCTCGTGTGGCTGATTAGCCCTATTTTGGAGAGACACTCCCGTCCACAAGTATCGCAGGTAAAGGTGGTCTTCGCTACAGTGGTAGAGGAGCTGGCCATTTTCCGCATTGTCCGCTTTTCTTCCAGAGCTGAGGCCCATGCTCTTTCCCTGTCCATAGCTTTCTTGGTCACTGTCTCTCTCCATCTGGCCACACGACACCCTCGTTAACCGTGGGCCACAGAATCAGATGACCTTTACATCATCTGCCCTCTAGACCACAGGGTCTGAAAGGGGAACACTTTTTACTTAAAATCATACAAACATATGAATTAAATATCAACGTGTGTTGGAGTAGTTCTTCTAAGTGTTTGTATGTTTGTATAACAATCCCATAATTTGTTGTTGTTGATTTTTTACTACTTTTACTTACATTATGGAACATACGTAGGCTAATACAATTAAGTAGAGACATATAATAGGCGTGGTGGCTAATTGGTAAAGCGTTTTGGTTCCGAACCTGGGAACTGGCGTTCCTGGTTCGAATCCTGGTGAAGGCCGGAGATTTTTTAATTTCGGAATCCTTGGTGAAGGCGGTTGGTCGTTGTGCTGGCCTTAAGACACCCTCATTAACCGTGGGCCACAGAAACAGATGACATCATCTGCCCCGTAGATAGCGGTGTTATACTTTATGTAATTGTCTTTTAAATTACACTTAACCTATATTTTTACCTATGTAATTCTATCATTGGTTTCATGTACAGTTGTCTCCCCTAGGCATGGAAAACAATTAATAAATATTGTTAAAACATCATTATTCTATTAATAAGAATTAGGTCTTTGGTAGAACACAAATTGGATAAAATTGTATTTCTCGCGCCATGTAAAATTACGCATACACACCAGAGGCGTAGTGACCAAAACGTGCGCCCAGGCGCCCCTCCCCCCCCCATCCCATTTTCCATGAAAATCGCATAGAAATAAAAGCTGCGTGTGGCGCCCCTCCCTGAGGCATCATGCCTCCCAGTGGCGTAGCGTAGGGAGGGAGGGGGGAGCTTTTCAAAATCCCCAAACGGGTGTCCGAAATTTGTTTGTAAATACATAAATTAATATATTTGATTGACAAATAGTGTCAAGTACCAGCACGTTTTAAAATATTTTTCCGAAAGGGAAAAGTTAACGTTAGTTTTACATTTTAAAATGCAAATCTTTAATAGATTTGTTGCCGAATTATTTTACTTTCAAAAGAGATCAAACGTACTTGCAGCAAAAAATAATAATATTACTCTCTTTGTTACCACAAACAGGGGCGTCCTTAGCAGTGCGCGGGTCCCTGTGCGTGTGTCATGTGCGGGGCCCCGTAAGGATAATCTATATATACCGTACCACATCACGCTAACCGGCTTATCCGTCTCTAACGCTGTAACAATAACAAGACAGTATGTCCGCCTTAACGCTGTGGGCCTTCCTTATTTTTGTTACAAAACATAGAACATTGCGTAGCCATTGTTGCCTTACTCTTTGCCGCGCTAAGTCATAAATATACTGTATTGTAATTGTTCTGCATAAAGAAAATTCTTTCAACTTAAAAAAAGTTTTAAAATTACTGCCATGACCATAGCCTATTGGGACAAAAACACAAAAAGCAACCAATCCAAATATTTTATTTCGTATATTAACATCTACATCCAATCGGATTTTATTAGAAAAATGTGTGGTGATCAAGTTTGTGACAATAAAATCTCCGATCGCGGGGCCCCCTCAAGTGCGGGGCCTGGGGCGGCTGCCCCACTTGCCACCCTCTAAAGCCGCTACTAGCCAGGACTAGGTCTGGCCTGCGGATACGTCTGTTAGGCATAAATCAAAAAGCAATATTTCTTAACTGTGATAATCACTTTCTCAACGTGGCAGCTTTTCATTCTGCTGAGATAGATTGTCACCTTTTTTGGAACTGTACATGAATTGTTCAACTTTTTTTGTCCAAATTAACCCCCAGATATCCTTCCTTTTGAAGTTATTATCACATCCTTACTTTTAAAGTTCTTAAGACTGATATCTACTAGAAACTTTAATAATTTTGGATAAAGGCACATTCCTCGTCCCATATGCTAGGACAAATCTGTACAAATGCTCTTTCTTCCCTAGTGCCATTAGAGCATGGAATGGTTTGCCTGAGCTAGCCAGGAAAACCAGTGACTTGGCAGAATTTAAATCACTGGTAAATATTCATGACTGAATGCATGACGCGTGGACTTAATCATCTTCTTTTTTGAAGTAACGTCTGTATTATATAAGATAAGATAAGATAAGATAAAGGGTTCTCTAGACGTTGGTCTATAACTGTCTGTTTCGTTTGTTCTAACAGTTTACTGTTCATTGCCTTCGTCGGCATCATAGTACCCAGAGATATCTTCATCGAAACTCTTGTTCAAAAATCGTTGATTTCTTCTGATTGTTTTCCCATCGTTTGTTTATGATGTAAGATCTTGGTGAGTAATGTTTTTTTTTTATGACAACTGCTTTCTGCCATGTTTGTCCTAGACGAACTCTCACTTTCTCTCCGACAGGGTAATCTTTGGGTAGTCTTGCTTTTGCATCGTATTTCACTTTGCTTTTCATCTGTCGTTCGTTGAGTAATGTCTCTGCATTTTCGGTTACCGATGGTTTCAATAGTTTGGGATCAGTTGGAATGATGTCCCTGAGTCTTCTACTCATCAGCAGTTGTGATTCTAATCGAGTATTTCTATACTCGAGCATAGCAATATATAGATCCTTTCTATTGTATGTACCGTTATATCCTTTTGCTTTCGCACAAAACATAAACAATAAATATATTGAAACCCATTCAAGCTTTCTGCAAAATGATGAGAAACGGATGAAGCTGATCACCCAATCCAACGAAAAAGCAAAAGAAGGTAGTGAATACTATGGATTCCCTGTAATTAAACCAACCAGAAGAAAGAAAAAACTTTATAGGAAGTTTAGTTCTAATGTAGGACTGTCAATAGAACTGCAATTCAAAAGTTTTGCGACAGAAGTGCTGGACAGATTTCATATGGGGATGAAGGAAATAGGCTATTACAACTTCTGGAAAACAATGGATACCTTTGGGTTTCTTCTTGAACCAAGACACCTGTTGGATGATGACACGCTTATGACAAACTGTGTTACTTTTTCCTGTTTGTATGATGAAATAAATGGCAAATCGCTTGTTCAATGATGTAATTGATGTACGAGCAGTTTTCATCAACAAACCAGTAATACAATCCACAATAGACATATTGCGGAAACAGGCTTCATATGGTAATTACGTGTGCTCAAACCTTGCAACCTCCTCCGAATTCCGCTAACTCAGGCTACTTCCATTGCGTCATTCTCAAAGCTCAAGTTCATCAAAAACTATCACAGGAGCACAATGACGCAAGAAAGGCTTATCATGGCTTTAATGTCAGTGAAGTCATAAATACTATAAAGTATAGATGTAGATGATGTTATAGATGTCTTTGCTGCATAGAATGCACGAAGTGAAGCGATATGAATTGAGATTTGTCACTAGTGCATTATTTAGCTAATGAAAAAACGGCATTAATTATTAAAAGAGTCTTAATATTTTTTTTTGTTAAGTATACTGATATACTGACCAATTAGATCTTGGGCTTATATATTTCTTTGCGTACATTATGTCATATGTCGAATCCCCTAGCTACGCCCCTGATGCCTCCTTGCCCCCCCCCCCCACAATACGCCTCTGACACACACACACACAGGCTTTATATAATATATCATTAACAATAAATACCTAATGACTCACACACGCACACACACACAATTGAGTTTCTGGAAAAGAAAAAAAAAGATCTGAAACTACCAAATCGAATGATACAAATATAAGGCAGTGTGCGAATGATGTTACCACATTAAGTCAATTCCACCAATTGATATTGAATACAGAGACACAGATTTCAACCATTTTAATCCTTTACTAAACTTAGGAAGACAATCCTATAACTGGGAGGCTGCTGATTTTTTTTTTGTTCTTTCATGTTTATTTTTTTTATTGGATCTTAATTATAAATGAGTGAGAGAGACAGAGACAGAATATGTAATGTTTTGTGACACGTGTAGCATAGATGATTGTGTTGGCTGTCTCTTGTTACGGAAATTACAGGCATTGTACTGTATAATTGTGCTTTAGTTTTTGTTCATTGTCTCTACTGTCTCTATGGATGTTATCAGTCCGCATAACAGATGTAGGCAACGATTTCAAACACATGGGTACAAGCCCCTCCTCCCTCCCTCCCTCCCCCCCCCCCCGCCATCAGTAGCTCAGTTGTTTTTTTATTTATGTGATATCTCTATGTAAGTTGTCTTTATGTAGGATATCTCTAAGTAAGGTATCTGTATGTAAGGTATCTCTATGTAAGTTGTCTTTGTGTAAGATATGCCTATCTCTAAGTAAGGTATCTGCATGTATGGTATCTGTATGTAAGTTGTTCTGTAAGTTATCTGCGAAAGGTATCTATATGTAAGGTAATGGTATGTAAGTATGCATGTAAGGTATCTGTATGTAAGATATCTGTGTGTAATATGTCTGTATGTAAGATAACTGTGTGTAATATGTCTGTATGTAAGGTATCTTTGCGTATGGTGTCTGTATGTAAAGTTTCTCTATGTAAGGTGGTTTAATGTAATATGTCTGCATGTAAGTGTATGTTTGTAAGGTGTCTATGTATTAGTACCCGAAATTAAAAATCCCAATCTTCACCAGGATTCGAATCCGGAACTATTAACTATTAATTTTTAAATTATCACTTGTATCTCCGCAGGTTATTGAATCTCTGCATTGTCTCTGGGTGTGGGTCCAGTAAAAGATCCGGAATAGAACTGAGTGCAGGTCAATGACAGAAAATGGAAAGACATAGAAAAGTGTCTGTGACAGACAATAGAGAGATGATCAGGTCAGCGGCAGACAATTGAAAGATGTGGAATAGGGTCAGTTGTAGACAATAGAAAAGGGTTAGGTCAACGACAGACAATGGAAAGACAGAGAATAGGTTCGGCAGCAGACAATAGAGAGACAAACGATCAGGTCAGACAATGGATACATAGAATGATCAGATCAAGAACAGACAACGGAAAGACAACAGTTATGTCAATGGCAGAGACAAGAGGAAGTAGACAACGGAAAGACAACAGTTATATATATAGTTCGTCCATCGTGGTTCGATGATGACCACTTTTTCACCCAGAGGTCTGAGGGCTCTGCACTGGGGTTTTGTGCTTCCTCATGTGGTTGGTAAGACCTATGTGAGCCCGTAATGTTCGGCTGCACACTGGGCAGGTTATTCCAGCTGTAGCTAGAGTAATTGGCTTTGCTTTTATTCTCTGGCGTTTTTCTTCTGCTTGCGTTTTATTTTTTTCCTCAGCAACCTGTGTGCCAGTTTTCACAGCGAGACGCCATGATGCTCTGTCGTGTGCCTCTATCTCTCAGGTGGCTGGATCTATGCTGAACGCATTTAGAGAAGCTTTGAGGGTGCCCCTGAAGCGTTTTCTCTGACCACCTTGCGAGCGTTTTCCTTCGCTTAGTTGGCCATACAAGAGTCGTTTAGGCATGCGGCGGTCTTCCATTCTGCAGACGTTTTCCTACCCATCGAAGCTGGGAATGCATCAGGATTATGTGAATGCTTTGCAGACCCGCTCTTTGGGAGACATTATATCTGGTATTCTGCCATTTGACATTCAGTAGTTTTCTTATATATGTCATGTGGAAGTGGCTCAGTTTCTTTGCATGTTTTCTGTACACTGTCCACGTTTCTGAGTCATTGAGCATTTAATGTAGTAAACATTGAAAGAAAAGCGTGTTTTTTTTTTTTTACTTTCTCTCCCCCCCCCCAATTGGTTTAATTTAAATAATTTATACACCTAGAATTAGAGAGGGTCTTATGAAAGTGAGGGGCCCACTGCGGTCGCATATGTAGCAGTGTCCTAAGGCCGGTCTTGCAAAATAGCGGCGTATGCTAAGGCACCGGTCGACTAGTTTTTTTTTTTATTTCGCTTAAATTATTTCCATCTCTTCAAATTTTAGTTTCTCAGCTTGAATGTCTTATATCTAAATTATATATAGAGAGAGCAATAATAGTAGGCCTATAACCGCTTTAATGATTATATAAGTCCACGGACAATGCATCAAGGCTATAAATTAATATTTATAGGCTCTTTAGATTTTGAATTTCTTTAATTTACCTGAAGTTGAAATCTTTTGTAAACTGACTAGGGGTCGAAACATTAGAAGAGTGATGAAAGAAAATGCCCAATTTAAGTTAAACTCGATGTCATGTCATGAATAACTATTCCGTCAATTTGTAACTGTGCAATAAACCTGTTTAGACTGGTAACCATCAAAGAGAACTTACCTTACATCGAGAAAAAAAAATCAGTGCTTAATTATTTATGTAATAATCCCGTTGTGTCCCATCTGTGCTGAGATACATTCTTCGTCAAACACTTTTTTAAAGACTGCGCAGGTTGCATTGAAAGAGGATTGCCATTTGAAGTCAACATAGTCTACACGCAGTTGTTTACAATATATATAGGCCTATATGTGTGTTATTTATAAATCAGGATTCAAGGCTGCATTTGATATTCTATATTTATAATGACATCACGGACAAGTTTTTGTTCTACTCATAAATTATTGATTAGTTAAGATATCCGTTATTTTTTTCCTTTTAGTGTTTAATTCTACTTTATTTATATCACAGAGAAACTCATATAATTTAACAGATCTAAATTAATCTAGCTTTTCGACCATTCTGTTTGTCGGTGATGTTGTTGACATTTAATTGACAAGCCCACTTACAAAGATACGTAAAAATACTTCATTATGCCTTCCACTGGCCACCTACCCAGTTCATTCATTTTCCTTAGAATTTCCCACGAGGGAATTCCAAGGGGTTGGAACGAGCATTATTACGAATCGACTTTGCTGCGCATGCGTATAACAATATTTTAACAGAAACACTTTGTGCTCTGCGCATGTTAAGGAAATCTCCTGGGTAGTGAAAAGTATCAGATGGATTCTCATGGCGGCTGCAAAGAGACACTGCCCATCTCGGACTCACAGTTTTAGGCTTGAAAGTGGAGCTGGAGCTCCTAGTCGTAAACAGTTAAAACAAGTGGACAGCTTGTTAGATATAACAGCTAAAATTGTTGCCGAGAAAATACCATTTCAACGTATAGAACAGCAATATGATCGGATACCCGAGCCTGTTCAGAGCAAGATTGTGTTCTGGTCCTTTCCTCGCAATGAAAGGGATATTTACATGTATTCATCATATGCTAACTGTTCCAAAGAGCATTCGGAAAATCAAAAACTTCCATTCCACCAAGGTGTTCGGCTTCTCGAAAATGGTGCAGTTGCAAATGTGCTTCAGATAGGTAAAGTATGGAAATAGTTGCTTTGTTTTCTTTCAATCGACATCCTGGCCTTCATAGCTGTCAAGCCTAGCCTAGGCCAGGCAGGGCAGTCATCGATAATAATAATAATATCATTGTTGGGTACCGAGTCTGAGTAATTACCGATCAACTTCTTGCTTAGATGCTCCGTTAACAACAGATCAAGGTCAACGTATGCTCTACAGACTTCTTATCTGCGTTTAGTGTTAAAGAATAAATTGACATTTTCCTGCCTTAGGGCAAGTTAGGGCTTTGTAGTTTGAGTCTGACATTGGAAGGAAGGGAAATTATTTTTTTTTACTTAACATTCTCTCTAGCTAATGTTAAGCCAGTTATAGATCTAAATCTATAGATAGTGAGATTAGATATCTAAATAGTTTTTGATGGTTTATTTTTAACCCCAGTGCCCTAGTAGGCTCTAGATTTTTAGGCTATCTTAGACTCAACTCTAACTTAAAGAGTATCTAGACTCTGGAGTAGATTTCATTATAATTTTACTTTTAGCCCTTAAAAATAATATTATTCCAGGAATGCTGGTTTATTAAACCTAAACCTTTAAGATTTTGTTTTTCAGTATTAACATCAGGCAACTAAATCTATACTGTATGACTCTATAGATTTTCTAAAAACTGTCTGCATATTGTGTTACTTTGATACCAATGTCATGCCTACAGTTCTACTTAGTTGTCTTAGATGAAACATTTTAATCTACAGATAAAAAAAAATGGATTGAATTCTATTCCACAAGAGTAATTAAATTCTCACTATTGTACATTAGTATAGCACAAACTATGTTTTAACACTAGATATCTTCAAAGTCACACTATGGTGGCTAGCTAATCTATGATGTTGTTTCCATAGACAGAAATATAAGCCTTAAATAGAAATCAGTTACTTACAATGGCTTAGTATGGACTTAAAAAAAATATCTAAGATTTGTCATATTAAAAAAAATTTGTTTCAAGGCACACTTTGGATCTGCAGTCATTAATAACCTCTAGTTGCTATATTTTACACTTATTCAAAGTTTATATATTGGCTGAGTGGTATAAATTGCTTAGCTACCTATCTAAGGATCCTAAGTTCAGATCCTGACTTGAGCTGAGTTGTGTTTGATGAGTGCCTAAAGACATCCTAGAAGCCTTATCCCAGATACCCCTTTGCCCACATGTCCACAGAAGAGATTGGCCCATAGCACACTGAGCATGCTAAAGCATGAAAGATACACTATAGATATAAAGCAATAAAAAAAAAACAGGCTGGCCAAGTGAGCAAGAAGTTTGTTAATGTGTGTAGATGAACTGTGGTGTCAACACAGTTTTAATTGCAAGGCTGTCAACCTGAGAATCATTGTTTCCAAACCTGATCAAAATATTTATTTAGGTAAAGACAAAAAAGATTTGGGTCTACTGTTATTCTTATCCAGTTCTAAAGTGTACAGCTCTTCAGTTAAGAAATCAAGTAGCTATGCATCTATGCTGGCTAATACTGTCTTTTTAATTGATTTTAGCTACATAAATAGATATATATATATGCCCTGTCTTAAAGGAAACACTTGTGTATCTATAGATTGTGTACCATGTAACGCATGATTGAAAAGCCTGTCAGTGGTTCTTAGCTTTGAGCACAAGTTAAAGTAATAACTTTGCACCTGTAAACTCCACTGCTAAGAGCATCAAATAATGTAGACCTAAATGTTTGATTTTTTTTGCAATTGCATTCTATCAATCTTCATATTGATGTTGGCTTATACTCATTATTGTAAGGGAAATTCTGCTCTTTTGTCTTAAGACTCCATGTTCAAAGTATAAATTAAAGTCTCAGTTAAGACTCATAATGTAAATCAGTCTTTCAAATTTTTTTTTAATGCAACTGTTTAATGTATTTAATTTTGGACCTATCATATTTATGTCTTTTCTAATTCATAGTTATCCTTAAATTGAGTCTACCACACTTAATGTAGTTGCTTTTGTGTGTATCTGTTTTTACCAGGGTTTCATCTAAGTGGATCAGTTACAGAACCTAGTAATCCTCTTCTGACTCAACCAGAGAAAGTTTATAAAGTTTCAATCAGTTTTGATAGGTAACTTTTGTTATATTTATGATGTGGATGAATTATTAAGGGGGAAAGAAAAGATATAATTTGAATTTCTATTTTTATATTATCGTACATAATATCTATTTCATGTTTACTTAATTGTTATTTATGTTTAGTATGTTTAAAAATAAAACAACTAAAGTGGCATAAATATATATATATATAAATATTTATCATTGGCACATATATGTACATATTTTTCAATGTTCCAAGCAAATAAGTGATGTAAAAAATTATTATTGGTTAAATAATTCTGTAGGTTTGTACACATCTAATAGTGTTTTTTTTTATTTGATAAAAAAAATATTAAAAGATTTATGACTGAAATCTATTTAATCAGAATGTGTATTCCATTGTTTCCTTTTTGTAATTATTTTGTATTAAACTGTGTAGGTGTAAGATAACATCAGTGCAATGTGGCTGTGGAAACAAGGACATCTTTTGGTGTCAGCATGTGGTTGCTTTGTCCTTGTATCGCATTCGCAAAGCCAAAATTGTTCAGTTGAGGGTACCGATTTCAGGTATTGTTCACTGTGTGCATCTTTGTCCTAACTATAAATTAGAAATTTGTGCTGAAAGTTTTATTTTTCGTGCAAGTTCTCAGGTTTGATCATTATCTTTGAAAAACTCTAGTCTAATTTATAAAATACAAAACTATTAATCCATGAACAGAAACTCTACTCCAGATGTCCAGGGAACAGTTACAAAAATTTGCCCAGTATCTCATCACTGAGCACCACTCAGATGTTTTGCCAACAGCTCAAAAAATAGCTGATCAAATCTTGCAAGCTGAATCTGAAATAAACCTATTGCCAGGTAAACTATTGAAACATTTATTTATGTTAATTGGTTTGAGACTGTTAAATTAAGGTATTAAGTTTAAGTTAATTAATAGAAACTTGAATAAAGAGAGCTGAATGAAAAAAAATAATTAGTTTTGAATAAATTAGTCCTTTTTTATGAAGTGTTAAATAAATAGAAGAGTAGTAATTTTAATTTATATTACACCGTTAAAAAATGCAGTGGTTAATTATAATGCTAGACTTGTTTCTGACAGCATATTATGCACACATGAGTATGTTACAATGATTGATCAAATTGAAATATTTGTATTAAAATTGTCTGTATCTTCAACTCACTATAAGTGCAATTTGAGATCTACAAATAAGGATGCCTATCTTATAGTAAAATCCCCACATTATATTTTTGTTCTGAAAATATGTCTTCACAAATACTTTTTTCACTAGAACCTTTAAAATACAAAATTAGGAAATCTCTAACCTTAAATCTGTTTATTTATTTCAAGTGCAATACAACCATGGCTCTGCTGTCATTAACTACCTAGGTCCTTCATACATATGCTATAACTTGCCTTGAGCACAGCTAGTGTAGTGAACATCTAAAAACTAGTGACATTAAATAGCTACAAGGACATTTTTTATTACAGTTATAACAGGTTCATCAAATGTTGTGTCATGCTGAGTTGTGATTGTTTGGGATGACAAAAAAAAAAGCTGCTTATAACAAGCCAGGTACTTTTATGAAATACGTTGGGCTTGCCTTAATCTGTATAACTGTTTCTGATTCCAGGTGCACCTGACCCAACAGCTGGCGCATCAGTTGATGATGATAATTCTTGGCATCTGGATGAAGACCAAGTACGGGAGCAGGTCAGGACTTTTCTTTCTCAGGGAGGCTACACTGGACCATCATCTCAACTTCATTCTATGTTTGCAAAGGTTTGCTACTTCAATTTTTTTTTTTTTAAAGAGCTCATTAAAGTAATTTTAATTCCGTTTATTTGCTAGTTGATGTGATGACATAATTTTTTTTTTGTTTCTTTGAAGGTGAGAGAAATGTTGCGAGCTAAAGATTCAAACGGTGCAAGAATGTTGACTTTAATGACAGAACAGTTTTTAGCCGATCCTCGTCTATCAGTTTGGAGAGCTCAGGGGACACCGCTGTCAGATAAATGTAATCAGTTTTGGGATGAACTAGGTACATTTATTTTTATCATTCATGTCTGCACTATTTCTTTATTGCATCTGGTTGATGTTCAGTATTAATTCCACCATTTTGTTTTAATAGGTGCATTATGGGTATGTGTTGTCCTTAACCCACACAGTACAAGTAATGAGCGTGCTCAGTGGAAATCATTGCTGCAGCAGTGGGTCCAGTGTCCAGTCTGTCCATTGGAAGATGGAGAAGTTAATATACTCTCAGATTTTGCCATCAGAAGCTCCACACGACTTAGAGGTAAATAATTTAGTGTTATCACAATTAATTGTTTCTTTTACTTTGATAAAGATCAGTATGAATGAAACAAGTATTTATTTTAAGAAGAGTCTTGTTAAATGTCTTTAAAAATATTTAACTTTGAAAACTTTATTCATTTCTAATACTAGATTCTTCAGGCACTTCCACTGAAAGCCTTCACAGAACAGTATTGCACAATGCTTTGGAGGCCAGTGACTTAAGATGGAATGATCCACATCTTCAACAACTGATTGCTTCTGACATGTATTGGAGTTCTAGTCCTATGCCAGGAGACAATTTTGATAGTCAAGGGCTTCCTTTGTGGAAAGGTAATAAAATTTAAGTATTGCTGAAGAAATAATGTTAAAGGAAGAGTAGTGGTTACATTTAACTTGCAATTGAAAAAAAAATGTGTTAAAATTCAGCTGTAATTTTTTTTTTCTCCACTTGATATATTCTATTCTATATTACCCACCCTAAAAGTATCATTTTTATCAACATTGAGAAATTTCAGTTTTTAGGCTCCTTTGAAATAGAGGCATCCTATTTTGCTTGAATTTTCTTATTTTAAAAAAGCAATATGGTAAGAAAGTAATGAATTTTTTTTCTTCTTTTTTTTCCTCTCATCCTTATAGAATACGTGCCCACAGCTTGCGCTCGAGTTGATGCACTTAGATCCCATGGTTACACAAAGGAAGCCTTGCGTCTTGCAGTGGCTATTGTGAGAACTATGAAATCAGCTGCTGTGGCCAACTGGGAAAATTCAACTCAGGAAAATCTTTATAGTAATATTTTTTTATCTACTTATTTAAATTAGTATGAATAATTTGGACTTAAAATTTTGTTACATTCATAATAAAAATTGTTTGCAGTTAGAATTTGAACAAGTTTTATTTCCTTTTTTTTTTAACTGTAACCTAAGTTTCTAATTAAATTTAAAAAATAACAAAAAACTTGTTCTTATTCTTAATTTAAATTAATACTGGTTTTAAATTTAATGAGTTTATCTTATAAGCATTACTGCTTCTGTTCACAAGATGTAACTTTGTAAAAATGTATGTTGTGGTTTTTAATGGATGACAACAGGATGTTTAGGGTAAAATCCAAGCATTATATCTACATTAGACTTATTTTCATTTCTTGTCATGCAGTTTTGTTGTTGAAATTAAACTCTGTACATTGTTTTCTTTTCATTTTCTATCAGAATCCACTAGTTCTTCCTGTTCCTGCTGTTTGCATTCATGTGGTCGTCGACATCCTCCTTACAACCCTGTGGGCTGGATAGGTCATCCCCTGGACCCTATTGGAGTTCTCTTTGACACTTTGTGTGAGGCATGTGTGGTGGCTGATGATGTCTCTCAAGGTAGTCTTACACTTCAGTTGTAACAGATTGGATAGCGATGAATGTTATGGGCTCAAAGAAGCCATCAACTCAAGAAGACTAGTTTTAATTTTTCTTGCATTGACAGTAAATATACACTAGGCCACAGTCGCCAACTTTTAAGTGGTTGAGGTTTCTAATTGAATTCTTCACTTAGATATAAAATTAATTTTTAGAAGCTCTTTTTCCACCTTTGCAGCTATTTGTTATCTTCCACTTGCTTAAAATTAAATGAAAATAAACATAATTCACTCTTTGTTTTTAAAAAAAAAAAAGCATTTTTTATTGTGGTCAGTGCCAAAAGTAAAGGATTACCGGAAATTCTTTGCTATCAATTTAACCATTTAAAACTTTCCAGCCTCTGCTTTGAATCATTAACTCTTCAAGACCGTAAAGACGCTGGCAGCGTCCAGTCCCCCGGCCGTTTTAACGTAATGACGCTACCAGCGTCCGATCACTATTTCCCTGTTTACTTCTTTTTTATTTCTAATCCACGTTTTTAATCCATTAAATGGTTTAAGGAAACGCTAGAGCGGCCATTTTGAATGTTTTTTTCTTCTGATACTTTGTGGATTTAAGCTGTTTTTAATATTTTAAATATTTTTTATCGTAAGTGACTAGTGAATTTTTCGTTTTTTCCATCAGTCATCATGGCTGACAGGCCATTTTGCCGTATTACTGCTGATCAGGCTCTATATATCTTTTTAAATTTAGTTTTAGATTTAGACTTAGACTACTACTTTACTAGATTTAACTAGATCTACTTAGATCTAGAAATAGATCTAGAAATTTATCCTAAAAACGATTTTCAGCTTCTAGATTAAAGTGACTCTGGTAGTGAATTAGACATCCCTAGATCTAGAAAAAGTAGTAAATGAAAGGGGGCGTTGCCTCAGCCAGGCCCTAGTAGATCTAGAAAGAAACTTCACTAAAAGTGTAAATATTGATCAAGTTTAACACAGTTATGTTTGTTAAATAGATATATGGATAGGGTTTAATATTTCATACAATAATAATGATTGAGGACTGTTGGAATATTCTTTTTTACTTGGGTAAGTCAGTTTTTACAGATTAAAATGTTTAATTTTTATTTTTTCATCTCTGAAATTACCAAATTTTTTTTTCCAGTGACTATCTATAACACTGAAAGATAAAATTTCTTGTAGTATATTCAATTTCCAACAAAATTTTATATGACATGTCTATGTTTTAACAAACAGAAAAAACAGTATAACGTTTATAAAAAGGCCTATGTGATAAAAATAGTGGGGAGGAAAAATAATTCCGGTAGAAGGAGAAAAAAATTACGGTTTTTAAGAGTTAAGGTCTTTGTTTATGTTTCATGAAATATTCTTTGTTTATGTTTCATGAAATATTTAGTGTAAGCAGCTCAATCTACTATTATATTTTGTTTGTTTTTCAGAGTTTTTGAGTCGACATCTGAATAATGACAATGCTAATGAAAGCAGGCGAAGATATCAACATGTCAACATTCCGGGAGCTGCTGAACAGGACCAGACCTATTTAACTTTAGCTTATGAAGTGGCTTTAATGGGTGAGTTTTTAACGACTAATAGAGTATGGCTTTGTGTAAGAACAAAAATTCTTTAGTCTGAATTATCCTGTTTCATCCCATCTTTTGTTTTCTCTTGATGACTGTGTAGGACTAGGACAACAGCGAATCATGCCTACTGGCTTACAATCTCAGGAAAAATCATGTAAGCAAGAGGAAAGATTGCTGGCTAAACTGAGCACCATTGAACTTGACTCGACACTATTTCAAGTCTTACAGAAAACTACAAATTTATTGCTAGAAGGTAGAGTAACTTGGTCATTAGTACCGGTATATCTATACTTCATCATTTTTTTTTTTTTTTTTAATGATGTAAAAAAAAAAAAAGTACCTTTTATAAGTACTAATAGTTGATTTATTTATTTGTTGGAGTTTTTTTTTTTTGTTAAGCATAATACATTGTATTTCCCCCAGGAGGCTATGCCAGTGGTTTGGGACTTGGCATTCACCCGGAGAGTTACCCCATGCATACATGTGCTCATTTTTTATTCCTGAAACTTGTGTCTCGTGATGAGGACCTGGCTTACAAGGTTGGATTGCGGGCTATGAGGTGAGTCTAAAATTGAGTTTTTCTAGTTTATTTATTTTATATATTACTGTAGAGTGTGATGGAATTGATTTTAATGTGCTTTTCTGATGCATGAAAGTGAGTAACTTGTGTTATGTGTTTAAAGCCTGTTTAATACATGCTACTGGCAAAGTTTCAGTTGATTAAATTTTACTTTGTAATAGGGCTAATTGACAATCTAGTGTTCTTGTATTTGATCTCATGTTAGTTTATGGTATCTGTGTTAAATATCGTTGCAGACTGCCCATCTTGGAGAATGTTGATGATTCTAATTTTGATGATAGTGTTAATAATGCCAACAGGTTGACCCGCTTTCCAAGATGGTTCATTTTGTCCCATGTTGAATCTCAGCAGTGTCTCCTGGCATCCACCCTGTTGGAGGCGGCAAAAAGTAAGCCAATTTAGAATACTATTTTCTTGGTATTTACTTAGTGTCCACTAGATTGTATGATGATAGCTATGTCATTGTGTGCTTACGATAGGAGCTATACATTACAGAGTAATAGCAACTGATTACTGTTGTTATTCAAATTAATAATTACAGGTTGCTTAATTGAGCCTCAGTATGTTGATTATATATTTACTTATCTGTTTAATTAGAACAAAGAAAAACAAATATTGTTAATGAGTTATTGAACTAAAAAATCTTTTAGGTGTTTTATAGTTTGCTAACAACCTACATAAATATAAAATATTGTTAAAGAAGAGACATCTTTGATTTTGTAGATGATGCTGAGAGACTTCAGTCAGTGCTTGATTGTGCTCAGAGACACATCCATAGCTCTTCACAGCTCTTTCGGCTTGCCCAAGACACATTTAAAATCTCCACTCCTCCAGATGGACCTAAATATCTTCCAGCCCTAAAAGCTTCTTTTGAACTTGGATTGCAGGTAAGAACATGGTTTTTTGTTTTTTTTTAATTTTATTTTTGGAAACTGCAACCATGCTAGATATCTTCTATGTTACTTCAAAAGAGAAGATCATTAGGTCCTATGCATGCAGACTGGCCGACCTTCATCTTTCGCATGAGTTTATTATATAATAGCTTTAGTTTTAACAGTTTCTTACTAGATGGGCTAATTTATTTTGTAAATAAAGCTAGCTTATTGTACTTATTGACTAAGATGACTAAGACTTATTCATTGAAATTTTACCATTTTTAAAAGGTGATGAGAATGACACTTATGACCCTTAACTGGCGCCGTAGAGAGATGGTAAGGTGGATTGTGACTTGTGCCACTCAAGTAGGAGTTGATGCACTTTTAGCCATCATGCAGTCTTGGTACCAGTACTTTGCTCCTGTTGAAGCTTCCAGTAAGTCCATTATATGTATACAGGTTTCCAATTATAAAATGTGATTGAAAAGGTCAGTCTAGAAGACAAAATAAAAGAATTGAGTTTATAGAATCACTGTTGATTTTTTGAATTATTAGTTTGTAACAAATTAAAAATATAGTAAGTGTTAATTTAGACACGTCAGTTCTGCACAAAAAGAAGGGTTGCAATATTTTTATTTTCAAAATGTAATTAATTAATATTTTTAATAGAAAAATTCATTTATTACTTGTGTACTACAAATATCAGAATTTTAAATTTGTTCTGTAGTCAAGTAAAAAAAGTAATTATATGGTATATCAAACAGAGCAAGTACAATAAGAAATGTGTGATGTGTGTATAATAATATTTACAGAAAGTATTCACAATTATTTTTTAGGTACTGTTGCAATGACAGTCATGTCCCCTGCCACTATGATGCAGTTGAGTGCCACATACTCTCAGCAGGAAGAGCTTGCACACTGCACTCGAACCTTAGCTTTACAGTGTGCCAAAAGAGACCCACAGAACTGTGCTCTTTGTGCACTCAACTTGTGTGAGAAGGACAGTCGGGCATTTGAAGCTGCTTATCAGATAGTGGTAGGTGCCGCCTCGCACATCATAAATTCCAGCCAGCTTTTCACCATAGCCAGATACATGGATCACCGTGGCCATCCTTCTCAGGCCTTCCGGCTTGCGCTGCTGGCAATGAAAGGGCTGCATGTGGCTTACAATCATGACACTCACCCTGCCATAGCTGACATCCACTGGGCCTGTGCGCTAGCTCATTCTCTGGGCAGGACAGAGCTGGCCAACCTGGTCCCCATCATCGTCAAAAACATTCAGTGTGCCACAGTGCTGGCAGACATTCTGCGCAGCTGCACAATAGCATCGCCGGGTCTGGCCTGCTTGGACAGCAAGCGTAGGACGTTGAAATCGTTGAGCTACGACAAAGCGCCACTGAAGCAGCTCATGGATAGCACCATTGTTGCTTACATACACTGCGCCCACTCAAAGCTCTCCCATATCAGCCCTCGCCATTACTCAGACTTTATCGATTTCCTGAGCAAAGCACGGGAAACATTTCACCTGGCACATGATGGACCTCTCAGGTTTGCACAGCTGATCGAGAACATGAAACTTGTTTACAAAGGGAAAAGAAAACTTATGTTTTTGATTCATGAAAGATTTGGTTTATAATTGAATAATTCCAAAAAAATTGTAAGATAATTTATATGTTGGTTTATGTTTATTACATTTACAAAATGATTTTTTCAAACTTCTGGTATGTTGATTATTATGTGCTACAATATTTGGTGTATACAAAATTGAAGATTTGTTTTCTTATCATTTTGGGATAAGTAGTGAATGGACACATTTTTTATTTTAGTTTTGTGTAATACTCATAAATTTTGTATTTATACTTTTCTAAAAACAATTTAAAAACAAATATTTAAAAAGTAAATAGGAACATTTTAGAGTCCTGATAAAATGGTATTGAATCAAATGAACTAAGTTTTCAGAGGACAGAAAAGAATTATCCTAATATTATTCACATAATAATAGCATAGCCATGTATGGTGCCAAAGTGTAAATAGAAAATATTTGATAGATTAGTGATTGATGAAATTAAGCATCAGAAATGTTTCTTTTATAAACTTATTATGTATCGAAGAGATTGATAATGGGTGATGTCCTGTAGCCCAGTAGTGACAAACAATAGCTCTTATAGCTTGACTGATGACAGTAGTGATTGGATTGTCCAGTTGTAGCTGTCCTGTAGAAAGTTGTCTAAAAGCTCCATTGTGAGAATTCTGTTGCAATCCAAGGACATGACACCCCTGTGTAAACTATGTAACAAAGCAATTTCTATTCAAATTATTTATTCAAAGATGTTTGTTGTGTTTGGGACATGTGTGGCTGTCATGATTGTGCTAGTACATGTGTGGTTGGACTGCTGCATACCTTTTTGTAAATTTGTGAGAGTGTAGCTTTTTTTTATTTAATTGTGTGTACAAATGTTTATACTGGTTTGAGCCTTGAATGTAGTGAGGATCTTGTGTTAATGGCTGTACTATGCTCACCCTGTTGAATAATGTTCACATTGTATGTTTAATTGTACAGATCTGATTTCTGTTGTTTTTTTTTTTTCACTTGTAAGATTTGAATTTCGAAAGACAATTTTTTTAGAACCAAATCTAGTTAATGCTGCAATAAGTATTCTGTTTTTATGAAAGATAGCTTACATTTTCTTGTTGTAGTCTTTGAATATTATTTAATTCCTTTGTACTTCAAAATATTATCTTTTTTTTTTCATTAATTCACATAAATATATATATATATATATATATATGCATAGCTTTAAATAGAATTTGTCTTTTTGTGTTCCATTTTTTGTATCAATGATTCCAGCTTTGAGCAGAAGTAAAGGTGTGAGTTATTACCTCCTCCCACATCTCTTGTAGGACCATAACCTTATCTGTGATGAATTACTGACCTCCCTCAAGTTCACAGACAATGAACCAACACTTTATTCCCTATGAATGGTGTAGTGTGCCACTAAACTATATTGGTCAATATTCTAAGAGATGAATTTATTTAAAAAAGATTTTCCTTGTTTTGTTTCTGTATTCCTATTTCTGAATTATACTTTTTCATGTTAGTCATGTGATATTAATGCATTAGTCATTTGTTAAATACTTTTGTTCTTATAACATTGAAAAGATTAAGTGACATTCTTTATGTTCTGTTGAAAATGTTATATTTTAAAGATCAGTGAGGATTGCTCATTGACCACCTTACACTTCATAAGTCAAAAGTGTTAATCCAATTAGCTTACACTGTTCTCTCAATGTTGCCCTGATCCTTTTGGTTGAGATTCATGTTTTTGTTGTCTTTGTAAACTATTTGTGGTTGCTTATTATTATTTATAAATATCTGAGTATCTGTATTTAAATAAAAGAGCTCAACAAAATATATAATTCATGAAAAGCTGAAATTGTATAAACATTTTTTGTTTAGTCTGTGTAGATTGTCTTAGTCATGTAGACATTCTGCCACCTAACAATCATTTACTTGCTGTTTGCTTGAAGGTATCTCAAGTTATACTGCATTTAATCATTTTAACAAACAAAAATTGTATATGAATTAATAGTGACTATATTTTGAAAAGGAAATGTTTTAAAAGGGTGTTCTATTTGTTTTCTCAAGACATGGACACACATTATTGACATTGAAAGTCTGGTAGATTGTATTATTCTGTTATTTTTATTGAAAAGATATTTTATCATGACTTACATGTTGTTTTTTTTCTCTTTACTTTAGACAAAATCAAATTTATGTTTTTATCACATAGCAAATACTAATACTGTAAAAAAATTCAGCCTCAATTCTGATACCTATGTGATTGAATGTGAAACATTATTTCACTGACCTACAGATTACAGAAAAAAATGAGTCAAATCAATCCTTTTAAACTTTTTTACTGACTAAATTAAACTCAGGAGGGACTTTGTAAGATGCTGGGATTCATATTTGATTTACAGATCTTTTTTTTTTAAATCTTGTGTACCAGTTAACCTAGAATGTGCCATTGAGAATAGATAAATAAACCTAGAATGTGCCATTGAGAATAGATAAATAAACCTAGAATGTGTCAATGAGAAGAGAAATAAGGATGAAAATAATGTCTTTGTTTTGCCAACTAATATCTGGCAGTCCTTTACAAAATATATGCAAAATGACCCTTAAGCTCAAAAAGCTTTGATACCATAAAATAGCCAATACATTTTTTAAAGCTTTAATATAAGTTACAATGTTGTTGAGCCCCGGAAGGCCACCTTTTATTTTTTTGTTTAAACCATGGTAGATGTCACATTGACCTGACAATGTCTTGCTGACTACTTTGTCACAGTGGACATATGCAGACCAGATATTTATTCCCTTTTATTTTTGTATTGAGATGTACTTACCTACCTCACTGTTTCTCAAGTTCTGTCAAATGTTGGATTTATTTTTCAAATGGTTTTTAATTTTACATTCATTTCTTTTTTTTTTCTTTCACTTGATAGAATTTTTAAAATCTCTAATGATGAATGCTTTTTTTTTTTTTTTTTTTTTAGAACGTTCTAATAGCTTTTATTTTTATTCGTTCTCTGGGCTGTCATCTTTATTGGATGAGTTTCTTACTTGTTACATGTGGCTTTAGTTGGCTGAGTATTCTGTGTGCTTTAAACAAATTTTTGTTCAGTAAGTTTGATGGTTTCACTGTTGTCTGCTTATAATCTCTTGTCATTATTTTGCCTAGGACCTAAGATGAATGTCATGCAGCTGAAGTAACTCACTTTTGCACCAAGGCTTTGTGTCTTACTGTTGTTGTTTTTTTTTTATGTTTGGGGGTTTGGGTAAATATTTTTATTACAGAGATAAACTAACAACTGTTTGATTATTATTTTTTTTTTTACTATTATTAATTTTTCACAAGTAGTTGTAACAGCTAAAAAAAAAAAGTAAACAAAATTAATATAATTTAATGTCTGTTGCTTTTGTAATAAAAAATAGTTGGCCTTATTTCTTTCCTTGCAGACTTCAATATCTTTCACTTAGCACTAAATTGTATGTTTCCTTGTACTGGTACATGATGTCCTTAAGTTAGGGTTCTTCTTGGTAGTCTCACACTGAAATACATTGAAACAACCTAGCCATTTCCACTTTGTAAGCAAGTGTAGTCTTGTCCTTTCTAACGATTGCTATTCAATATTTCATTAAATTTAATTTACCATGTATTGAAATTGTAGTCATTGGTAACCATCTTGGGATATTTTGTAATGTATTCACTTGAATTTAGACTTTTCAAGCTGTTTTTTTTTATTTTGAAGAAATATCTATCACTAAGAAAGCTTAACTCTTATCAGTCAACAGTATTTAAAGAGTTTGATTTGCTTTTGATAGGTTTATGAAGTCTTACAGCTATTGTGGATTGGTCGGTAACAGTATTTAAAGAGTTTGGTTTCTTTTTGATAGGGTTATGAAGTCTTACAGTTGTTGTTGATTGGTTGGTAACAGTATTTAAAGAGTTTGGTTTGTTCTTGATAGGCTTATGAAGTCTTACAGCTGTTGTTGATTGGTTGGCTGTGGTGGCGTTTGAACAAAGTTTATTTGGATATATATATATACACATTATGAGCATGGCTCAAGATTTTATCTTCATTGATCTGGTGTATTCTTGCTATTGTCATTGCATATGTATATCAAGCATTTGTATGTCTACACTGCATAGATAAATATATAATTATGTGTGTTTAAATATTATGGCATGCATTTGCCAGTTCTGAAGTATTATCATTTATGTGGGCTTAAGAAATATATTTTAATATCTTCCACTCTATATATTACTTTTATATACAAAAAATATATTGAATATGTTTTCATTTCACTTCATATTATTAAGAATCATTTCCATTCTGTATAGACCATACATTTGTTATCCTTTTTTTAAAGCATGTTTTGTTTTTAGCATAGGATTTTGTTCTCAATGTGTTTGGGGTCTGAGGGAGGAAAATAATTTGTGTGTTTTATTTTGTATGTGTTTTTTTTTTTTGGTCATGGTCAAAGCATTTCTTGCATACTATCACAGCTTTGTATTCTAAGTTTATGTTTGTTGAATGCAGCTGAGACTTGGAAGAGCTTGGCTTGAAGGAAGTGATTCCAAATCTTTGTTGTGACAGATGAATTGTAAAAGCAGCTCTCTGTGTCCTTGCAATATTTTCACCTCAGGAAGCAATGTTTCAAATGAATGAGTGTTTGTTTACTTGTCTTTGTGTGTGAGAGTGATAGAGTGAGTGAGTCCTCTTGCTTCTGTACATTTGGATTTGAATGTTTTACTAAAACAGTCAATAAAAGCTGGTCTAGTTGCACAAAGCTGGGTTTTTGTTATTTTATTGTTTTTAATCCATATGAGCAGTTGTCAAGAGCTCTAACTATTAGTACAGATAAGAATATGTATACTAGTGCAGTGATCTGTTTAAATAGTGAGGGCTTAATTATCCCTTAATGGCTGGCTGTTAAAAAGCTCTGGGTAAAAACCCATTTGTTATACTATGTTGATGATTTGAAACCAAATTTGTTTTATCAAAACTTCTTCCCATACATTTAACTAAAGGTACAGTATCACACTTATGTGCTGAGTAATACTAGGTATAAATTTGTCATTGACATATACAAGTAATATCTTCCTCTAGCCCTTTTAGTCTGTTGATGGTTGATCTGTCAGACGTCTTTCTCTGTTCCTGTCTTTTGCCTTAGAGTCTCTTTCAATTACAGGCCAGTCAATTTTTTAAAATCTTTCTGTCGCTTTCTCTGTCTGCCTCTCTTTTTTTTTTCAATGGTTCTGTTCCCTACAGGGAGGTCTTTCCAAGCCCTGTGGACCTCGTAATATGGCCATGCTATTCAAGTTAGCATTTATTTAGTGGTCAACAGGTCATCGGAAAGCCCAATCGCCTCTGTGAAACTGTTTCGAATTTCCTCATTAGTGATGAGGTTGGTCTGTGTATGTCATTATTGCCATACCTATGATCCTTCTATAACATCTCAATTCCATGGCTGGAACACAAGAATGTCGTCATGACCAAGAAGGGCATCAGTCTGACCGAGGTCAATGGCTTTCTCTTTCCAGATTAAAGTGTCATTAAGTATTTCCTTAGTTTAATTAAATAAGTGTAATTTGAAATATTTAAGAAATTCCTTACTACATTTGTCCTCATTCCTACACTTGCAGACTTATTTTTCAAGTTTTAGCCACAAATTTCGCCACCATACTCTATGATAAGATAGATGCCATAAATGGACATTAGATCAACATTTTTAAAACATAGATTTATACGAAACTGAAAGTAATTTTTAATTTAAAAATTAATGTTTAGTCATAGTTGTTTTTTTTTTTTTTTTCACTACCATACATCACATTCACAGAACTGACAGAACCATTGTCCTTTATAATATTTTTAAAAGATATTTTGGAATATTAAAATCTAGATTATAGATGTTTCCTTTAGTAACCTTTATGGATAAAAATTGGTACCTAAAAATTAATAGCCTTTTTTTTTGTTAATCCCTCTATAAGTCTATATGATAACTTTCCCCTACCTATGTTTGGCATCTCCCTTTATCAACCTTATTTTTTCCCCCTAAAATTGAAAAGATGTTTTTGACAACATAGTGTCACCAGAGAATGCCAACCATGTCATCCAACCACTGGCGGATCCAGGGGGGGGGCGGTAGGGGCGATCGGACGAGTTTTAGTATAGAATTCACACTATTGGTATATAATAATAATAATAATAATAATATATACTAATTATTTTATATTTCTACTTATTTTTAGATGATTTCGGCCCCCCCCTCTAGTATGTTGGCCGATATGGTGGGGTCGGGAGGGGGCGATGGCATCAATTCCGCCCCCCCATAAGCTTTCGAGTGGGGGGGGGCGGTCAAATTTCGGATGGGGGGGCGGACGAATTTTAGTTTACAATTCACACAATTGATATACGAACTTATTACTTGTGTTAATAATATATACTGATTATTTATATTTCCCCCCCCCTCTAGTATGTTGGCCGATATGGTGGGATCGGGAGGGGCATCAATTCCGCCCCCCCCCATAAGCTTTAAGCTTTCGAGTGGGGGGGGGGGGCGGTCCATTTTCCTTTGGGGGGCGGACGAATTTTAGTTTACAATTCACACAATAGGTATACGAACTTATTACTTGTGTTAATAATATATACTAATTATTTATATTTCTACCTATTCTTAGATTATTTCGCTCCCCCCCCCCCATCCTTTTAGTATGATGGCCGATATGGTGAGGTCGGGAAGTTTGTAAAAAAACGCTTTGGCCTCGGGGATTCGCCCCGAAATCTACTGATATATAATTAGCTTTAGATGTCAGGATAATGCCTTTCTGCACTGACAAATACAAAAAACGCTTTTGGCGTCGGGGCTTCGCACCGAAATCTACTGAAGGATAATGAGCTGTAGATGTCAGGAGAATGCGTTTCTGCAGTGAAAAAAATGCAAGAAAACGCTTCTAGCGTCGGGGCTTCGCCCCGAATCTACTGATGAATAATGAGCTGTATATGTCGGGAGAATGCGTTTTTTTCAGTGACGAATGCAAGAAAACGCTTTTGGCGGCGGGGCTTCGCCCCGAAAACCATTTATGAATAATAATGAGCTGTAGATGTCTAGGATAATGCGTTTCTGCAGCGACGAACGCTTTTGGCGTCGGGGCTTCGCCCCGAAATCTACTGATGAATAATGTGTTGTAGATGGCAGGAGAATGCGTTACTGCAGTGAAGTATGTAAGAAAACACTTTGGCGTCGGGGCTTCGCCCCGAATCACACTGGCGAAGCATAAAGCCCTCCCTCAGTCCCCCAGCTTGCCTCAACATGACTGTTTTTTGTTTTCTTTTTTTTTCCTCGAAGGTTAAAAAACACTTCTTTTTGTTCTCGTGTATATATATAT